>LPNX010001175.1:297492-335997 GCA_001517045.1 Pseudotsuga menziesii | reverse complement strand
GGGGGGGGGGGGATACATGTGTCATCACTCTCTTCACTCACCCTCCCTTGTCTCATACAACCACCACCCTTCATTGTTCTGTTGTTAGTGGGGTGTCTATTCGCTGACAACAATACCACTACACCACAATTGCCATTCTCCCCACGCGCCTGCACTCTCTACACGACGCACCTTCTGAATTGCGGATGGTTGGTCCACTATCCAAATGGTGGCTATTCATTCACCTCAGGCGAACTGAGTTAAAAGGATTGACATTCCATTGTTTGGGGTTTGCTTTGTCTCAGGATCGCTAGTCTATGAATTTTCTTCTCCTGTTCACGCAGAGCGTTGGTATCTTTTCCCATCATTGTTAGACTGTTGTGACTTTCCTCACCGATCGTCGGTTGCAACTTCCTCCATGCATTGCTGACTATGTTTTTCTCTGTACAATGTGGAAATTGCTGTAGATTTCTATGGTTTACCTATGTGGTTCGTTGGTTGTTATTCCATCGTGGAATTATGGTCGTGATTGCATTTCCAGCTATGTGTTTTAGTTGTGTCTTTCGCCCCTCCACACAGATTAAGAATCAGTTCTCTTCCCATTTGTTGGACTGTGTATTTTTCTTCAGCGATTGCAATGAATATTTTGTGCTATGGGATCAGGTTGCTCATGGGTTGTTAATGGCCATGATTACTGAACCGTGTTTTCCATTGTAAAAGCCTAAAGAACTGTTTGGCTACTTGCATGCAGTGGTTTTGTCCTCGGACTACATTGGAGTGGTGAATGAGGGCATGAGGTGCTTGATAAACTTGGTGGGTTGAGAACCACATAGACAGAGCTGCTGAGCTGGTCTTCTTCTCCACAACCCATGAATAACACTAGAAGGGAGATCAGGATTTGAGGGACTGCGTTGTAGAGAAATGACTGATTTCGTTGTGTTGGGTGTGTGTGGGTGTTTTATAATCTAGACTAGTTCTGGTGTCAGTGCACCAGCTTAGCATTATCCTTTCCCAGCTCCTGGATGGCCTGATAAACCCAAATTTGTTGGCTTGGATAATCTGTTGTTCGCCTGATAAACCCAACAGTGTTGGCTTGGATGAACTGTGTACCCTTGTGGTGTTGTTATCCTTGGATATGTGTAAGCCTGTTAGTTCCTTATTCCTTGGGGAATCATGCCCGACTCGGGGGTGGCAGCGTTACTGAGAGATTAAAGAGCATGTGGGCCTATGGTTGGGTGGAAGGTTGCAGAAACATAGCTGGTTGCAGAACAAGTTCTCTATAAAGATAAGTACTCTTGGCTAATTTGTTTCTGCAATTATATATTTACCATTGATGAATGAGGATATACATGTTAAATGCTGATCTATATATGCATGAATGGTGATTGATATGTTTTTCTTCTGTTGTGTATATGAATGATTATGCTTCGTAAAATGCTTTATGTTTTAAGTATCATGCTTCAGCACTATATGTATGTATCTTCATGTCCACGGGGCTAGATGCCCAGATGATTTGACGTATAGTAGTGTCCTCTTCATCGGTTGGAGGTTCAGGGACGTTACAGTGTGGTATCAGAGCTCTGGTTGTAGCGTGGGCCTGAATGGGCCATGACAGATCAGTTAGCAAAGGTAGGTTTCCTTCTTCCCAACAGCAATCAGAAAATTGTGGCAGGAAAACTCAAATTTTTTTCGAAGTGCCAGAACTATCACCCCATCGGAACACTCAGTGACAATATCTTCCAACGTAGCAAGCACTTAGTGGGAAGGCCACTCAATGGACGGTAACCCCAAAAAAAAAGAAAAAAAAACTTTAAAAATTTTCTAAGTCCGACCATCGGGGATCGATGGAAGATAGTTGTTCTCATCCCAGATGGTTAGATGGGTAAACTACCGATGAACATCAGCAAGATTTAGTTGAATGGGTTTCCACTGTTGTAGCTGCCATGGGGACTAAAAAACTGATGTAGCAGTGCTAGTGGTTTCGACCGCTGATAGCAGAAGAAAGTTGAAGTGTTGAAATCATCGACAGAAATTAGTTGATCGAGCACCCGTCGTTGCAGATGGATAGACCACTATGCTTTTGACACATAGATCCTGCGACCCGACGCTGGGGAATTTTGGTAAAATTTGATGAAGTAATAGGACCGTTGGTGATTGATGATGATTAGTTGATCGCATCACTGACGTATAGTTGATCGTGTTGCCGATGCAGTGAAAGTTGGCGACTACAGGGAAAGGAATTAGTGGAACAAAGTGTCGCCTTTGTGGATAGTTAGAGGAATATCCTCCTGAAGGATAGAGCCTGCGACCATCGATGCTATAGAGGAAGACATTCTAATAGCTGATGCAGTAATGAAAATTTCAAAAAGATTTCTAAGGCCCAAAATCGTCGGCCATCGGAAGAAGATAGTGTTTCGTCCGTTTGCCGTTGCGGAAGCCTAAAGCACTAGTCTTCCGACATGGAGAAGATTCGAATAATGATGCCAGTCAAAATCATGCTTTAGTTTGCCGATCGAAAAGCATTAGTGGACTGGACCGCCGATCAGAAAACATTAGCGGACTGGACCGCTGATCGGAAAACATTAGCGGACTGGACCACCGATCGGAAAATGATCGAAGATGATGAGCCGGTGTTGCGGCTGCTGATCGAACTAACCCGCTGATGCTTTAGTCTTCCACTCGTCGATGCCGAGGTGTTAGTGGATTATGGTGGTGACAAGGAGTTACTTGATCGATGAATTATAGGGGAGATGGAGCTGCCAAAGTTAGCGGAAGATAGAGGATTTTTTCTCTGATAGATACCAAACAGATTGGCGGAAAATAAGCAATCATTGAGCCGATGAAGGTTCAGAAAGGAAGAGAAAAATTTTGAAATTTTTTCTAAGGCATGGAATCATTAGCCATCGGTGATGGTTAGTTGATCACATCGTTGATGATCAGATGATGCAGTCTCTGATGATCTACGACAGGTAAAGTTTGTTGAACGTCCACCGTTGCAAAGATTGAAAAGACTAAGTACATCTGAGCACCGATACCGTAGCTCCTAGGGGTTTCGATTGCTGATAGAATTACGGCAGCAGAAGACTTAAGGAAATTGTTGGCCACCATTGTGGAAAGATGGGCAACTAATATGTTATTCTATCATCGATGAAGTTCGGAATGATAGACCACTGCGGGGCCGACATGGCGGAAGGGAATATACCAACGAATCACCGATATGCCGGGAATTTAGCAAGGAAGAGACCCAACTTGAGAAGTAAAAAGGCATCAAGAAATTGTTAATGATCGGATCGCTGATAGAAAGCTCAGTCAGTTGGCCATGGAAACTGAAGTAAGAACACTTTTCGCTGTTGTGGCTGCTAAAGAGATTGTGCACTCGATCAACAGATGGTTTGCTCGTCGATACAAAGCGGGAGTTTAGTCATTTTACCTGCTGAAATGTCGGAAAGGAATAAAACAACAGACCATCGATGAAGATCAGAGGCGTAGTTGTTTTGACCACCACAATGTCAGAGAATTAGTTGGGAGGGGGTCCGATTGGACCTAAGAAGATTTGGGTTTTTTTTAGGAGAATTTCTCGGTGATTTTTTGAGTAGTTTTTGACTGCCTTCAAGTCGATTTTCCATATATTTCAGAAGATTATCTGTGGTCACAGGGCTTAAAAGAAAAAGAGGAAAATTATGTGTTTTAGCATAATTGTTGTTTATTAAAAAAAAAAAATCCAGAAGAAAAGGTAAGTAGTTTTGATTTATATTAATGTATGAATCTAACAGTTTGTTGCTAACACATTTGAAGAACTATAGATAATTTCCAAGAGCAGTACTCTAGAAAGAATATTGTGGTAAAACAAGAGGTGATTCAATCATGAGAACCCATGATGGGTATGATGCTCGGGATTCATACGAACGTGCAGGAGATTCCATGGGAGAAAATGTCCATAATGGGAATGATGACATAGATTCTAATTAAAGGAGACTCCAAGAGACACCGTCAGATGTTGCAACATCCATGAGAAGCTTGTTTAAAGGCCAGGAAGAGCAGAATCAATTGAATGCTTCCATATTATAGAGTTTGACAGACTTGTAGAAAAAGATAGACTCTAGATGAGATACAACAAGGCCAGAAGGTAGCAAGAGTAGCACTAGGAGAAGGAGAAGGACTTCTAGTGGATCATCTGATTCTGAAGTATCTAGCGAGGATACCAGTTCATCTTCTCCTAAGAAAAGAAGAATGCACCATAGGGATTTCTCTCGAGATGAATTTAAGAAAGCTAAACCTCCTACATTTGATGGTGAGGTAAAGATGGGACAAGAAGCTGAAGCTTGGATTCTTGGGATAAAGAAGTACTTTCAAGTGCAAGATTATTCAGGAAACATGAAGGCAAGAGTTTCCATATTCAATCTAAATGGATGAGCATCCATTTGGTGGGAACACTTCAAGCAAGTAAAGAGGACCAGTGAAAGAAAATTGAAATGGAAACAGTTCAAGAAGTATTTCAGGTAGAAATACCTCTCTGACATGTATTATGATGATAAGATTAAGGAATTCCATGAGCTGAGATTGGGACAACAAACCATGGATGAATATGCAAATAAATTCTTGGAATTGTTGAGGTATTTCCGATACATCAGAGATGAAAAAGTGAAGATCCAACGGTTTGTAAGTGGATTGCCTCAAGCCTACAAATATAGAATTGAGTTTTATGAGCCAAGAACTCTCGAAGAAGCAATAAGAAAGGATAAGTATTGCTATGAGAAAAGCAAAGGTAAGCCTGATTACCATAAGGCATGGAAGGACAAGAATAATGAGAAGTTTGACCAAAGAAAGAAAGGGTTCAAACCTTCTAGATTCAGGAATCAGCAGAAGTAGCCATCCCAAGCTACGAGTAAGCCAGTTGGAGTGTCAAGAGAAAAGCCTAAGGATCCACAATAGGATAGAAGGCCACTCAAAGGTTGGAAATGTGAAGGACCCCACTTACGCAGATATTGTCCACTTGAGAATGAAAGTGCAAGACCAACTTATAACATTTAGGGAGTAGAAACAATGGGTCAGGTAGCCAGAGTAGTCCCTAGAATTTATGCAGCACTGGACGACCATTAGGCATATCATCAGTCAACTGTGGTTGAAGTTGCATGTAATATTGTTGAACAATTTGTTTCTATTTTGATTGACCCTGATTCTACTCACAATTACATTACTCCTAGAGTAGTGGAGATTTGTTCTTTTAAGAAGGTAAAGCATAGAAAATCTTGGTTAGTTCAGCTATCCACTGGGACTAAGAGAAAGGTCAATGAATTGGCAGAGAAATGTCCATTGGTTATGAATGGATTGGTCACTTGTGTAGATCTGATTGTTCTGCTGCTTGGTTCCTATGATGTTCTCATTGGAATGGATTGGTTAGAAGCTCACAGAGTGAGGCTTGACTGTTATAACAAGACTTTTGAATGCACGGATGAAGAAGGAAACCCAGTAGTAGTGAAAGGTATTCTGAAGGTAATCTCAGTAAGACAGGTTTCAACAATGCAGTTGAAGAAGTTCTGTAGGAAAGGTCGCTATTTGTATGCAGCTCATATTCTGGAACCAACATGAGATGAAACTCCTAGGTTGGAGGACTATCAAGTGTTACAAAAATTCAAGGATGTTTTTCCCAATGAGATTCCAGGGCTTCCTCCAAAGAGGGACATTGATTTCACCATCGAACTTGTGCCAGGAGCATCCCCAGTGTCCAAGACACCCTACAAAATGAGTACACTGGAGATGCTAGAATTTAAGATGCAATTGCAAGAGTTGTTGGAAAATAAGTATATCCGACCGAGTGTGTCTCCTTGGGGAGCACCGGTTCTATTTGTAAAGAAGAAATATGGTACACTAAGGTTATGTATTGATTATAGACAGTTGAACAAGGTTATTGTGAAGAATAAATACCCTTTGCCCAGGATTGATGACCTCTTTGATCAAATTAGAGGAGGAAAGGTATTTTCCAAGATTGACTTGAGGTCTGGTTACCATCAGGTGAGAATCAAGGATGAAGACATTCATAAAAAAACATTCAGGACAAGGTATGGACATTATGAGTTTGTAGTGGTACCATTTGGTCTCACAAATGCACCAGCTACATTTATGTGCCTTATGAATAGTGTCTTCAGTAAGTATTTGGACAAGTTTGTTCTTGTCTTCCTTGATGACATTCTTGTTTATTCTAAGAATGAGGAAGAACATGAAGAGCATTTGAGACTGACGTTGCAAGTGCTCAGGGAACATCAACTGTATGCAAAGCTGAGCAAGTGTGACTTCTACAGGGATAGAATTCAGTACTTGGGTCACATTATCTCCGAAGAGGGTATATTAGTAGACCTTGAGAAGATTGAAGCCATCATGAATTGGCCTACTCCAAGAAATGTGACGAATGTAAGGTCTTTTAAGGGACTTGCAGGATACTGCAGGAGATTCATTGAAGGAATTTCCAAGGTTGCACATGCCATCACTTCTTTGCAGAAGAAGGGAACAAAGTTTGAATGGACTTCGAAGTGTGAAGAAATCTTGCAGTGGTTGAAGAATCTTCTCACCAGTGCACCAGTTTTGAAAGTTGCAGATCTAGAAAAATACTTTTTGGTATGTATTGATGCATGCGGACAAGGGCTTGGAGGAGTCCTTATGCAGGATAACCACGTGATATGTTATGAGTCAAGAAAGCTGAAGGAGCATCAGAAGAACTATGCCACTCATGATTTAGAGCTTGTTTCCATAGTACATGTTCTCAAGATGTGGAGACATTACTTGATGGGTAGAAGTTTTGAACTCAGAATAGATCACCGTGGACTGAATTATTTGTTTGATCAGCCTACTCTGAATGCTAGGCAAGTGAGATGGATGGAATTTTCATGTGAGTTTGATTTCGAAATCAAGCACATAAAAGGAAAAGAAAACAAGGTAGTTGAGGCACTCAGTCGAAAGGTACAGGAAATGCATGTGGCATCTTAGTATTTGCCAATCAGATTTGAGGCAGCAGATTGCAAATCATGTTGCCGGAGATGAATTGTATGAGCAGGTAAAAGAAAAATTGTAGCAGCAAGGTCTTGAGAAGAGGTATGAGGGATATAAATTGGAAGAAGATGGACTTCTCACTTATAAAGGTAGAATTTATATTTTGAATGTAGCAGATTTGAGGAGAGTTGTTATGGATGAAATCCATCAAGCTTCGTATTCTGGTCACCCAGGATATCAGAAGACAATTGCTACAGCTAGAAAGCAGTACTTTTGGCCAGGAATGAAAAAGGACATGGCTAAATACATTTCAAGGTGCATGAAATGTTAATAGGTAAAGGTTGGGCATCAACATCCAGTAGGTTTGTTGCAGCCTTTGCCAAGTCCAGAATGGAAATAGGAAGCTATTTCCATGGATTTTATTACAATATTGCCGATGACTTGGAGACAACATGATTCCATCATGGTTGTGGTAGACAAGTTGACAAAGGAAGCACATTTTATACCAGTGAATTCTACGCACAAGACGGATGATATTGCAAAGATATTCATGAAGGAGGTTTTCAAATTGCATGGATTTCCGAAGGCAATAGTTTCTGAAAGGGATGTCAAGTTCACTTCCAATTTTTGGAAGGGGTTGTTTGTAGATGTGGGTACAAAGTTAAACTTCAGCACTACATACCATCCTCAGACAGATGGGAAGACAAAAAGAGTTAATCAAGTGCTTGAAGATATGCTTCGCATGTATGTGATGGACAAACCAACCAAGTGGGAAGATTACCTACACTTGGTAGAGTTTGCTTACAACAATGGACAAAAAGCCTCCTTGGGGATGAGTCCATATGAATCTTTGTATGGAAGAGGGTGTAGGACACCATTGAATTGGGATAACCCAGTGAACAGAGTTGTGCTTGGACTAGAATTGCTCAAGGAAATGGAACAAGAGGTTGTAAAGATTAGGAAAAATCTGCAAGCAGCGCAAGACTTACAAAAAATCTATGCAGATAAGCATAGGATGAATAGAGAGTTCAGTGTTGGGGACCATGTTTACCTCAGAATGAAGGCAAAGAAAATTTTTTTGAAGCTCGAAAGTTGTGCCAAGCTGTCACCTAGATATTGTGGACCATTTGAAGTGCTTGAAAGAATAGGGCCTGTTTCATACAGACTTGCATTGCTTGCTAGTACTAGAGCTCATAACATTTTTCATGTTTCTTTTCTTAAGAAATATGTACATGATCCTAACCATGTGATAAATTGCGATGTGATTCAGGTGGAACCCAAGGGAGAGTTCCAAATCGATCCAATGCGCATCCTCTCCAGGAAGGTCACAATGCTTCGGAACCAGGCCGTAGGGCAGGTAAAGGTGCAATGGGAGCATTATGGACCTAAAGAGGATACATGGGAGCTAGAGGATGCCATGCGATTGGCACATGCATTTTTGTTCAATTTTGTGGAACACTGAGGCGGTACCAGTGTAGCATTTTGTTCAATTTTACAAAGCACTAAGGATAGTGCTATTTAAGGGGGAGAGAATGTAACAACCCAATTTTGACCCCGTTTGAATTAATGTATGTAATGTATATATTGTAATGAATCATGGTGTGGATATAAAGGCAAAAGCCCCACCATTGATTCGGTTGTGTTATGTTTTAGTGATTGGAACTATTATCGATGGTATATTGGGACATGTGACATACATATTAAATTGTGGCATCATGTAAATATGCATCTTAATTAATTAAACCCAGCCAGCTATGTTCACTGCAACTAAATTGAAAAGGGGCATGATTTCCTAAGGGTAAGGAGGGGGGAAGTTAAATCTTGAGCCATGGGGGGGGGAATCCATGTGTCACCACTCTCTTCACTCACCCTCCCTTATCTCATCCAACTACCACCCTTCATTGTTCTGTTGTTATTGGGGTGTCTATTCGCTGATAGCAAGACCACTACGCCATGATTACCATTCTCCCCATGCGCTTGCACTCTCTACACGATGCACCTTCTGAATTGTGGATGGTCGGTCCACTATCCAAATGGTGGTTGTTCATTCACCTCGGGAGGATTGAGTTAAAAGGATTGACATTCCATTATTTGGGGTTTTCTTTCTCTCAGAATTGCTAGTCTATGAATTTTATTCCCCTATTCACCGAGAGCGTTGGTCTCTTTTCCCACCATTGTTAGACTATTGTGATTTTCCTCACCGATATCCGGTTGCTGCTTCCTCCAGGCATACCGACTGTGTTTTTCCATGTACAATGCATAAATTGTTGTAGATTGTTGTGGTTTTCCTCTGTGGTTCATTGGATGTTATTCCATCATGGAATAGTGGTCGTGATTGCATTTCCAGCTATGTGTTTTAGCTCTGTCTTGCTCCCCTCATGCACAGATTGAGAATCGATTCTCTTCCCATTTGCTGGACTGTGTATTTTTCTTCAGCGATTGTAGTGAAGATTTTGTGCTGTGGGGTTAGGTTTCTCGTGGGCTGTTAATGGCCACGATTACTAAACTGTGTTTTCCCCTATAAAAGCCTGAAGAGCTGTTTGGTTGCTTGCATGCAGTGGTTTTGTTCTCGGACTGCATTGGAGTGGTGAATGAGGGCCTGAGGTGCTTGATAAAGCTGGTGGGTTGAGAACCACATAGACAGAGCCGCTGAGTTGGTCTTATTCTCCACAACTCCTGAATAGTACTGGAAGGGATATCAGGGTCTGAGGGACTACTTTGCAGATAAATGACTGATTTCCTTGTGTTGGGTGTGTGTGGGTGTTCTAGAAGCTAGTCTGGTTTTGGTGTCGGTGCACCAGCTTAGCATAGCCTTTCCTAGCTCCTGGATGGCTTGGTAAACCCAACTTTGTTGGCTTGGCTAATCTGCTGTTCGCATGATAAACCCAACAGTGTTGGCTTGGCTGAAATGTGTACTCTTGTGGTGTTATTATCCTTGGCTATGTGTAAGCATGTTAGTTCCTTATTCCTTGGGGAATCATGCTCGGCTCGGGGGTGGCAGCATTGCTGAGAGATTAAAGAGCACGCGAGCCTATGGTTGGGTGGAACGTTGCAGCAACGTAGCTGGTTGCGGAATAAGTTCTCTATAAAGATAAGTACTCTTGCCTAACTTGTTTCTGCAATTATATATTTACCATTGATGAATGAGGATATACATGTTAAATGCTGATCTATATATGCATGAATGATGATTGATATGTTTTTCTTCTGTTGTGTATATGAATGATTATGCTTCGTAAAATGCTTTATGTTTTAAGTATCATGCTTCAACACTATATGTATGTATCTTCATTTCCACGGGGCTAGATGCCCAGATGATTTGACGTATAGTAGCATCTTCTTCACCGGTCAGAGGGTCGAGGACATTACACATGGGATTGTTATACTCCTACCTCTGATATGTTAGTTGGTGGAGTATCTCCTCCACATGTTAGTACACAGACATCTTATAACAAACATGTTCCACCACTGGTATCATTGAATTTTACCTCTTTAACCCTTGTTTCACCAAGACTAGAGTCATTAGTACTCTAGTATCCGTGATTCCTACCACTAGTCCGTCTAATGTAGTGGTCACTGGGATACCCAATGTACCATTCACATCTTCTCCTTTATTTCATAAATTTCAAAAAAACCTTAGTAGTTCCACTTCTTTTGTGCAAGGGTATCCTTGGTATGGGGGAAATATCCCTCCATCCTCTCCTTTTGTAGGTCTTGTAACTACTTATTTGGGTATTTCTTCAGGAAGTCAGAATCCCTTTTTTGGATTCATCTTTCAAACTTCTAGATTGGTTTCAATTACACCAATGAAAATCTATTCTTTTTCACTTTTTGGTGGAAGAGCTATTATTCCCATGTCTATGACACCCGTATCAGTTAGAAGCATCCAAACCCAATATAGTGCACCTATGGTTAGTAATCCCTTGGATTTTAGGTGAAATCATTTCCAGAATATTCTCACTTTGTAGTCTGAGGGTTGAGGAAACCCCAACCAACATTACAGGAAAAATTGTTCAGGGACTCCCTCACACCAAGTTCCTCAATATTAAACCTCGACAAGACCTTGGATCCCTTTTCTGGAAACCTTAAACTTGCCAGATATTTCAAAACTAATGAATGAACCTATGCATCATGACCCGAATTGGCCACTAGTTCCCATTAAAATACCTTCAAACATTCCAAATTTTGAAAGGAAAACTGGAGAGGATCCCGGTGACCAAGTCACTACTTTTCATCTATGGTGCTCCTTGAATTCTATGAATGATGATTTGATTCGGCGAAGGATTTTTCAAAGGAATCTAACTAGCGTAACTTCCAAGTGGAACATTGAAATTCCATTTGGCTCCTGCGCTAGTTCCCTTGAATTAAACCACTATTTTTCATAACCACTTTCAGCTTCCTTTCTGGTATCATACCGATATAGAAATTTTGTCGACCTTTCAACAAAATAAGGCCACACATATTTCTGATCACATTGAGGAGTGGAGAAGATGAAAGAGGCTAATTAAATCCAGTATCCCTCCTGATTTTCTGTTGAAATTTTTTTTGAAATCCCTATTACCATATATTTCAAAATACATTTTGACTTCGGGAGTTACAAGCGAAGAGGAAGCCATCCTTAGGGGCCAACAACTTGATCTGATTTATGTTTAGCCTGGGATCCTTTATGAAATTATACCTTATGAACCAAGTTCTAATACTGACTTCAAAAAACCCAAGCTTGGAACACATGCCGATGGAATAGTTGGTTCAGTTGAGTCTCCTACTATGGAGTCTCTTGTGAATCAAATGCATGAGTTATCTGTCAAACAGCCTGTAGTAGAGGAATCTAGCTCTACCACTCCCTCAACTGAAAATGAAAACATTTATAACGCACAATTTAGTCAAAAGGGCTCTCAGCAATCCAGTGGGAAGCAAAACGAAGGAATGAAGGGAGAGGGAAATCAAAACAAACAGAAAGCCAAAAATAATTCCAAGGGGGGCAAGAAAGAGAAGAAGAAAGTGAATTTTCCTTGAAATCTTTGTCAAGAAGACCACTTAACTTATCAATTTCCCCTTATGGAGTAAGCTCAGAAGTTGTTGAAGAAACAACCTGCCATCCTCAAGGACCCTTTCCTACAGGGATAAAATTCTACTTCAAACAATCCTAAGAACATTGGGGGAACTCAAAATGATTCCTTTGTTTTTCAGTTGTACCTTAATATGGTTTGCTACCATGATTTATTGCAAACTAGATCCAAAAAATATGAACCCAAGTCATCGTAGAAAGATAAAAAACCTTATGAAGCTCCAACACCACTTTCTATTGAAAAACTGGTTGAACCCATGCCGAAAATACCAAAAGGTGTCTTCAACAATATGTTTCACAATCCTAACACGAGGGCTTCTCCCAAGTACTCAGTTATGGAAGACTTGGCCCAAACTCCTTGTGCTATGTCCACGTTAGAAGTGTAACAAAGTTTTCCTTCAAAATGTAATGCACTTCTGGTAGCTATAGGATGTTTAGGTTATGCATGCCTAATGGATAAGTTTGAATTATCTAATGTTAAACCTTGCTTACCCTACCACGTCACATTCCAAATCAAATTTGTCAATGTAATAAAATCCAATTGATGAACTATTATTGATGAAGGCACATCTACATGTGTGATGGCCATTTCATTTTGGAAATCTCTTTAATCTCCCGAGTTGGTCCCGTTGAACACCTTACTGACCGCTTTTTATGAAAGGTATTTCCATCCTCATGATATCCTACCTTCTTTTGACATTCAATTGGAAGGTAAAATATTCTCAGTTGAAGTAGAGACAGTGGACACTCCTTTGGACTATAACTTGATTTTGGTAAGGAGTTGGAGTTACTCCATGTGTACTATTCCATCATCAATCTTTCGAGTCCTTATGCTCCCTCATGAAGGGAATATAGTTACTGTCGATCAACTATCTTATACAAAAATAATCGTACAGACTCATTGGAGTCCAGTGTGACGATGATTGATCAAACACACCCGACAAATGAAATTTTAGGAGTTGCGATGTATACGCCACTTATGGGAATTTTTTATTTTCCCGCTCCTATAAAATACCTTGGAAAAACTAGTGTAGGGAAGATCATTTGTATATCTGGAGAAGTTTCTTCATTCATATATAGGATTGACCCATGGGTCCTCCCTTCTCAATTTGAACCTAAAGTTCCCTTATTATTAATACGAAAAATTGTCCAAATATCTCTCTATGGTCCAAACCATAATTATACATCATAATCGCACCATTATTTCCTTTATTTTTGACCTTGACAATTAAATTCCATCAAAATTGGTCCAAAACAACATTATTCCTCCACCCATAAATACATGGAAGTTGGAAATTTATTACAACAACCCCCATTCTCCCAAAAAAGAGCAAAAGGCCCTAAAATGAGAATGGGTCAAAAACCATGGATAAATAGCATACACTATTAAAAACCAAGGGTGAGTACCATGGGTAAGAAAATATAAGATTGTCATATAAATACATTGTTAAGGTCTCCCCTCAACAACTTTACATTCTTACACTTTTGAGCTTTTGATTCCTGAAATTTCTCACTTCCCACACCCTTCACCACACCATCCCACGTTGCATGTTGATATCACTCTATGTAACCCTTGATCCATTTCCTGGTGACAACCCTTGTTGGAGATAAATGGAGGCCTGGATCATGGGAGCCATCAAATCACATCCTAAAATGGTTGCAATGGCCCATCTTATTTAAAGGTATGTTGTATTTATGTTTTACTAGTTATATCATAAAATAATAAAAATAATTTTTTTCTTATTGTAATAGTCAAGGTTGAGCTCCTCGCTTGCACCATGAACTCTATCCTTAGATCCGGTTGATCTAAGGTAGGTTTTTTTCGCATAAATGGAGAGAAATATCCACTACACTTATCTGCAGCAGAAATAGCCTACCAATATATATATATATATATATATATATATGATGTTGTTGCATTCCATCTCAAAGGATCCAGATGAATCTTAATTTCCCATGTGGGTAGTGAATTCGACGTATTCATACGATTCCTTAAATATGGTTCTACCATCCGATGAATCCATTATGGAGGCTATCATAGGAACTAATAAAATATGTGAAGATTTGCATCATAAGTCCTATTTCCTACCAGAACTAAGCAGAATCGAGAACTTTGAGTTCCATGTGAGACTAAGTGAGGGTGTTGAATAACCTATAAACCCTTTACCTAAGGAATAAGTGTTTTCTAATGGAAACATGGAAAACATTTATGTGACCATATTGATCAACATATCCACCAAGCCTTACATCATGAAAAATGTCTATATTGGAGAAAATTCTTCACTTGAAGAAATTTCCATCTACAGAGCCTTGTTTAAGAAATTTTCAATGTATTTTCCTTGTCTTATGAGGAGATCACAGGAATAGATCCATATATTGTGGAACATGAGGTAAGAATGTAACCCAATATCAAACCTGCTTGAAGAAATATACGTCCTATTACCTCGTGGAAGGCGATAGTCGTTAAGGATGAAGTCGAAAAACTGTTGAAAGTTGGCTTTATATACCCCATCTCCTTAATGGAATGGGTATCTAATCCAGTTCTGGTAAACAAAAAACAAGGTACTATACGTGTTTGTACTAATTTTGGAGACCTAAATAAAGAGTGTCCAAAAGACAACTATCCCACACCATTCATTGACAAAATAATGGATGCGTGTGCAAGTAGCAAGGTCTTTTCTTTTATGGATGGCTTCTCGGGATACAATCAAATTCAAATCAAACTCGAGGGTCAACATTAGACCACTTTCATTTGTTCTTAGGCTAATTTCTATTATCAGGAATATTGCACCTCCTGTAGACATAAGTTGTTCCTCTGGTCTGAATGGTTCAGATCCAGAATAAATGAGTGAACGACAAAGGATGAAGACCTTCCCTGAATGCTGTAGACACCTGGAATACTGCTTCGATTGTGAACTTGTGTACCTGCAAACATATCAAACATACAAGCACATCAAAGCTACCATAAAATCATCTAATTATCCATGCTAATGACTAAGGAATCTAACAACATGTACATCTGAAATCAAAACAACACTAATGTGGGACATAAATTAGCTTTGCATTAACAATGTATGGAGAAGCTTACAACCATTTCCTTAGTGTCAACAAGCCCCTCCACAAGACAAAAAATTCATCCACATAAGCTCAAACTTTGCTCTCTATGCTCTCCAATAATTTCGACTAGGTAGTCAATCCAATAGCATAATAATACCTCTATAGTTCCCCCCCTCAACTATGGATATGAGCTTGTATTTATAAGGCTCAATGGATAGGGATAGTTGAGAGAATGGTGTGTCATATGGCTCCAAGATCCTATCAAGGGGGATATCGAGCTTAAACTAACCCATAATGATAGGGATAAGGGAATACATGAGGCTCAAGTTCTAGAAGCCTCAAGAAACTTCTCTTTTTCCCATTTTACCCAGGGTACCTCTTTTGTTCCCTTATGATAGAGCGGTTTATATGAGAACTGCTTTAAGAAAAAATACCATAGGCAGTTGCACCGCTTCTCTAAAACAGGATACAGGTGATGCTAAGAAAGGTACTGCTCATCAGCCACAGGGCAAGCGTGGTGCTAGGTTTTTTCAAGTAGAATTTACAAACAGAGCAAGTTTCCACTCTAAGTGTTGGGATTAAGGGAAAACATGGAAGTTAAGGGTCTTATCACATGATGGTGACATGATTTAGGTGTAATAGAATGCCCCCCCAAAACATGAGACTTAGAGGGATACGATAAGAGAGAGCTTTGAGAGAACAAGTTGTCACTTCAAGGCGAAAATGTTAGCTCGATCGAAGAATGTCGTCCAGTAGGCATCTGTAGGACATCAATACTTTTGACTCATAGACAAATGTAACCAACTCATGGCTACGGACCAATACAAGGCAGATCCATGAGAGGAATAAACAAGCTTGGATACTAGAATACAACATAGATCCATGTGATAGAGGACTCAAACTTGGACATATCTACTGAACATGCAACATATATCTATGTCATATAGATGCAAATTTGAGCATAGCCATGACCATACAAATGTGGATCCATGCTAGATATACAAAACTCCATCGCAACCTGGGGAAAGAAATGAGTGCTAAACAAATACCCAGGGTATTCATCTCTTCTTCCACAAAGTACATTATATCCATGTGATTACAATGATATGAAGTAAAACATGGTAGAAACCACTTGATTACTGGCCAATGATGTGAAACGTTAACAAGTGTGAGGGAGATCACCATTGATGTCAATGATTCCCAAGGTACCCTAGTACAATATATTGAGCGTGGATAGATGTCTTGATGTCAAACACCCAGTCGATTCTATCGATCAAAGGTCAATGATGTGAACCTATGTCGAGAGCGAGAGAATTTGTCATTGAGGCATACATATTTGAAGGTACTAAATTTTGTTTCTAAGACTATTTCCCGGATGATGAGCTGATTTTGATCGGAATAGTCTTGTCAAAGGAGGGCCATGATGAGTCCCACATTGATGACACGAAACTCAAAACATAGTTCTAAAATGATGTGAATGTAGTAACCATAAGACTGACTCAAAATTACTGACACAGAGACTGTTTTGACTGCAGAGGTAAAAATTCTTCAACTTCCCTTTGAACATCGGGCAGCACGACAAGAGCCTTGGAAGCATGAATAGACTAGACAAACATACAGTGTGATGGTGGAAAATGCATTCTTTTGAAAGAATCAAAGGATCGATATGACTCATGAAAGTGGATCATCACGGAGATCGGCTGAATACCCAATTGACTGAAATGATATGCAGATAAGTGCCATGTTCAAAGGTAATGAAAAAATACTGCCATTTATTTGAAAAATGATTCCCTTCCCATTTTCCCCATCATGATTGATGGGTGCCTCTTTTTTGGTTTTACAATTTCAAAGAGGGTAACAAATGCTCGTTATAGCTCATCGGAAGACAAGTCCAAACTCATATGTTTTACAAACTTGAGAGAGGAGGGGTTCGTTCCCAAAAGAGGGTCTCTCCATGTTTAATTTAACGAGTCCAATGAAATAAAACTCAATATAGTTCATGTTTAGAGAGTCTGAACGACCATAGAAGAAGACTCCATAGGATCATTTTTCATAAAATAGTTCACCTGAAGTGAAAAAGTGATAACCTACCATTAGATGAACGACTCTTCAAATGCTTTAATGAGTGTGAAGAATACAAGATCACTTGACAATCTTTTTGTATTTAAGGAGCCTGAAAAGAGTTTAAAAAAGACTCCACTAGGTCTCTTTTCACGATGAGAGATTTAACAAGCCTAAAAAGAATCAGAAATGGATGCAGACCTTTGATGCTAAGTTTTGAGAGTGGGACTAAAGTGTCGCAATAAACGCTCAAAAGACTTTTTCCATTTTATGGAAGTACAAAAAAGTCAGAAACAAACTCCCAAAACTTTACTGATACTTCTCTTATATCCTGCAATGACTCAAAAACAAGTGTTAAATGCCCCAATAACTGACATTAAAGGATTACAACTGATATATTTTGAGTAATAAACAATTTTAAAACAAAACTATAGCATGTCAAACCCTAAAATGTATATAAAAGTCATGTAAATAGTAAAAAATAAAAACATTTTACTATTTACCCATAGTGGATAACCTTTGGAGCATTTTTTTGGCCAGATTTTCAGTTGTTAATATCGGGAACATCCACCATCAGATTCATGCACCATCAGTTCCAGGTAATAGCCTAAACCCTACTCTTTCCTTTTATGCCTTCAATTTTTATTTTCAATGGTGTTTTGGGCTTATATAGAAAGACTTAAAATCATGGAAGTGGGCACCGCTCTTATCCCTTGCGGGATAAGCGGTACCACACTAGAATTGTGCCAAAAACATAGCACACAGGTGGTGCAACTGCCTATCCTCAATGGGACACATGTGGTGTCAGATGTGGAGAAATAAAAGTGGTTGCACAAGAAAAAATAGATCATTTTTATTGATTTGGATGATTAAGAATGCTTCTAACAAGTCTTGTGATGGTTTTTGACAGATTCTTGTTGATAAAAAATGGTCATATGGAAAGAGAGGAAACATGATAACGACGAATCCTTCATGAAATGAAATGCAGGCTACATAGCCACATTGAGAGACTGTGGACTTTTAAAGTTCTTCCACACACCCAGTATGGTATCGCATGAGTGACTACTAGAGTATATACTCCGGATGTGGAATCCAGAGAAACAATATTTCAAGGTTGGTGCTCACATATTGACAGTTGAGGTAGAGGACATCTACTTCTTGATTCACCTTTCGAGACGGGGTTCTCCCATCTCACTAACTGGTTCCCGTGGGGGGACATTACTACTCAGGAGTTGATAGACCGTCACTGTATTCTTGGGACCAGGACATCGCGGAAGAAAATCCCCATAAAAGAAGTGGTGGATGGTCCTCTATGGACTATGTTGTTTACCATGCAGAGAGTGGTAGGAATCCAAGGAGCACACTAGGTGTCTAGAGTGCATATTCTCTATGCCATAGAGGCCATGGTGCCTACAGTCTTTAATTGGGTGGAAGCTCTACTTTCGATCTTCAAGGATTAACTCACCAAGTGTCGACAGGGGGAGCTAAAGCAATTTGGTTTCGGTTCCATTCTAGCTTGTTTCTTCTTTGAGTGAGTTCCACAGATGAGACCCTAGGTGGTCTTTCTAGAGTTGAGGGCATGGGACCCTCAAATGTAAAGGTGGGTCCGAATTATGGCTCGTATTGGAGTGGGTAGGGGGAAGGTAAAGTTTGGGGACCCATTCTTTCGATGGTTGAGAGATCAACTCCTCATGGTGGAGGATTATGCATATGTAGGCAATGACTTCACTTATGACCCTGACCTATTGTTCCCACCTGGTTGATAGTGGGGTGACATTGGTAAGAAACAAAAGACCCTAAAATGGAAATAGTGTTTTGATGTTTTTGATGTTTTATATTTTTTATGTTTTAGTAACGAGACTTGAATGTTTTCATGTAGACATCAGAGCAGCACGACCTGGGGGAGCCTCCCCATTGGACAGATGAGTCGAAGCCCATTTTGTACCACAGGGTGATGATGTGATAGGGGAGTTAGAGGAGAACCTGGAGAGGTTGACTCTAGACATCCCTGATGCTTCTATCGATGACCTCCCACTGAGTTATCAGAGGCCTATAGCGGGAGTATTGGGACGTTTTAGCAAACTGCTATGTAGAGTATCCCAGGCAGTGATGTGTTACCATGAGCATAATTAGATGATGAGTGCATGATGTATCCACTGAAAGCTGATAGCTTTAGGATTTTGTATGGTGATTTTTTACCTGAAAGGCTACGTGCTTCAGATGAGGTCTCGTGACCTATTTTTTGTAAAACATGTTGATATATATATTTACAAACTTTTACTTGGTGTTTATATGTCTCAAATGGTGAATGTATTTTACATGAGTTTTATGTGTCTTTTATAGTTTATTTACAATGAACCAAGTTTGATTTTCATCTCATGAATGGGTAATATGCCAATCTAGGATGTAATTAGCCAATGAGTCAGCAACTGCATTATGTTCCCTAGGGATATGCCTATAGGTGATAGTTTCAAATGACCTTTATAACAAGCGTACCCCCCAGAAGAGACGGAGAAGCACAAGTTCCTAATGGTATAAACATGGTCTAAATGACAAACCACCAGTTGTGAGTCCATCAAGACTACCAATTTGTGAACATATTGGGAGGAAGCTTCAGTCAGAAGACCTATGACTACTCGATACTTAGTGATATTGTTGGTAGCAGGACCAATACAAACCGCTCCTAAACTGAACAAATCATAACCTGGGGAATAGAGAACCCAAGTAGCTGAGGCAAGATTCAAGGTGTGGTGGAAAGCACCATCAGTGAAGTCGTAGAAAGCCATCTGCTCTGCGCAAACAAAACATGGTATAAACAGATACAGATACTAAACCCAAAACCATATTGAAAATACTTAAGCACACTGAAAGTCAAGTAATATACATATATACAAGATACTATCCAAGAGATATCTAGGCATAGTACCTCTTCAGGTACAGCCCATTGCAAGGTCGTCCTAAAGGGATTCCATCGTAGTCTATGAGCTCATAGGCCCCTTTCTCTAAAACTTTAGAAATAACGAAAGGACCATACCACATGGATTCAAACTTTCCTTTCCCTAGTTTGTCATATCTTTGATCATAAGTCAAAACTAGGTCACCCTTGTTAAAGGCACGAGGTTGGACAGACTTGTCTTACTGTGCCTTGACACATTTCTTGTGTGCCTCATTAGCCAAGGTAGCATCTCTCCTAGTTTCGTCAAGGTTGTTCAAGTATAAAAACCTCTCTTCCTCTGCAGAAGTGTCTGGGAGAAGTTCGACGGCAAGTTTCAAGGATGGAATTTGACATTGAATCGACAAGATAGCTTCGAGTCCATAGACAAGATGGAAAGGTGTGAAACCACTATATGTTTTCATTGAAGTCCTGTAAGTCCAAAGTGAAAAAAATGGATATGGTTCCAGTTGGATTTATGGTCTCCAACCATCCGACGAAGCATCATTTTCAAAACTTTGTTAATGGCCTCTACCTGACCATTAGCTTATGGATAATAGGGCATAGAGTTTTCATGATGGAAACCTAGCTTGGCACTTAGTTCCTCCATCATTTGATTACGGAAATGTGATCTATGATGAGTAACTATGGACTGCGGGACTCCGAATCTAGCTATCACATGATTGAATAGGAAGAGAGTGGTAGTCTTACCATCTTTCGCTTATGTAGGCATGGACTCATCCCACTTTGTAAAATAGTCAATGGCCACGATGATGTAACCATGCCCCTCAGATGAGGTAGGATTACAATGCATATAATCAATCCCCCATTTGGAAAACAGGCCAACAGCAATGACGAGGTGTAGCAAAGCAGGATGAGTGCGCTTTTTTGGATAAAAATGTTGATAGGGTGGGAATTTCTTGATAGCCTTGTGAAAATATTTAAAGACTGAAGGCCATAAATAGCCAGCATGAAGGATTTTCTAGGTTGTAGCCATCCTAGATAAATGACCACCACATGCTCCAGAGTGGAAATCATTCAACACTTGTTCAACTTCGTCATGGGTGAGGTATCGCCTGAGAATGGAATCGATACCACATCTATACAAAGTGTCATTCAAGATGAGGTATTATTTTTTGTGGTGACGGATATGGCGGAAATCGTCATAGGATAGATTTGGCTGAAATCTTTGTGTTTGGAGATAAATGAGAAAATATCCATACCATGGGTTAGTAGTTCTTATTAGGAATAGGAATTCATCTGGAAATGAATCACTGGGCTCAGATTCCATTGAAGCACAGGGAAGATCACACATGAGCTCGAAAAAGACCAAGGATTTATTTGATGTGGCTTTGGAAAATTCCAGATCGAACTCTTGTAGTATGACTATCCATCGGGAGTACTTTCCCCCGAGCACCTAACGAGTTAGGATGTAATACATAGGGTTCTAGTCTGCAGATACACTGGTTGTGCGGAGCAAAATGTAGTGATGAAATTTTTTAACAACAATGACCATGCCGAATGCTAATTTCTCCACGCGTGAATATCAGGTTTTGAAATCCATAAGATTCTTACTAGCATAGTAGATCACGTGCTCTTCACCGTCGGGATTTTCCTTCACCAAAACCATAGCGATGGTAGTAGTGGAGGCAGCAATATATAAGAGAAAATCCTTTGAATAATATGGGGGGTGTATCATGGGTGAATGAGTCAGAGCGTGTTTGAGATTATCAAAGGCTCGTTGGGCTTGGTCATCCCAATAGAACAGAGTGTCCTTCTTAAGGAGATGCATATAACCGTGTGTTTTCTCTGCAAAATTGCACACGAAATGGTGGAGAAATTTTTCCTTCCCTTGCAAACTTTAGATTTCTAGAAGGTTGGTTGGGGCTGGTAGAGCTAAAATAGTGGCAATTTTCAATGGATATATCTAGATGCCATCCTTAGAAACCATAAAACCTAATAGGCGTCCTGTCTCAATGCAAAAAACACATTTATGAGAATTGATCCGTATATTATAATCACGACATCTCAGGAAAATGTCTCTAAGATGACCAGGGTGGTCCTCCCATCGCTGTGAATGAGCAGGGAGGTCATCAAGGTACAGTTCAGCAATATGTTTTATATCATGAAACACATAGGACATAGCATGCTGGAAAGTGGCTCCAACATTTTTTAAGCCAATTGGTAAATTCCTATATGCAAAGGTTCCCCATGGGAAAATGAATGTCATCTTGTGCTTATCGGTGGGTAAAATCTCAATCTGATTATAACCTGAAAATCCATCCATAAATGAGAAGATGACACCTCTGGCACAGTTGTCAATAATCTGGTCAATATGCAGAGTAGGAAAGTTGTTTTAGGGACAAGCTTTGTTCAAATATATAAAATAGATACAGAATCTAATGGTGCCCTTCGTTTTATTGACAGAGATGACATTTGATACCCATTCTGTCAGGGGTACAGGATAAATAAACCTAGCTTTGAGAAGTTTCTCTATTTCAGCTTTAATAGCTGCAGCCTTCCGTGGATGGAATTGCCTTAGTTTTTTCCTGATAGATTTAGCAGTGGGATAGGTTTTTATTTCATGGACCACAATGGATTGGTCTATCCCTGGCATTTCTTCGTAAGACTAGGAAAAAATATCATGAAATTCTTTGAAAAGTGCCCTGTATGCTTCAGATTATTCTGTTGAGCAGTTCTTCCCAACATGAACATGCTCAAGGGTACCAAGATTGGATGATATGTCAATTGGATTTGTTTGAGTAGTGTTGCATAGGTTTCCTTCAAAATATGTGTCTTGCAACAATATAGGATTTTGAGGTGTGTTGACAATATTAGTGGAAAACAGGGATGCAAAGTCATGATCTACCGAACTGGTGTTGGGGAGGAATGAGGATCTATGATGGTGATCCTCCCAGATAGGCTCATTCATACTAATGATCTCCATAATGGATTCATCAAAAGGAAAAGTATCGGAGAGATAATCCAGAATAGGAAGAGAGGGTTCTAACCAGTAGGGTAGGTGGTAAGCGTCTGAATCCACCAGATGAAGTTCATCAGTGTGGTCATCGGAAAGGGTTTTAATGACATTGTACATTTATTCATGTGGACTCAATGAGGTGGAATCAACAATTTGTTTTCCCTTTGGATCATAATCAAATGACGAAATCATATTTACTGTCGCTGTGTCTATGTTAGGAGGAATGGATGGCAAAATCCCCATAATGGATGAATCCTTCAACATGCCTATCCCAATCAACTGGTAAGGAGGAGAGGAATAGCCTAACATAGGTATGTTATTAGCCATAGAGGTAGTAATATCCAAATACAGAAATTGAGCTGGTCAATGGTGACAATTCTCCCTAGATGTGGAAATTGAAAAATTTTAAATATCGTCGAAGCGACAACAGTCATTGCATAAAACCAAGTTCTTCCTAGAAGGAGGTTGTAATCTAATGGGGCGTCTACTACTTCTACTTGAATAGAAACAATTTTTCCCCCAAGATTTACTAGAAACCTCATCCATCAAAGGCTTTAAGAGTCACAGGATATGTTATAAGATTGGGAGAGCCAATAGCTTTCCAACAAGATAGGGACAACACTGAAGTTGAAGCTCCTTCATCTAAGACAGTTCTAAAGACCTTCTTTTTGACTACTATCATTATGATTTGGAAAGCGAGTTTGTGAGGTAGTCTAGACTTATATTTCTTGACATTGAATTGAATAATATTAGTATTGTTTGGGTCTAAAGCTCCTAACATAGTTAACAAGTTTTTACGTTGTGTAGGACAACTTTGGAGTACTTCTAAGGTAGACATTGCACATGGTTCCTGAGTGAGATCTTCAACTACATTATAAAATTGAGCAGCTTGGGCATTAGGGTTAAAAATAGCCTTCCTAAAAGTACTCTTGGGTGGACGCAAAACCATGTCAAGAGTAGGCTTCTCGATGGTTAGGGGGACAGTAGACGAGGATTCGGGAGAACCAGTAGAGGGAGCTTTTCCTGAAGAAGAATTGTCTTCTTTCTTATTTGCGGGTTTGTTATAACTTTGACTTCGACTTTGAAAACTAATAGTATCCGAGGGAATCATGCAAATTTCCTCTGAAGAACTAGAGTTTCCTTGATTAGACATGTGGTTTATCAGTTGTTGTTGAGAGGGAAAAGGATCCATGAGAACCGTGGGTGCAGGATTAGTTTTAAAAAATTGGGTGATTTCATCTCGACAAGGACACTCTTTTGTGAAATGGTCACCTCTGCATACAAGACATAGATATTTTTCTTTTCTTTACCCTTTATCATTATCGTTGGTGGTTGGTTTTGGATTCTCCTGTTGGTTTCTAGCTTTTTTGCTTTTAGCTTTACCTTTATTTTTATTGTTGTCGGGTGTTTGAATACTCTGAATAGAATTGACCTTGGGGGAAACCTTGGGATTCAAAGGAGTAGGGGTGGCAGTCTGGGGTTTCTTGGAAGGATTTTCTTCTAACGGGGACTATATTGAACCAACAATCCCGTCAACAAGGACTTCTGTTGGTGGCTTTGCAGGATCAGTGCTTGGGCAAGGAGAATGAGGGATCAAGTCATACAAAGTTCTAGACTGGGAATAGACCAATTCTAGATATTGGGCTCGACTAATGGCCTATTCTTTAGTAATGACACCACCCATAGCCCCATATCAGGTAATCAAAGGAAATGAATATTTAGTAAACCAATCAGCTAATAACTGATCCAGGATAGAAGCCTTAATAAGTCTTCTCTGCCTTCTCCACTCATGGATATGATCGGATATGTGGGTGGAGGTGTTCTATTGCAGAGAAGTTAAGATATCAGTTCCCATTTCATAATGGATAGGAAGCTGAAAGTGCGTAAGAAATACAGTTTCGAATGAGCCAAAATCCACAAACGAATGTTGTGGAAGTTCAATGTACCATTTCGCGGCTGTACCGGTCAAATTTCGTTGAAAGAGTCTTAAATGAACTAAATAATTTATAAGGGAGTTTTAATAACACCACAAATGGAATGCCATGACATGGTTTTTCAGATCGTCTCCCTGCTTCCCATCAAACTTTAGAATGTTCGATGGTAACTTTACCCAAATGGGAAGCCACGCGGGGCTATGTTGAATGGGGTCATTAATCAACTTGGACAAATTAGGAAATTCCAAGGTTTCTAGGAAAGGTAACTAACGATTAGGTTGCACATATTGGTAATATTGATATGGCATATAAGTACTAGTAGGACCGTAAGTAGACTAATAGACAGTTTGTTGTGATGAAGAACTATCGGAATATTCACCCACAAAGGGTTGATTTCTAGGATCAGGACCGTTAGGACCCCTGGGGCCTCTAGGAGGAGGACCAACAGGGTCTACGGGGCCACCGGGACCATTGGGACCACCAGGGCCACCTAGACCACCAGGAGGAGGACCACCAAACCCTCCGGGACCCCTGGGAGGTAAACCTATGGAGCCTCTAGAACCACTAGGAGTAGGGCCACCAAACCCTTCGGGACCATTAGGATGGAAGCTAGCAGGCCCCCCAGGACCACCAAGACCATTAGGACCATAAGGAGACTCCAAGAGACACCGTCATATGTTGCAACAACCATGAGAAGCTTGTTTAAAGGCTAGGAAGAGCAGCATCAATTGAATGCTTCCATATTATAGAGTTTGACAGACTTGTAGAAAAATATAGACTCTAGATGAATTACAACAAGGCCAGAAGGTAGCAAGAGTAGCACTAGGAGAAGGAGAAGGACTTCTAGTGGATCATCTGATTCTGAAGTATCTAGTGAGGATACCAGTTCATCTTCTTCTAAGAAAAGAAGAAGGCACCATAGGGATTTATCTTGATATTAATTTAAGAAAGCTAAACCTCCTACATTTGATGGTGAGGTAAAGATGGGACAAGAAGCTGAAGCTTGGATTCTTGGGATAAAGAAGTACTTTCAAGTGCAATATTATTCAGGAAACATGAAGGCAAGAGTTGCCATATTCAATCTAAATTATTCATATTCAGGAAACTTGGACTTGTAAAATATACATCTGTATATACAATTATTCATAAAAAATTTCATAAAAATCAAATATATGAAAACAAAAGACTTACCCATCTCTCCCCATTCCTCTCTAAGAGGTAGTGCAAGCTTTGAATCACCATGGAAGTCCAACTCGACATAAGGAAACTATTCAAAAGTTGGTACCTTTTGGCTCCACGATGCATAGAAATCATCATCATGTGCTCTTTATATCTCACCACCACCTTGTCGAGCTAAGCTATCTCCCCATTGTGTGACTCTAGGATCACATGGATGTGGTTGATGGAGTGTCACCCTGGGGCTCAGTGCGGGAACACGCTTCAAGAAGAAGGCTTTCAAGATGTTGGGATATCCAAAATTATTCAAATTTCCAAGTTTTCAATATATAAGTTGTTTCTTCATGTTGATAGCAAGACCAAAACACTAATTGAATACGACATTCCTCAAGCATTCCATGCCCAAATGCATATGGTTACGAGTGGCCAAGTGTAAGGATGACACACCCACCACTCATCTAATGGTACTCACAGTCACCTTAAGTGGAAATCTTTATATCTAATAAATAGGAACCTATGTACCTAAATTTTGGGATCAGGTAAGCAATATTTGTTCACATAATCTTGAACACTAACCGGGTCACCCCCATGACCGGAACCACTAAGATTCATTGGCACTCCTATTTGTGATAAACCTGTAATGAAATATATATCTTCAACAATAATTTCCAGAACCTTACCATGAAGGTCAAACAAACCATGATCAAGATCCCAATACCTTACCAAGGTTCCTAGAAGTCTAATTTGGGCATGTGTAACGACCCTCCATGGGGTTCGACCAGATCAACTAACATGCATGAATATAAATAAATCTAGACATGATAAAGTTAAGAACATTTATTTTTTTCCCCTTTTTTTCTAAAGTTTCCTACAAAGTAGGTAAAGATATACAACATTACGAATCAAAAACCAATTCACATACATCCATTGAATTCACTATTCCATTTTCATGTACAACATTTAACAAGTTCAAATAACTTACCTGTTCATATCGCTATTCATTGTCATTTGAGCTCCCTACCATACCGTGACATGTACTCTACTTCTTCCAGGACCCCCGAGCTCAACGAGGCTAACAAAACTTACTAGAAATGAAAGTACCATGCCAGGCTGCTGCTGGGAGGCTCCCAACCTCACTCACATTGTACTGAACCACACTCTTCCATAGTCTCCTTAGAGGCACCCAAAGGGTTCGGGATATCAATTATGGAAGGAATGAAGAAGAAGAATACGAAAATACCCCATTCTTCCATTTATTTATCTTTTATGAACCATTTCATTAATCCCCATGCATCCCATGCATCACATTTAGTTAATTCTTTAGTTACTTTAATTAATTAATTAATTTTTATTTACCAACCTACTTGTTAGTTATCTTTACTTCTTTGATTCTTTTTTGATTAGTTAATGTTTCACTTTAGTTTGAGTCCTTAATTTACTCTGTTAACTGATTTCTTAATTTAGCTTGATTTCAGTTGATTTATCTTTATTTATTTATTACTTCTTTATCTATCATTTTTAATTTAAAATATCATTTTATTTATTTATTGGTTATTATTATTATTAAGTTCTTTATGATCAATTTATTATTTGCCTTAATTAAAATATATGTTGTTTATCATTGCATTCTCATCGCAACCAGAATTATCAAGGTGTTATGCTTCTAGCATGCCCTTTCGTTAATTCCCATAGGCGGGGAGTTGGTTATGATGATTAAGCCAATGTTATCTCAATTCTCCTACCCTAGGAAGAGCTAGGTGGTTCCTGGGGAATAAGGCTGAATACCTATTGTACGCCCCCCAGTAATAATCTCTATGAGTGACCGACTCGTGGCCTATCCTCATGGCACACACATTTGATGAACTAGATTTTTCCTCACTCTATTGAAATTTCATCACGCCATCCAATTTGCTAGCCTTACAGGTATAATTTTTCATCCCCATGACATGATGTGGAGTGATTGGCAATTATAATCCCATCACCTACACATAAAACAACCCATGCATCAAATATAATAAATAAGATTTCAACTATAACAAAACCATCAATTGACCTCCACTATCGAGGTTTCCTGACTCATCCAGAGTCCATGCATGCCAGTGCATCAAACATATAACAATCCAGTCATGATATATATAAGATTTCTATCTTCTTCCATATTCAGCGACTCAACTAGAGTTTTTGCATATCAATTCTTTCTTGTGTTTCATGTACCTTCCATTTCTTGTCACACTCGACAAACCATCATAGTACATGCTACATAAATTTTGTTAAGACATTATACAAATTTAATCCTTGCTAATAAATTTACATTTTTCATTCACAATTAAAATCATATTATAAATGCATACATAATTTCCCAAATGTTGTCATTATTTTCATAATCATAATTTACTCAACAATATGTCATAAAATCCTTCTTAGGTCATATCTCATAAATAATTCCTTTCCTCACACAATTCTAGGTCATCCTAAACTAGATGCCAAAAAAAATATGTCCATACAAAGTTTATATTAGATTTAAAAATCGTAAGAAGATGGGTCATTTGTCATGGGAAAACCTCAGAGATTAGTCATAATAATCTCATAATTTAAGGTAAAAATTGGGTGTTACATACACCCTCACTTCAGAAAACTTCATCCCAAAGTCCTAGAATAAGTACAGATACTGTCTATGTATTTCCAATGCATCATCTGAGGTCGCAGTATTGGTACCATATCCATCCGTGATATTAGATCCTCATACATGAATCCTTCCATGCTAGGTTAGCCAGAGACACTAACCATTATGATTTCATTTCAAATAGTCACATATAATTATATTATAGAATGATTTCATTCAATTACTTTTCCTATCTTTAAGTAGGGCATTACAACATGCATATTTGATGTGCGGAAGAACTATAGAAATGCACATCACCAAAGGTTGTTTAAGGTTAGATAAGCGCATAAGGATTGACGATCCAAGTCCTCGTGCTCTCATTTACTCCATTCAAGAACCATTTCGCTGCAAACACCATGAAATTTGGGAAATTTTTCATTTAAAACCCCTAAACCGTAGCATATGCGAGTGGATTGTTTTGCACAATTTGTACCATACGCAGGTACCTCATTGTTTGCCTGCATATTTTTCTTGAATACATGATTTTAGAAGAGGATACCCATGTATACCATGTGGTGCCTTTTTAAACTCACCAAAACACCAAAAAATGCAGAAAAAATTCAAATAAAAGGCACAAAATGAAAGGTAGGAGAGAGAAGACTTACCTTCAACTTGTAGAATTTGATTTTGTTTACTGGATTGATCATACAAAGCGCTTGAATCTCAAGGGTAAATTTTCACTATTCCAAGGTAGAAGTCAAAATGAATTAGTTTTTAACCCAAAATCACTATTTATGGTAAAAATTTCTAATATTTTACCCACTTCTGTATAGTTTTTGGTTAAATCTAAATATTATGACTAATGTTGTATTGATTTTTGCCTAGATTTTTTTGGTCATGGGTGAAAATTGAACGTGATACCTTGGCATATAGGGTAGGATTTTGTCATTACAATGCATTTTTTCACTTATAATGTATCCCTCTTTGAACCATAGGATGCCTTTTTCTCTATGGACTATGATTTGTAGCCTCCTATTATCCTTCAAGCATCGTCGTTCTTCCATGGATTAGAGCTTACCTGACATGGGTTACCCTAGTCATAACCCTTCTTGCCATTTCTGGTACCCATGTTGCACATTGCTAGGTCATTGGAGCCTTCTTAGTTGTATTGCATGCAAAAAATGATCCTCATACTCTATCGTTTTGCTGACCATTCCACGTTATAAGGGTCCCATCATATGGAGTTATCTTCAAGCCCTACTATGACTCCTTAAAAATGGTTACATTGTCAAGTTGTTCTTTAAGACTTGTTAAAGGAAGAGAAATATCATACACATTAGCATAAGTTTAACCCTTTTCTAGACCATGTGGATTAATTATGAAAAAAGGAAATACTCTAGTTCACTATGGCTAGAAGAGTATTTCCAGGTATAGGTTTATCTCTTTTTCGGGTCTGGAAGACTAAATTTATGAAAAAAGAACCTCTTTGAGATTTCTTTTTTCATGCTCCAGTTTAAACTATGAATAATATTATGACCTTTCTTTATGTCATTGTCATGCTCGTTAAAACTCAGTACAAAGAATCGAGTTTACTGTTAGTTTCCCCATACTCGTAAATAAATGGAACATCCCGAGTGATCTTTCCTTCCTTCACACTTATTAAACTAAGGCTATATGATTTCTTTTGAAGAAGTGTCAATTTGGTGATAATTTACCCCTTTTTTAGACCTTGCTGACTAAATACTAAAAAGACATACCTTAGATCCTTGAAATCCAAGAGAGTTATCCTCTAAATTGTTTATACTTTTTCAAAATTAGGAGAGTAACTTTATGAAAAAGCACCCCCTGGAGTATTCTATGGAGTTTTTAGACTCTCAAATTATGAAAACACCAATGAGCATCCACTAATTCTATCTCTTAAAATCCATGAATCAGTGCTATATCAAGCAATATTCTATCTCTTCTTCAAGCTTGTTAAAAAATGAAAAAGGTCTTGAGTTTGATTTCTTGGACTCATTAAACCTTAACAAGAAATGAAGGAAATACTCTCTTTACATTATAAGTTGTTTGGAAGTATAGACATTTTTAAATAAAGCATCATTTTTGGGTCTCTCGATTGGCAAGTCTCATTTGTCTACATTCTAGTTTCAACCTGTAATCTGAGTTATTACTCCTCCATTTGATCACCTGATCCAATTTGATGGGAAATCTGTTAATGTCTCCTACATTGCAAAAGTGTCTAGTTGTTGTTGTTGAGTCTAAATATTCCTTGAGTTACTCTTGTGTCATGCTCACAATTCAAGGACCTTAACCTCCATCTGTTTATCTTGATCATTGTCATCGTCATCTATGAGATTGATCTATATCCATCTCACCTCATCCAGTCTACCAATCTACTCATGTGACCTATTGAAGGATTCATCAATGCCTTCCTCCTTACAAATGACTTCCTATCAGCACCATCTAATGATCAAGACCTAGAGTTTTGGGACAGTACCTTAGGATTCACTTTCCATCTTGGTGGTATCCTTTGCATTAGTTATTGGTACAATTATTTAATCGATATTCTAATGGTATTCTCCATGTTTGACTTCAACTACTATATTCACATGGTTATTATTCGTACTTGGTTATATGGATTTGGATGAAGAGATTGGGTTTCAACTCATAAAACCTAAGTTGCACAAGATCATGCCACACTTTGTGACATAACTCCAGCTATTGAATATCTCTCATTGTACTTATGTCGCTATGATCCACTTTGTAAATAATGCATGGCCATGTAACCCGTAATATATATGTATGTTGTAAAGGAGCTAGTGTTCCACATTATTGAACATGGCATCCTCAATGATAATTTTGTAAAATGAACTCTATTTGTTTGTTTCAGATACTTCCTTGTGGCCTGGATCCTAAGTTCTCTGAGCTAAAGATTGTAATGTATTTCGACCATCCTTAAACTCTGACCTCACACATTAGGGGGAATCTATTATACCTTGAAATGACACTACTCCATCCAAGTGATGACAAAAAATATGTCGTCACACAAAAGGACTTAATGGAGAGAATATCCTTAACATTTTAAGATATATGGGCCCTAAATACACAATGTTTATTCCAGTATCAACACATTTTGATTATGAGTTTGAATTGAATACATGACTTTCCACTTATCAACCTATGTATCATATGTGAGCTAAACACATACAACCCACATATGGATCTTAAAAGTTGAATACATGAGTTTGCTTAAGGAAACCTGCATACCACATGCAAGTTTCCTTCTTGTAACCTGCGCATTCCATTAAAACTTGTTAAAAACAAAAATGAAACTAATAATGAGGCAGTTGGGGTCAATTTGGAAACTGAACCAACTCCCCTAACCATCCTAATGATCCAGATTTATGTGTGAACGAAATGAAATAACATAGATAATATCATAAATGCAGGAATTTTTCAATAAGAATAGAGATACATCAAACACATATTCTATGCCGAAAATATAACAGACTATAAATACTATTGATCCTAGTTTTGTCACTATTATCAGCTTGTAATTTACTCTTTTGGCATCTATTTTGTCACTTTTTTGACATATTTATTGTCATACAGCTTATCATTCATCCCTGGTACGATTGCATTTGGAATTTATGTAAGTCTTCATTTATTTTTATTATTTCATGATTTTACTAAGCAATTCTATTATATTTGGAAATATGTCTAATATATGAATTTGTTTTGCAGATCATAGTTTCTAAACGAGCCAACATTTGACATGCATTCATGCTAGATATGCACAGAGCATATCCATCTTTCCATTCAGCCTCTCGATTAGATCGTGCACTGTTAGTTGGCTTATTCCCAAATGATTAAAGCGCAAAACAGTCTTTAGCTGTTCTGTTGTCCACGTGTTTGATGTTACGATGATCCTTGCTCTAGGAAGGATCGCCATCCTGCTTTTTCCATTTGCACCACAATCCAAGTCCATGTTAATAAGAATCTATACGCCACAGTACGCATGAGGAGAACCGATGCGCGAGAGAGACGGAGGAGGATTGTGCGTTGTCATATGTTTGTTTGTTTTCCATAAAGGTCAACTACTTTAGGAGTGGTCGACCACTGAAGGTTCAAACTTCTCATCCTTGTAAACATTATATATAGTCACTTCCAAGTGAGAGCACAGTTAGCTAGCTAGTTTGTAAATCTGTTAGTTGATATTAGAGAAGAAGATCTGTAAAAACTCAGTTCTGAATGTTAATATAAGTTCTATTTTCGCTGCGTATACATGTTCTTATTCTTGTGAGTGATTTATTGAAATGCCACCCTAATTGCTGAGAGGGCCGCTCAACAACTAGTGGTCTCCATTCCTGTGTGTGTCCTTGTTATCTCCTTTCTCACAGATAAGTAGTCTCTATTTTTGTTTTATTTATGCAAATTAGTTTCCTGTCAGTTGATATTGTGCATTTCCTTGTTTCCTGTAGCATATGTTTTATTATGAGTAATGTTGTGCTATTAGTATAATTTCTATTTCTTGAATTAAAGTAACCGATTGCACACATAGTTTATTTCTGGTTTTCTTTTCAACTCTCCTTCCAGTTTCCCTTTCAACTTAATGTCAAATGTTATGTTTGCAATTAGATAGAATTTGGTTAATTTAGTATCTTAGGTTTAGTTTGTAGTTAGAATTAGTTCTATCAATTCTTGTTTAGCTGTAGATTAGATTCGGTTATATTCTAGTTTGTTTCATTTCATAATAGGAAATAGTCTCTTTACAACCATAGACTAGTACCCGTAATCTCTTTGTTATTTCAATTATTAACTAGGTTCAATTATTGTCCTTTATGCATCCTATTCTCATATGCACAAAATCAGCTGATATTTAGATCATCTAGGCCATTTATTTCCTAATTTCCATTATTTTCCTCATACAAACTGTCATTTGGACCGTCTGTTTAGACTATCATTCATCCCTTCGTCCAACCTTTAATATTTCCCATTCTGTTTAAGCCTATTTAAAGTTCTGTTTCTTTGGATTTTGAATTATGTTATGTTTTGTGTTAGAATAATCAACCAATAGTTAGATACCTTAGACATTAATTTAACTAGTTCATGTGTCCCACCTTATGCAAGTTGTCATTTGCCTATCCATAGTGGTCAAAATTGCCTATTTTGACTCATGTCATGCATGGGAAACCTCAAGGAATCAATTCTACTTTATTCCTGGTCTCCTAGGTGCCCTTCTACTTTTTCTGCTTTATTGCCTGCCTTTTCAGTGCTTTAAGGCAATTGGGAAAGTTTGCTAGGTGAGGTTAACTAGTTTTTTGTCCTCCACATCCTCCACTCTTTTCTCCTATGAAAATAATGTATGAGTTGTCATTCCATCACTCTTTAGCTTGCCTAAGTGCTTTTGCCAATTCATGAGCTCCATGACTGATTTGGAAACTACTTTATGCACATATGGGGGATTTAAGCCTTCTTTTGAATAGATTCGAATTGACTCCTCATGCATTCAAATATCCTATGTAATTATTTAATGCAGTAACCTATTATGTTACAGGGTTGGCTATTGTACACTGATTTAATACAGTTTAGTGTTCAGCTCCATTTTCAGTCTCTTTTGTGAGTGATTTTGTAAGTTCAATTGATAATTGTTGTGAGTAAAATTGTTCTATCACTGGGTTCAATTTCCACATGGTATCAGAGCCATTGTAGATTGATTTCTCTCCTTCAAATTTTTTTTGCAAGTTCGACATCAGTGACTGGGAGCCTTCTACTGACAGCCGGGACAATTTCTGAGCTATGGATCAATATCAGAAGATCATCTTAACTCCCTTCAATTTCTTTGAATGGAAAGCAGAGATGGAGATACTGTTGAGAGAAAAAGGCCTCTACAAGGTGACTATGGCAACAGAAGCAGAGCCCAATGTAGCTGCAAAGAAGATAAAATGGCACAACAGGAGGGATGAGGCCTATGGTCTCTTGTGTCTGAGTATTTCCAGAGACCTCCTTTTCCATCTTGATGGATTGACATCACCAAATGAAGTATGGGAGAATCTTACTGATCTTTTTGGAAAGACAGATGAGATGAGGGGACATCAAATCGAAAATGAACTGATCTCCCTGAGTCCAAATAGCTTTGAATCCCTGCAACTCTATTTCTCCAAGTTCAAAGCACTTGTTTTGCAGCTAAAACAATGTGGGATTGAAAAGAAGGATGATCAGCTAGTCTTGGCCATACTATCGAAGCTTGGCCCTAACTATTCAGTGTTTGTTTCGACCTTCTATGCCACAAGGTTGACAGCTTGAACCTGGAAGATTCCTAGCCTTCCAGATTTCATGGAATCTCTCACACAAGAACAAGACAAGCTGGTGATGATGGGCACCATCAAACCATCCAAAGATGAAGCTTTAGTTGCTGGAGATTTGAGGGTGGATTCAAAAATCAAAAAGAAAGATAAAAAGCCACCTGAGCAAAAGAGAGACAAGAACAAGTTTCCGGAGAAGCCACAAGGTTCCAAGAAGAATAACCAGAAGAAGAAGAATAAAGGAGAAATGAGCAAGTGCACATACTGCAATAAGGGCAATCACACTGAAAGCTGTTGTATGAAGAAGCAAATAGACATGCTGAACCAACTCCTGGAGAAGAATGGCATCTCCCTTCTAGACAACTCAAAGAAGAGAGAAGGAGGATCAAGTTCAGAAGACAGAGAGAGAGTTCATGCATTGGTTGCTGGCACATCAAGCTCACCTAATTTCATCATTGATTCTGGAGCTTTAAGACACATGGTTTCAACCAAGGAGTCATTCTCCTCACTTGACATGTTGAAGGGACCACCTATAGTACTAGGAGATGACTCTCTCACTGAAAGTTTGGGCAAAGGGAGGATTGATCTTGATCATGGTCAGTTCAACAATGTGTTGTATGTGCCTGGTCTTGCCTCCAACCTCTTATCAATGTACCAGATGACTCACACTGGGTCTCCAAAGAAGGTCATATTATCCCCTGATGAAGTTGAGATCACAGAGATCTTAAGTGGTAAAGTCATTGCAAAAGGAGTTGCAAATCATGCTCAGAAGGTATACATGTTCTCACACTTCCTACCCTACTCAAACCCCTCTGCTCTTCTGATTCATGCTAATGAATCAAGAAAGCTTTGGCATGAAATATTTGGCCACCTAAATTACAAGTATATTTCTGATCTTAGTGAAAAAGAGATGGTCATAGGGTTACCAAAGATACAATTTTCCAAAGGAGTCTGCCAAGGTTGTATCCTAGGAAAACACCCAGAGCGTAAATTTGAGAGAGCTAGTCATGAGAGAACCTCTACACCCCTCGAGTTGATCCACAGTGATGTTGCTGGCCCATTCCCTCATATTTCCATGACTCAGGCCAAATATGCATTGACTTTCATAGATGAATTTTCCAAGTATTGCTGGGTTTACTTCCTAAAACACAAGTCTGAAGTTTTTGGCCTATTCAAAGTCTTTAAGGCTTTGGTTGAGAACCAGTCTGGGAGGAAACTCAAGGTTCTCAGATCTGACAATGGTGGTGAGTATGTCAAGTCTGAGTTTATTCAATATTGTGCAGATGCAGGTATTCAAATGTAGTATTCTATTTCTTACACACCACAGCAGAATGGTGTTGCTGAGAGGAAGAACAAATCACTGAAGGAGATGGCAACATGCATGATGGAGGCCAAAACTTTGCCACCAAAGTACTGGGCCAAAGCTAACAATTGTGCAGCCTATATCCAGAATAGGGTGCCTCACAAAAAGCTTTATGGCATGACTCCTTTCGAAGCATGGAGTGGGCACAAGCCAGATGTGACCCATTTCAGGATTTTTGGCTCAAGGGCTTGGGATAGAATTCCAACAGAAAAGAGGAAGGCTTTGCAGCCCCAAAGCCAAGAGTGTCTATTTTTTGGATACTATGAAGGTTCAAAAGGGTAAAAACTGATAAATTTGAGCACAAACAAAGCCTTCATTGAAAGGCATGTTCAGTTTCAAGAAGAACCCCTAGCAGCAGCGGAAGTTGGAGAAGCCTCTTCACCACCAAAGCCTCTGAAAGTAAGTGAAGAGATTGTTGAACATGCTGATTCTGATATGTCTGATAGTGATGAGTTTATTGCATATCCTAACAGCCATACAAGGCCAAAATGGGCAACCAAGACACTTCATGCAGCAGGAGAGCTAGTTGGGAATCCCAATGACCCTCGAAGGACTAGATCTCAATTTGAGAGTGGTTTGTGCATGAAGGATCCTATGTTTGATGAGAAATGCTATCTGATGGTGGAATCAGATCCTTATACATATTATTATGCAGCAGGAGATCCAATATGGCAAGCAGCCATGAAGGAAGAGTTCATCTCACTCCAGAAGAGCAACAGTTGGGAGCTAGTGGATCTTCCCCCAGGGAGGAAGCTAGTTCAGTGTAAGTGGGTCTACAAGACCAAATTTGCTGCTGATGGTTCACCTCTAAAGTAAAAGGCCATATTGGTAGCCAAGGGCTACTCACAGGTTCATGGCATAGATTACAATGAGACCTTGGCACCAGTGGCAAAGATGGACTCCATCAGGCTAGCCTTAGCCATTGCAGCTTCAAAGCAATGGGAGGTACATCACATGGATCTAAAATGTGCCTTCCTAAATGGATATATCACTGAAGAGATATATATCCAGCAGCCTCAAGGATTTTCTACTAACCCTTCTCTTGTGTGTAGGTTGAGAAAGTCATTGTATGGGCTAAAGCAAGCCCCTAGGGCTTGGTATGCCAAGATTGATAGCTTCTTACTATCACTGAATTTTGTTCGATGAAAATCAGATCCAAATGTCTATTTGAAGTTAATTAATGTTTCATTAATGATCATTATGTTATATGTTGATGACCTCCTCATTACAGGAAGCTCAAAGGATGAGATTGCTTCCTTGAAGGGTGCAATGAACCAAGCCTTCTCCATGACAGATTTGGGGCTCTTAAGCCAATTCTTGGAGCTCTAGATTGCTCAAACCAAAGATGGAATCAAGGTGCAACAGTCCAAGTATGCCTTGGATTTTCTGAACAAATTCAAAATGAAGGACTGCAAACCAAGCAAGACTCCTTTCCTTTCAGGAGTGAAGCTTGAAGAAGCTGATTCTTCACCTATGGTAAACAATACACTGTATAGGCAATTGATTGAATGTTTGTTGTATCTTACACATACTAGACCTGATATTTCTTATGCAGTAAGTGTGGCTTCTAGATACATGGATCAGCCTCATGAGATCCATTGGAAAGAAGCCAAAAGGATCCTTAACTTTGTTCAGGGAACAAGGACACATGGGATCTTCTATAAAGCAAAATCTGATCTTGATTTGATTGGATTTACTGACAATGATTGGGAAGGTGATAGCACAGATAGAAAGTCCACATCAGGATATTTGTTCATGCTTGCAGAAGGGCCAATCAGCTGGTCAAGTAAGAAACAGAGTGCCATTGCACTCTCATCTACAGAAGCAGAGTACAGAGGAGTTGTCAATGCATCAACTCAATGTTTATGGTTGCAGGGGTTACTTGGAGAGTGTGGCTTCGAATCAGAGTACTCAACTACCATATACTGTGATAACTAGAGTACCATTCGAATCTACAATGATCCAGTTTGGAAACAGAGAACCAAACACATTGAGATTCATATGCACTACATCAGAGAGCTTGTGCATGATGGCACCATTCACCCACTCTTCTGTTCATGTTCA
>LPNX010001175.1:242375-297291 GCA_001517045.1 Pseudotsuga menziesii | reverse complement strand
TGCACCTATGGGGGATTTGCTTAATTTTAGTAAGCCTGCTTTTGACTAGATTCGAATTGCCTCCTCATGCATTCAAATATCCTATGTAATTATTTAATGCATAAACCTATTATGTTACAGGGTTGGCTATTGTACACTGAGTTAATACAATTTAGTGTTCAGCTCCATTTTCAGTCTCTTTTGTGAGTGATTTTGCAAGTTCAATTGATAATTGTTGTGAGTAAAATTGTTCTATCACTGGGTTCAATTTACACATTTTGTAATTAGAAAATGGTTATATCTATAATTACGACCTTAGTCTAGATCATTTAAATTATCTGTCAAGTTCCATCCCTATCTTTCACCTCCTTTTACCTTAGTATGTTTTGAAGTGTGTTTTGTTTTATCTCTTTTGTTTATGATTTCTTCATTTGAAACGTTTGGTAATTATATCTCTAGTTTAGTTTAATTTATCTTTGTGTTTAGGGTTATAAATGTTGATTTCTAGCAAAGAACACTAGTACTTTGTAAATTGATCATAGCATATGATATGTTTCCTTCATTGTGTGGTTACTAAAAAGATTTGTAGAATAGGATTTAGAGGAGTTTTCGTTATTAAGTTTTCAATTTGCTTCTTTATCAATATTTCTTTATTAAGTTTTCTACTTGTTTCTAAGTCATATTTTCCTCACACATGTTTCATATAAGAGTAGTATACCTTTAACTTTCAAGTAATTGTGAAAATAGTGTTTGTTTCTTAATTAATAGATTAGTTGTTCATAATATCTTTTCCCGTGAAAGTCATTTTCTTATGGAATAAATCGCAATGTTTACTATCACCTGTAATTGGACACTACTTAGTTTACATTTATTTGTAGAGTTTAAATTAGATCTAATCCCATTAAGTTTCTTTATTTCTTTCTAAAGTCATTTTGATACACTACCTTCTCCAATACCAATAACCATGAATGCATATCCTCAGAACAATCAAGGAGAGCAGAGCTAGATAAATTGGTTCAATCACTGTATATTTATCAAACCGCCTATATTGTTTAGTTATTGGGTTTCTTAGATTAATTAAATAATCATAATATTGTGTCAAATAACATAATCTTTTGTAAGAGTTCTAAATCTATTCTAAACTTTTCTAATTCACAGATTAAGAAGAAGAATAGTTAATTAATAAATAATCAATACACTATAAAGGAGTAGCTTACTTTCTTAGAATAGTGTTGTTTATAAAATACATAGTTTATGGTTTATAGAGTAGAGTAGTATAGCTCAATGCTTCTCTAATCTAGTAAACCTGTCCCAACCTAATTACATTAGTAGTTGAATTTCTATAGTTTGACTTGGTTTGTCATTTTGAAATATCTTTCGATATTTTCTTTATTAAAATATTTCCACGACACCTTAGGAACCCTTCTACCTTTGCATATATTTTGTATCAACTCTAAGTTTACCAACCTCGATCGATAATTAAATATTTGGTGAATTAATTAAGACAATATAACATCCAACATTTTTGGTGCCATTACCGGGGAGTTGTTTTGTAAGGTAGTGTTGCAGCTGCAACAATTTTCCCAAAATTCAAAATTTTTATTGGGACCCTCCTTTAATTCATTTTGGCTCATCTTTTGCGTTTGCTTGATGTTCTGCGCAAAGACTATTTGTATGCCAGCGATGTTTCACTTTTATGTTTTAGTTTTTCCTTGCCATCGTAAGATTTTTGGACGTTTAAGTCGGAATTCTAGTCATCTGCACGCCCGCCGTTGCAGAGAAGTAACAAGAAGCCGAGTCTGATTCAAGAATTGTTTTCTCCGATGCTTTTATTTATTTATTTATCTCAATTGGTGGCTTGCTAGAATACCTCCGGAATGTATTGTCTCTACGATTTCCGTAGTTGTGGATGGCGCATTACGTAGTTCCCCGATGATTGCATTAAATTCTTTCGACCCCGCCGCTTTGTTTCACTAATCCTTGAGATTTCAGCATTTGCTGTTGCGGCTTTGAAAAGCGTTTTCTTTCCGGCGTAATTTGATTTTATTTTTGCAGGACCGATGTTTTTTTTTTGGTCGAAGTCATGTTCGTTTTTTCTCTGATTTTTGCCAGTCTGCAGAACTTGGTTTATTTTGTGGTTTCGCTGTCGCGGCTCTCCAGCATTCTATTGCTCTGATGCTTTAAATATTGCGAGCTCCGATACGAGTATCGTTTTGTTTCTTTGCCGATGCCTTAGCGGTTCTCCTAACTGTTTCATCGTCCACCATTACGGAGGCAATGTTTACTTGGTTGCCGATCCCTTAGCTTTTGCCACCCGATGACTTTTTCTTCTTGCCGATTATAGTTGACCGAGGGTATATATAGTGGCATAGGGTGGTTTATTATTTTATTGTTATTTTTGGACTTTCTCTGCGCTGTCGTTTTCGCTCGAGCAGACCAGGATTCTCGCTGTCGGTACCCTTGCTCCTAGGTGGCTCCACCATGGAAGCTCAATGATGTTCCTCCCGCCAGTCGCGTAGCAGTGCTAGGTAGGCCCTTGTGCTCATCTCCCCATTCTGTTCAATTGGATGAGCTATTTTCTTGTCTCCACAATTAGGGTTTTTACTTAGCTTCCTGTCCTAACATGAATATATATTTTGAGGTGAGTAGTGTGACTGTCAGTAAGGGGGGGGGGGTCTTTGTGTTTTACTTGTTGTTTTCTTCCATGGCCATTATGGTCTTACATCCTACACTCAATTGTTGGGGAAACTGGTGCAGATGGACATTACGTTGTCCGCACCAGTTTGCCCCATTTTGTGTTTGGCTGTCCAGGAAAGCCAAAAGGCTGTCATGGCTTTCCTAGGGAATGTCGGGTTTGTTTACACTGGTCCGGTCGCCCTCATTTTGCGAACCAAGACCTCAGTGTTGTTTTCAGTTCACTGCTTAGGATGACCCTGTTCACGGTTGAATTCGAACCCCGAACAGGTCTGGGGTAGGATCGTATTAGCCTGTCTAAGATGGACTGTGAAATGAGCATGTACAGTCTTCTAGGGTGCTATCACCTATAGCGTCCCCCGTGATCTTTTTAGATTAGGTGCCTCAGGTGTTTCACGTAATGTGTACGTCATGGCGCTGAGAAAGGGCTCGAGACTGTTTTCATTTTTGACGAAGGCCTTGTTTTTTCACATCCAAACTTTGTTGGACTAAGCTGGTTTTAGTTTTTGGGAAGGAGCATTTGTTTGAACATGTTTTTCTTGTTTTTTATAACTACAGTCATGTTTAATGCAGATGAGATAAAACTCTTATATTGTTATCTTAATATTTAAAAGTTGTCTGGAAATGACCTAACAGAACCTAAAATACATTCCTGTACATGACAGGGAAATTCCTCGGAACTTAAGATGTCTAAGCGTCAAAAGAAGAAGGCTCTTACTATCGAAGTCATCACCAGAGTCGAATATATTTACGAAGACACCAAATGCATAATTGGTGTAAAGCCTGAATATCAGTGGGGATAAATCTACAGATTGATTACACACTAAGAGGTGCCTGACATAGGTTTTGAGGAAGAAAACATCTATGTCAACATAGAGAGGTCTTCATTAATGAAAATTGCTATGAGACCTGAGCTCTTTCCATGCTCAGAGGTGATTGGGTGGATTTTTCCTAGGGCAGATGTGACCACCATGATTCTAGAAAATATTGATAAACAGGGTTATGCTGCTTATAGCCCTGGATATGTGGCCCTGGCTTACCACTTGCTAGAAGTGCAAATATATCTGGCTGAATACTAGCTGAAAAGCATCAAGATGGACCTAGTCAAGACACTCAAGAGGATGCTCCTGCTTGGAAAAAAATTTAGAACCAGACTGACTAGAGAGTATGACATTGCAAGTCTAAGAACCCCTTATAGGTTCATTTCCTTGATGCTGAATAGGATTTTTGGGAGAGCCCACGGTAAAAGCTTCAAATTGGAGTGGGCACCGATAATTTTCTATGTTGCAACACAGGGGACCGTTTTCAACTGGGCCAACATTGTGTCCAATAGCCTCTTGGCCTGCATGGCATCAACATTAGGAGGGGTGTCCCAAAAGAGATCAGAGTTATACATGAGCTCCATACTGATTGATTGCATACTATGCAATCAATCTTCCCCTAACCTGAGGTGCATCTGGGACTGGGAAAGATCACCAGTTTACTCAGCATACAAGCCACCGTGGGCCCACAAATACCATAGTCACTATAGGGAGGTGTGTGAGCATTTCATTATGCCATTATATACCCTAATTTTATTAAAAGATGTGACTACATGTTGGAGGAGGCATTGCAGGTGATTGAAGAGTATGTTGATTATTACTTGACTAAGGATGGGCTATATTTCAGAATGTTTGGAGGCTCTAGGGCACCCTCACTACTTCCTAAGTATGCCACAGACTATGTAATTCACAAAGAGGTAGTTAGACAAGTCTTTTAGATGGCATAGGAAGATTTTTATTTGAACATAAGAAGGCAGCATATCCTCCTTTGCCTTTTAGATTGGGGAGTTACAAATTTACTAGGGTAAAGAAGGGCGATGAATTCGTGGAGGAGTTGGAGAAGTTCCATTTTGGGGAAATGCCTTTCCACAGGAATGACTCCCGGAACAAGGTTGCAGAGCACTGCAAAGAGGCTAATGTACATTTTGAATACACTAGCCATTGGGATAGAGAGGAGTCCATTTTTTGCAGTGCACAAAACATGGCAGCCTTAAGAAGAAGGTTTAAAAAAAATATCACCACCAAAGGTGGAAAGGGATAGGACGAGCAAGCAAAGGCCAAAGAGGAGGAAACCAGGAAAAGAAATGAAGAGGCCTAGAGGTTAGCCCAAGAGGCCGAAGGTTGGCTAAAAGGAGAGGAGGAGGAGAAAAGAAGAGCTTCCCAAGAGGCATCTATAAAGGCAGAAGAAGTTACCAAAAGCGAAGAAGAAGAAAGAAAAAGAAAGATAGACGAGGAGATGAAGAAGCAGGAAGCAGAGAAGATAAAGATGACATAGGCAGTAACATAGCAATCAGATTCTGACGTAGTAGATAGTCAGGCTCAGGACTTGGAAACCCCAACATTCAAGATCCTGAAGTACCCGCTGTCAGCACACCAGGACAGTCTATGGTCCCCACCCTTAGGCTAATTCCCTTTGAACAGAAGAAAGGGGAAGAGGTACCAGATTTTAATACTATCTTTTATGATAAATAAAAGAAAAGGATAGTAAAGAGAACTGAGAGGAAGGTTGAAACCGAGGGGCTGTCTGGTAAGATGATAAATGATACAACCATTGTATAGGGGACAGACATAGACCCCAGGTTCACTATCAGAGTGGGGGCTACATTGATCCATGCTTCAAAGGACATTGTAGATAAAATAATGACGGATTTGGAGCAGTCAAAGAAGTCTTCTTCTCAATTCAAAGATACCCTGTGAAAGGAAAGAGAAGAAAACAATAGGTTAAAGATAAAGTTTGAAGACATACAAAAGGAAATCAAGTCTTCAAAAGCTGAACTTCAAGTCCTCTAGATAGAGAAAATATCTATGGAGACCGCCCAAGAGTGTCTGGAGAAAGTGCAGCAGGAATATCAAGAGTTGAGGGCAGAAAAGGAGCAACTACTAGGTAGGATAAGGGATTTGGAGTTGCAGAATACTACCTTGGAGGAAGGTGAGAGGAAATCTCAAGTGTAGAAGGCAAAAATTCAAGAGCAGATTACCTCAATGACAGCATCTTTAGAGGAGACCAAGGAACAATAGGTTAGTCTTCAACATTTCAAGGAACACGTTCTGGCACAGAGAACTAAGATGATTCAGCTACAGATGGCCATAGAGTAGGAAAGGTGTAGGTTTTTGCAGGTAGACAGCCGGTTGGAGGAGATTTTGGAGACCTCCTCATATTTTGTTGACAGATCTCAGGACATCCTGGAATTCCTGACAAGAGGAATGGCAAGTTTAGAAATTAATGAAGAAGCTCCTGCAGAGTTACCCTCAAAAGATCAACAAGCCCTTAGGTAGGACTACAATTTGTTGGAGTTTTCCATCAACACAGCTGAAGAGTTCAATAAGGCTGTTAGGAAGACACGAGGGGCATGTGCAGAATTCTTTTGAAGACTTTTGATTACTTATAATCGATGCCAGGTAGAGGCTGAACAAAGAATGGATGTTTTTCCAGACCACAGCCTGTTTGTGGAAATTTTGCAAAGAAGGTATCATGAATATGAAACAAGAATACAACACATTAAAGCTTTAGATGAAAAGACCCTAAGGAATGAGGTAGATCATTCTGCAGTTAGTGTGCAGCTGTTAGAAGATCAACTTCACCTCAGCACAAGCAGAATAGAAGCCATCAGAAACCAAGCTACAAAATTCAAAATAAACATTCGATTCTTAGAACCTTCTGAATTTGAAAGTATAGCCTCAAAGGCTTCAGCGTGGAAGAAATTTTTGAATAATCAAGTGGGGCCCTCCTCATGAACATTTGTTCACTTTTATAATATGTTGTAAATTTTATAAACACTTAGTGAAAGTAAATTTTGGGAAGCGAAGAGTTGGGGAAGCCCAAGAGTTATTCGTGGGCAGCCCAACAGTCTTGTTCTTTTGTATAAATATAGACGATTTAGATGAAGAGGGGACTTTTTCCCAGTTAGATTAGTGAAGACATATTGTAAGAAGAACTATTTCCTTTTGCAATAAAGAATTACAGTTTGCCTATTGGAGAAAGTTTGGTGGGATGTTCAAATGTTATGCTATGGATTTGTTGAAGAGGAACTATTTCGTTTTTGGATTTTGTCCACTAACTGTGAGATTGTTCTGACTCTTATGGCCTATGTTATTATTTGAATGATTTCTGGTTTATTTTATGAAATTACCACCATGAGTAATGAATGTTGTTCATAAGCAATTGGTTATTTGGTTGTTTAAATATCTTTAATTGTTCATGTGTTTTTTGGAATAAATATCAGCTATCTGTAATTTCTCTTGATAATTCATGCACAAGATACATTACTCATTAATAAGTTACAATCTTGCTCCCTGGGGATAGGTAGGTAGTTAGAATTACTTTTTTGCCGTGTGTGTGATTTAGATGCTTGAGAGTTTAAGACGAGAGGTAAGAACTTGTGCATCACATTGTGAATACTCCTTGCATTCTTTATCAAATATGCATGTTGAATAGGCAGTTGCATATCATACTTAAAATAAAAAAATACAAAAATATATACGGTGGATCGAGCCGCAACTGGTAAAACCTTTTATTTTTGTTACTTGACCTACGGTAGGCAGACTGCAAACCGGGCAGATTCCCTACACCAAACAGTCACGGGCTAGTTGGGAACGTTGACTAAGGAGAATCCCTTGTTGTTGTTGCCTACAATTTTCCAGGCCTCAACAGGTAGAATAAGTAGAATTCCCTTATGAAGTTTAGCAATAGGATGTTGGTGGGGGAGTGGTAAGATGAGAGGTAAGAACCTACACATTTTTTATAAAAGGTTCCCCCAAATCCAGTAGTCATAGTTGTATTGTAGGTTTTATTTTTAGTTTAGATTTTCATGAACATACCTAGAGATTCAAAGCATAGATACGTTAGAAATAGTTCCCAAAACCTTGTTAAAATTCCTACTAACCTTTATGGGGGATGAAATACCCCAAACACTAACTCAGCAGAAAGGTATCAGAGAACACACGTAGGAAGTATTTATACTTGGAAACCTAAATAATTTATAGGAGAAGCCATAAAAGGTGAAGAAATCCTAGCGGGAAGTCTTAAGGATCCCATTGCTGAAGAAATTCAAGAGGGTAAACCTTTGGAAACCCTCAATCCTCCACTAGTGAAGAAACCTAACGATACAACTTTTTCACTAGTAAGGGATCCTAACTTCATCAATTTCATTGATCTTGCTTAGGTACAAACTCTCTTTGGAAACTCAACAAATAGAGTTATTTCACAGATAGAAATTTCCATAGTAGTAACTACCATCCCTATAGAATCTAATAAAAACATAGTTTATCAGAGGATCATCTCCCCTGAGAAAGAACATTGGGACACCCCATTATCACATCGGAAGGAGCCTCCTAGGTACATGCTCTTTAAGAATCAAAATTACATGGAGAGACAAGGAGAGAATGAAGATCATGACGAGGTTATAAATGACAAAGGAGAAGGAGAGAATCAAACTGAGGCTACCTTCGGGTTCCCTATTTTAGACACTGCACAGGATGTAAATATGAATAAAATCCCTCCTTCCTCCTTACGTACTTTATATGGAAAAATTAATGAATACCTGGACACATTTTTGTTCGAGTTTGATATCCTCTGTAGAAGCTATAACTATGTACAATATTCTCATAAATTAAAAAATTTCACTGCTACACTAAAAGACTCTGCTTTAAGATGGTTCATGGGATTAGGAGAATATCATATCAGGACTTGGAAAGACATGAAAACCACTTTCTTGCGGAAATACCAAGAGTATTGCAAACCAAGAGACTCTCGAAATGATATTTTTAAGATACAACCACTCGAAGATGAGAGCTTGGAAGATTATCTCGAGAGATTTATTTATACATTACATAAATCCAAATGCAGTACCAACACTCTTTCTTAAAGGTATATCATAATATTTGGTAGAAAACTTCAATATCATGGCATCCGATGATATCTCTCATAAACCTTTTGCACAAATTGGGGGGATGTGTAGAAATTATTCTAGAAGTAGGGGGAAAGTCGGGAGAAATATTTGGGAACCTTAAAATAGAAATATAAAAGGAAATAATCCCAGTTCCGGAGGAGCAATGGGTTCTCAACTAGATGCTTGTTATCAGCAATTTTTCACCTTCTGTGGATAGAGGTTGTTCCTTTATTTGAATGGTTTTGATCCAGAAAAAATGAGTGGCAACTAGGTTGGAAGACTTTCCCTAGAAGATATAGATTCCTGGAATAAGATATCTAATGGAAGACCTGCATAAACACATCAAACACACAACAACATCAAAGATACCAGAAAACTATCCATAGATCTATATCAGTGACTAAGGAATATGATAATACACATCTGAGATTATAACACAACATATATATGGGAAAGGAACCAAATTTTCATTAATAGATGAAATGAAAGAGTTTACAACCTTTTTCCTTAGTGTCTATGTACTCCTTCACAATATTAACATCTCATCCTCGATAGCTCCATATTGCTCCTCTATGCTCTCTAATGGATTAAGCCAGGATGTTAATTAAACAACATAACTTTACTTTTTTATACCCCCATCAACCATGGAATATGAGCTTGGATTTATAGGGATCAAAGGGATAGGAATGGTTGAGAAATAGGTGGGTGAGGTGGCCATGAGATCCCCAAAGGATGGATCTCAAGCTTAACTGACCCAGGTGAGTAGGGATAAGGTTAACCATGAAGCTTTTGTTCTAGAAGCTTCATGAAACCTCATATTTTTCACTTTTTACCATGGGCACCACTTATACTCCCTTATGATAGAGAGGTGCAAGGTGAGAACTATGCCAAAAACAAAGGTGAAAGGTGGTGGCACCACCTGTCTTCCACATAACTCAGGTGGTGCTATATAAGGTACCACTTATAAGCTTAAGGGTGAGAGTGGTGTTGGATTTTTTATATGTAGGATCAACATGTGGAGCATTGTTTTCACTTCAAGTTTGGGATTTAGGGAAAAAAAATGTGTTAGAGATATTATCACATGCTCGTGATAGGATTTGGGTATAACAAAATGCCCCCCAAAGCATGAGGCTAGAGGGATACGATAGGAGAGAGCTTTGATAGAGAAAGTTATCACTACGTGGTAAGATCCAGCTTGATTGGAGAGTATCATTGAGTAGGCACATGCAATACATCAATACTTTGACTCATAGTTAAATGTAACCTCATCATGGCTGCAAACCAATACAAGGTAGATCCATGAGAGGAATAAACAAACATGGCTACTAGAATACAACGTAGATCCATGTGATAGAGGACTCAAACTTGGACATTGATACTAGATATACAATTTAGATCTATGTCATACCAATGCAAATTTGAGCATAGCCATGACCATACAAATGTGGATCCATATTGGTACTTCATACAATATACTCCATCGCAACCTGGGGAGAAAGCTATGAGTGCTTAACAAATACCCAGGGTCTTCGTCTCGTCTTCCAAAAAGTACTATTCTATCCATGTGATTACAATGTTTTGAATTCAAACATGGTAGAAACCAATTTATTACCGACCAATGATGTGAACCGGTAACAAGTGCGAGGGATATCACCATTGATGTCAATGATTCCCAAGGTACCCTAGTACAATATACAAAGCGTGGATAGATGTTTTGATGTCGAACACCCAGTCAAATCTCTTGATCAAAGGTCAATGATGTGAACCTATGTCAAAAGCAAGAGAAAATGTCATTGAGGCATATAGATCTTAAGGTACTAAACTTTTTTCTAAGACTATTTTCTGGATAATGAGCTGATGTCGATGGGAATAGTCTCGTTAAAGGAGGGACATGATGAATCCCACATTGACGACACGAAACTCGGAACAAAGTTCTGAAATGTTGTAGATAATGTAACCATAGGACTATCTCAAAGGTACTGACACAAAGGATTTTTTAACTACATAGGTAAACTTCTTACTTCCTTTGAACATCGAGCGTCATGACAAAAGACTTGGCAGCATGACTAAATGGGGGGACACAAAATACGACTGCGGACAATGCATTTTTTTGAAAGGCTCAAAGGAGTCACATGACTCATGAAAGTGGATCGACTTGTAAGTCAGCTGAATACCCAATTGAATGAATGATATGCAGACAAGTGCCATTTTCAAAGGTGACAAACAATTGCCATTTGATTTGCAAAGTGATTCCCTTCACCAATTTCCCCAGCATGATTGATGAGTGCCTCTTTTTTTCATTTTTACGAGTCCAAACAGGGTAAAAAACACTCGTTGTAGCTCATCTGAAGACAAGTCAATTCTCATATATTTCATGAACCTGAGAAAGGAGGGGTTTGTTCCCAAAAAATGGTCTTTCAATTTTTAATTTAATGAGTCCAACAAAAGAAAACTCGATATCGTTCATGTTTAGAGAGTCTAAACGAAGACGGAAGAAAACTACATAGGGTCCTTTTTCGTATGATTTAGTCTCTAGGGCCCGAAAAAGTATAAAATAATACCCAAGAGAAATCTTCCAGTCATGATTGGTTGGAGGGTTCATTTTTCATAAATAGTCTATCCGAACCGAAAAAGAGATAACCTACCGTCAGAGAGACGACTCTTCAAATAATTTTATGAGTATGAAGAAGACAAGTACTCGACAATATTTTCATATTTAGGGAGTTCGAAAAGAGCTTAAAGGAGACTCCATTAGGTTTCTTTTTCATGATGAGAAGTTTTTAGGAGCCTAAAAAGAATCGGAAAAATACTAAGACCTTTGATATTGAGCTCTAAGAGCGTGACCAAAGTGTCAAAACAAACGTTCAGGGACTTTTTCTGTTTTATGCAAGTACAAAAAATAAAAATAAAAACTTCCCATAGACTTCACTGTTTCCATTTTTACTCCTGTAAGACTAAAAAATGATCATTAATCTCTCAAAAATGACTTTAATGAACTATATAAATGGGTGTTTATATGATAATGATTTTCGAAATATCAACATAACACATAAAAACCCTAAAAATATATATAAAATTCATTCGAATGGTAAATATCAAATCATTTTACTATTTACCACTTGGTGAGGGTACTTTGGAGAAAATTGAGCCAGATATTCAGTCAGTGATTCCGGGAGATTCTACCATCCATTTCATGCGTCGTCAAAGCCAGGTAAATGATTGAACCTTAGCCTTTCCTTTTAATGTATTCATTTTTTATTTTGAGGGGTTTTTGGGCAGTTTTAAGCAAGCCCTAAATCCAAAAAAAGGGCACCGCTCCTGCCCCTTACAGGACACATGGTTCTTGATAAGAACCATGCATGTCTAAATATACTCAGGTGGTGCCACCGCTCTGTGCAAATGGAGTTCAGGCGGTGCCAACAGCGAGTGGGGAAACTTGAATGGGAAAATAGAAATAGGATCTTTTCAATTATTTTGGTGATTGATTATGTTTATAATTAGCTCATTGATTGGTTTTGGCAGGTTCTAACCAATAAAAAATGATTATATGGAAATAACATCAACACGACGATGACAACACCTTTGCTGAGAGAAATGTGGGGTGCATAGTTGCATTGAGGGACTGTGGCCTCCTAAAATTATTTTGAACTCCTAGCATGGTGTCCCATGAGTGCTTGTTGGAGAATATCCTTCATATGTGTAACCTAGAGCAGAAATATTTTGAGGTGGGAACCCATTTGCTGACTATCATGGTAGAGGATATCTACCTCTTGACAGGATTATCCAGGCGAGGTTCTCCTATTCCACTAACTGGTTCCCGTGGAGGAGACATAACCACCCAGGAGTTAATCAACTGTCACTGCATAGCTGGTACCAGAATGTCTGGGAAGAAAATTCCCATTAAGGAAGTGATGGATGGTCCTCTCTGTACAGTTATTTTCACTATGCAGAGGGTAGCTGGGATCCAAGGAGCTCATCAGGATTCCAAAGCACACATGTGATATGTTATAGATTCCATGGCACCTACTGTATTTAACTCAGTAGAGGCATTACTTCCGGTCTTCACGGACAAGTTGACCAAGTGTCGGCAAGGAGAGTTAAAACAGTTCGGCTATGGATCCATCTTAGCTTGTATCTTCATCAAGAGGGTTCCTCATCTGAGGCCCCAAGTGGTATTTATAGAGCTTAGGGAAAGAGACCCTCGTATGCTGAGGTGGGTCAGAATCATGGCCCACACAGGAGCAGGCAGGGGCAAAGTGAAGTTTGGGGCTCCATTTTTTGACTAGATGAACAACCAAATCCTCATGATTAAGAATTATGCATATGCGGGTACTGACTTCAGGGGTGACCCTGATCTACCACTTCCACCTGGTGCATAGTGGGGAAACATTGGTAAGAAACAAAACCCTAAAATGGCAATGTGTTTTTGTATTTTAATGTTATTTATTTATTTTTTATTTATAGTAACAAGACCTAAATATCTTCATGTAGATGTTGGAGTAGCATGACTTGGGGGATATTCCCCACTAGATAGACGAGCAGGAGCTCGGTTTGTTCAACGAGGTGAAGACCCAATGGGAGAGCTAGAGGAGAACCTGGAGAGGTTGAATCTAGACATGCCTGATGCATAAATCAATGACCTCCCCATGAGGTATCAGAGGAACACTGCAGGCATGCGAGACCGCTTTATCCAACTACTACGTAGAGTAATACGGGTTGTCATGTGCTATCACGAGCACCACTAGATAGTCCTGCATGATGTATTATTGAAAGATGATATAGGTTCAGGATTTTGTATTATTTTGTACTCCCTGAAATCTAGAGTGCTTCAGATACAATCTCATGAGATATTGTTTGTAAAACACTTTATATATATACACATACATACTTTTATTTTCGGTGTTTATATGCTCCAAATGGAAAATGTATTTACATGAGTTTAAGTGTTATCTACTATTTATTTACAATATGACGAAGCATGTTTGATTTTCAAATTATGTATGAGCAATATACCAGTCTAAAATATAATTTGCTAATGAGTCAGCAATTGCATTGTCTTCCCTAGGGATATGCCTATAAGTAATTACTTCAAATGACCTTTCCAACAAATATACTCTCTAGAAGAGACGGAGAAGTACCGGTTTCCTAATGGTATAGACATGGTTCAAATGAAAAACCACTAATTACGAGTCCATGAAAAATACCAAATTACGAATGTCACAGGATGCAGCCTCAGTCAGTAGACCTATGACTTCCTAATACTTGATAATCTTGTTGGTAGATGGACCAATACAAACCGCTCCTAAACTCACCAAATCATGAGCTGGGGAATAGAGAACCAAAGTAGCTGAGGCAAGGTTCAAGCTATGGCAGCAAGCACCATCAGTGAAGCCATAAAAGGCCATCCGATCTACATAATCAAAACATGGTATAAACAGTTTGGACAATAAACTCAATACCATATTGAAAATACTAAAACAAACTGAAAAATTCAAACAATGTACATATATTTTAAGTTTTTAAGTTTCTGCGGTGAGTTAGGTTGATGTAGGGTTTTTTCAAAAATTCCACAGTAGCCATTTTATAAGTTGACATTTTGATTCTGAATGAGGAACCATCATTAAGACAAGTAGTCCTAATGATGGTTCCTGATTCGGAATCGAAATGTCAACTTATAAAATGACTACTACAGATTTTCTGGAAAAAACCTACATCCATGTACATATATACAAGATACCATACGTGAATGATCTAGGCATAGTACCTCTTTAGGTACAATCCATTGTGAAGTTTCCTGAAGGGGATTCCATCATAGTCCACGAGCTCATAAGCCCCTTTCTCTAAAACTTTGGAAATGATAAAGGGACCGTACCACATTCATTTGAAATTCCCTTTTCCTAGTTTGTCATGTCTCTAATCGTAGGTCAAAACTAGGTAACCTTCATTAAAAATATGAGGTTGGAAAGACTTGTCATACTACACCTTGATGCATTTCTTATGTGCCTCATTGACTAAGGTAGCATCTCGTCTAGTTTTGTCAAGATTGTTCAGGTATAATAATCTCTCTTCCTCGGTAGAAGTATTTGGGAGAAGGTCAACATGAAGTTTCAAATATGGAATCTCACACTGAATATGAAAGACAACTTCTAGTTCGTAAACTAACTAGAAGGGTGTAAAACCAGTAGCTGTTTTTACCGAAGTCCTATAATCCCAAAGAGCAGAGAAGAGGATGTGGTGCCAGTTGGATTTATGATCTCCAACCATCCGCCGCAGCATGGTTTTTAAAACTTTATTAATGGCCTTGACTTGACCATTAGCTTGAAGATAATAGGGTGTTGATTTTTTATGATGAAAACCTAGCTTAGCACTCAGCTCTTCCATCATCTGATGCTAGAAATGTGATCCGTGATTAGTAACTATAGACTATGGGACTCTGAATCTTGCTATCATGTGATTGAAAAGAAAGAGGGTGGTAGTCTTACCATCCTCTGCATACATAGGCATAGCCTCATCCCATTTCATAAAATAATCAATGACTACGATGATGTAACCATGTCCCCTAGCTGAGGTAGGCTTACAATTCATAAAATAAATCCTCCATTTGGTGAAAGGGCCAATGGAAATGACAGGGTGTAACGGAGCAGGGTGGGTATGCTTTTTCGGATAGAAATGTTGGTAGGGTGGGAATTTCTTAACAGCCTCATGACAATCTTTAAAGACTGAAGGTCGGAAATAGCTAGTGCGAAGGATTTTCTGGGCTATAGCCATCCCAAAGAGATGACCACCACATGCTCTAGGGTGGCATTCATTCAGCCTCTTCATGAGTAAGGCATCGTTGGATAATGGAATCGATACCATGCCTATACAAAGTATCATTCAGGATAAGGTAGTATTTCATGTGTTGACAGATACAGCGACAATCGTCATGGGATAGAGTGGGATACAATATTTATGTCTTGAGATAAATCATTAAATCTCCATACCATAGATCGGTCGTTCTTATCAGGTTCATAAATTCATCCAAGAATGAATCATTGGGCTCATAATACGTCGAAGCACAGGGAAGATCACACAGTAGCTCAAAAAAACCCAAGTATTTCTTTGACGTGGCCTTGGAAAACTCAAGGTAAAATTCCTTTAGGATGACTATCCATCAAGAATATTTTCCCCCTAGCACCTGACAAGTCAGGATGTAATACATAGGGTTCTGATCTATCGATATGGTGGTAGTGCGAAGCAAGATGTAGTGATGAAATTTCTGTATAGCAATGGCTGTGGCCAATGCTAACTTCTCCACAAGTGAATATAGAGTTTTAGAATCTATGAGATTCTTACTGGCATAATAGATCACGTGCTCCTAACCATTAATATTTTCTTGCACCAAAACCATTTTGATGTTAGTAGTGGATGCAACAATGTATAAGAGAAAATCCTTTGAATAATCCAGGGGGTGTATCACGGGTAAATGGGTCAGAGCATGCTTAACATTATCAAAGGTGCATTGGGATTTGTCATCCCAAAAGAACAAAGTGTCCATCTTGAGGAGATGCATATAGCCGTATGTTTTCTCTGCAAAATTGCAAATGAAACAGCAAAGAAATTTTGACTTCCCCTGCAAACTTTGGATTTCAACGAGATTGGTTGGGGTTGGTAGGGATAAATATCTGCAATTTTCACTGGATCTATCTAGATGCCATCCTTAGAAACCATGAACCCTAGGAGATGTCCCATATCAACACAAAAAACACATTTTTGCGGATTGAGCCGTATATTATAATGATGTCATCTCAGAAAACCAGGGTGGTCCTCCCATCATTGTGAATGAGTCAGGAGGTCATCAAGGTACGGTTCCACAATATGTTTTACATCGTGAGATGCATAGGACATAGCACGCTGAAATGTAGCCCCAATGTTATTTAGGCCAAATGGTAACTTCCTATAGGAAAAATTTCCCCATGGGAAAATAAATGTCGTCTTGTGCTGATCGACGGGAAATACCTCGATTTTATTATAGCCAGAAAATCCATCCATGAATAAGAAGATGACATTTCCAACAAAACTGTCGATAATCTGTTTGATATACAGAGTTGGAAAGTTGTCTTTGGGACATGATTTGTTCAAATATCTGAAATTGATGCAGACTCTAATGGTGCCCTATTTTTTATTGACAGGGAAAATGTTGGATACCCATTCTGTCGGGGGAATAGGATAAATACACCCTGCTTTCAGAAGTTTTTCTATTTCGACTTTGATAGCCACAGCCTTTCATGGATGGAGTTGCCTTAGTTTTTTCCTGAGAGGTTTGGCTGTGGGATAGGTTTCTATTTCATGAACCATGATAGAAGGGTCTATTCCAAGCATTTATTCATAGGACCAGGAAAAAATATCTTGAAATTCCTTTAAAAGTGCATTGTATGCTTTAGATTCTTCTACTGAGCAGTTCTACCCAACATGCACATGATCAAGAGTGCCAAGCTTGACTGATATGCCAATTGGATTTGTTTTAGTAATGTTGCATAGATTTCCTTCAGATTCAGAGTTCTACAACAATATAGGCATTTGAGGAGTATGGAAAATATTAGTACTAAATAGAGATGCAAAATCATGGTCTGTCGAACTGGTGTTGGGGAGGAATGAGGATCTGTGATGGTGATCCTCCCATACAAATTCATTCGTACTAATGATCTCCATGATGGACTCATCTGAAAGAAAAATTCTGGGAGAGATTATCTAGAGTAGGAAGAGAGGGTTCTAACCAATAGGGCAAGTGGTAAGGGTCTGAGGCCACCAGATGAATATCATCAGTGTGGTCATCGAAATAGGATTGGACAATGTTTTACATTGCTTCATGCATACTCAATGAGGTTGACTCAATAACTTCTTTTCCCTTGGGACCATAACCAAACGAAGAAAGCATATTTACTGCTGTCATTTCTGTGGTAGGGGGAGTTGATGGGAGCACCCCCATAAGAGTATAATCCTTCAGCATGCCTACCCCAATCAACTGGTAAGGAGGAGGGGACTGACCTAACATAGGGATTTTATTTGTCATGGGGGTGGTAACATCTGGCGTAAAGAAATTAAGCTGATCAATTGTTACAATCTTCCATAGATGTGAAAATTAGAGGGTTCAAAATACTGTTGAAGTGACAACAGTCATGGCATAAAACCAATTTCTTCCTAGTAGGAGATTGTAGTCTAACAGAGCATCCACCACTTCCACTTGAATGGAAATAGTTTTTCCCCTAAGCATGATCAAAGGTGCTGGTATGAGACCATGGGTCTGGAAGCCTCATCCATCAAAGAAGTTTAGGGTCATCGATGATTTCATAAGCTCGGGAGAGCTGATGCATTTCCAAAAAGATAGAGACAAAACTGAAGTTGAAGCTCCCTCATCTAGGACAGTTATAAAGACATTTTTCCCAACTACTTTCATTATGATTTGAAAAGCTAGTTGGTGAGGCAACCTAGACTTATAGTTATCGACATTGAAATGAATCAAATTAGTGTTGTCCAGGTCTAAGGCTCCTAACATGGTTAATAGGTTTTTGCGTTGTGTAGGACAACTTTGGAGTACTTCCAAGGTAGACATTGCACATGGTTCTTGAGAAAGATATTCAACAACGTTATAGAATTGTGCAACTCGAGCATTGAAATTACAAATGGAATTTCTAAGAGTACTCTTGGGTGGACACAAAATCATGTCGAGATTAGGTTTAACAATAGTTAGGGGATCATTGGATGAGGATGCATGAGAACCAGTGGGGGGCGCTTTATTTGAAAAGGAATTATCTTCTTTTTTTACTTGTAGGTTTGCCATAATTCTAACTTCTAGTTTTTAAATTAATAGTTTCCAAGGACATCATGCAAATTTCCTCTATAAAAATTGAATTTCCCTGATTAGACATGTGGTCTATCAGTTTTTGCTGAGAAGGGAAAGGATCAGTGAGAATTGCTGGCGTAGGGTTAGTTTTCAAAAATTTATTGATTTCCTCATGATAGGGACACTGATTCGTGAAGTGATCCCCTCCACACAATAGACATGGATATTTTTCTTTTCTCTTCCCTTTATCATTCTCATTGGTTGTGTGTTTCGGGTTCTCTTGTTGGTTTCCAGGTTTCTTTTTTTTTACTTTACCTTTATTTTTATTATTACCAGGTGTTTGTGTACTTTGAATGGAATTAACCTCGGTAGAAACCATAGGAGTTGAATCATTAGTAGTAGAATCATGGGGTTGCTTGGTAGGTTTTGCAGTTGACGTGGGTTGGATTGAACCAACAATCCCATCAACAGGAGTTTCTGCTGGTGGCTTAGCAGGATCAGTGCTAGGGAGAGGAGCTTGAGGGATTAAGTCATACAATGTTCCTGACTAGGAATACACCAGATATAGATACTAAGCATGACTAATATCCCGCTCTTCAGTGACAACACCGTCCATAGACACATCTTGAGAAATGGGTGGCAACAAAGACTTTGTAAACCAATCAGCTAATAGTTAGTCTGGGATTGGAGATTTAATGATCTGTCTCCACCTTCTCCACTCATGGATGTGATCCGATATGTGTGTGGAGGTGTTCTGACATAAAGAGGTAAAAAGGTATGTACTCGTTTCATAATGAATGGGTAGCTGAAAGTGTGTGAGGAAGACATTTTCCAATGCATTAAAATCCACAAACGAGTGCCGTGGAAGTTCTATATACCACTTCATGGCTGTACCAGTCAAAGTTCACTAGAAGAGTCTCAATTGAATAGAATCATCCGTCAAGGAGTTGGATGAAAACCATAGATGCAAAGTCATAACGTTATTTTTGGGATCATCTCCTTGCTTAATATATAATTTTGGGATGTTCAATGGAAACTTTACAGGAATAGTAGGTAATGAAGGGTTGTGTTGAATGGGGTCATTAATCAACTTGGACAAATCAGGTTAGTCCAGAGTTGCTAGGAAAGGTAACTAATGATTGGGTTCTATATACTGGTAATATTGATAAGGCATGTAACAAACAATAGGGTCGTAGGTTGACTGATATACAAGATGTTGAAACGTCTGATGAGATGATGTAATTCCCAAAGATTGACCTCTAGGGTTAGGGCTTCTAGAGCCACCAAAACCATTAGGCCCATTCAGACCATTAGGAGGAGGGCCACCAGAACTGCTGGGACCACTTGGACCACCAGGACCACTAGTGGGAGGGCCACCAAACCCACTAGGGCCGTCGGGACCACCAATACCATTAGGACCAATAGAAGGAGGACCACCAAAACCACTAGGGCCGCTAGGACCACCAGGAAGAGGACCATTAGAACCTCCAAGACCACTAGGAACACTAGGAGGAGGAACACCAAAACCTCCAGGACCACCAGGATCGCTGGGAGGAGGACCACCGGAACCTCTAGGACCACTAAGACCACTAGGACCACCAAGAGGAGGTCCACCAGGACCTTTAGGACCATTAGGAAGAGAACCACTATAAGGCGGTCCTCCGACACCACCAACAATATGAATAGGTATTCCTCCTATTGCTGTCATGTAAGAACACTTGGGTTGCCCCCATGGTGTAAATGTATTCCCAAAGTATGGAAGTCCAGGGTAAGACATTCCTATAGGGGTGGGTTGATAATTCATATTCACTATAGTAATTTGATTTTCTAGGTAACCATAACCCCATGAGGGTTAATGAAGTGCAGGTTGTTCCACCGAGGGTTGATCTGAGTTTGAAGGTGGGTTTACCAAATTTGTGTTGGTGGGAGGGACATATACTATGGATTGTCCTACATTTTAGGTTTTCCTATTATTAGTAACAATTCCATTAGTGGGTAACATAGGTTGCACCAAGGATTTCTTATCGGCATTAGAAGGTACATACACTACTAGAACTGAAGGTTCCCCCCCATCCATAGAAAGTATGCTAACTAGAGATAGGCCTAGAACTCAAAACTACATGGGTAGAATTGGAGGTTAGACCTGGATTGCTAGAAGTCTCACCATATGCTGGATGACCACTAGAGGCTAAGGATCCGTATTACGGGGAAGAAGAGCCAAATGAGGTTCTTTATGAGGTATGGGGGTTGCTAAGATTGTATCTAATCTTTGCATTCTCTCCTGAAAATCACGTTCACGATGAATAGATGCTTGGATTTGTCTATATACTTCTTCACTTGGTGAAGATTGTTCAGGAGAGGGCCTCCTTTAATGAGGAAATGGCCTGCCCCATAGAAGTTCTCCAAAACGGAGCATTTGGGCCATACTTAGGTGGAACAAGACTATCGATACTACCTTTCATATGCAGATGAAAGGATGTATCAGCCACAAGAGGCTATTGAGCCAAGGGATTAACATAAGAAGTGAATTGGTCTCCACTTTCTACAACTATATTTTCTTTCTGGTGGGAAGTAGTTGCAGCTCCTTGGTCGATGGCTTCCATTAGATTTTTTTTGGTAATAGGAGGAAAATCAGGTGGCAAGCCCTGATTCCTTTTAGATCAGCTCAACCAAAAATATTCTAGATTGGTATCAATTACTAAAATAACCTAGGGTCTCAAAACTAATAACAAACACAAGACTTCTTCCTACTCAAGCTACAGGACAACAAGAAAACTTAAATGATAGGAGGAGCTCAAAAAGTTGGTCTCTCACGAGGATTTTCAAGTAGGTGCAACTCGCGATATACCACAAGGGTACGTGCATAGTAATCTCCTTGAATTCATTTTTTGGTGTATTTCTCCACACAATACGTCCAAAGGGTTTTTCTCATATGGACAAGGTATCCTAGTGTGGTCTCCCGATATATGCAAGGTACATGGGATCTCAAATCGGTAGTAATTCTATCTAATGCACAACTGTTCACAAGGGGCCTGCCGATATACAATCGAGTACATGAAGTACCTTTCGATATACCTCAAGGGTACATGAAAGGCCCTTCGATATACCAACGGTACGTGGAAGAATCATGTGAGTCTCGGGTTGTAGTGTGGACAAGTAACGACAACTTTTACATTTAATGACGCCCGGACACATCTCTAACCTATCACTCAAATTTCTATACAATTTTTAGGCCTATAACTACCATTACTTTTGAAGTGGATGGTTAGGTGAATGCATGAGATTTTGACAGAAACTAAAACCATGCAAATACTAAATTCGTGTTCATTCACTTTACCATTTAGATTATGCCTAATTATGGGAAGGAGAGAGATTCTTTTTCTTTTCAATTTTTCTTTGAAACCAAAAAATTCTCAAACAACTATATTAAACGAATCTTGATTTGAGAAATAAAAAAAGAAACAAACTCCAAACTAATTTTTTGAAATCAATCAGATGGGATAGAGTCTCTTTTCCTAAAAGAAAAACAACTAACATTCAATATGCATATGCAATCTATTTTTTCATTTTTTCTCTAAAACGTGGAAAGATCTAACTTAAAATATTGATATTTTATTTTGATCATGATAATGATGCAAAAGAGACAAAAGAACAAAGGAATTTTGAAATTTTATGAGGCTAATCAGATGTCCAGTGACTTAAGCTTGATAAAAACAGTGACCTAATCTCAACAAAAAAATTTATTTTTGAAGGAGAAAAGAAGTCTCCCACTAACTCTATGGAAAAATGAAAACAAGAAAATGATCAAGAAGCCTTTCTCTTAGTCTTAATCAATGAATGAAAAGAGACCTAACTGAAACAACAGTTTCAATTATTCCTTTCAAAATCAAAACCAATCAAACATGGAAGCAATGAATAATAAACAAGCCTAACCTAACTATTGGATTTTTCAGCCAAACAAGCTCTTACCACTAAAAATTCCAACCATGAACACTCAGATTTACACAAAGAATCCTTAACAGTACAAGGCTAAAAGAAAAATCAAAATCTACTTTTGTAAAAAATAAAAAATAAAAGTCTAGAACAGGGCCTACCTGGAACCGCGTTGAAGGGGTCACTGACAGAGCGGTTTTTTAAGTAGCATCGATTCTTACTCACTGAACTCAGGAAGTGGCACTGCCTATGGGTAACTAAGTGTAGGAGGTGGAACCACGCATTTCCTAAAGCACATGAGCGGTTCCCTATAAAAACCCAAAACACAAGGAGAGCGAAAAAATCAAGTTAGAAGTTGCACAAACAATGTCAAAACTGATGTATCAACAGAAATACAGAGCATATAAAGTCAAGGTGACTTAGATCTGAAAAGATCCAATGATTTCAATCCAAACATTCACTAATTCAGATGGTATATCTGACTAAAAATATTGAAGACTTGAGCTTAGATTCAGATGAGTGTTCGAAGACTAAGGAAGATCAGATAAACTAAAGCTTGTATTCCCAAACGGAGTTCCCAGATTTGTTATCAGAAATTTTGCACCTTCTATGGACAGAAGTTGTTCCTCTGGTTTGAATGGTTTAGATCCAGAACAAATGAGTCACAACTAGGTCGAAATACTTTCCCTAGAATCTATAGATTCCTGGAATAAGATCCCTGATGTAAGACCTGCATAAACACATCGAACATGCAACAACATCAAAGATACCAAAAAACTATCCATAGATCTATATCAGTGACTAAGGAATATGATAATACACATGTGAGATTATAACACAACAAATATATGTGAAAGGAACCAAATTTGTATTAATAAATGAAATGAAATCATTTAGAACCTTTTTCCTTAGTGTCGATGCACTCCTTCACAAGACTAACATCCCATTCCTGATAGCTCCAATTTGCTCCTCTATGCTCTCCAATGGATTAAGCTAGGATGTTAATTCAACAGCATAACTTTACTCTTTTCTTTCCCCCCCAACCATGGAATATGAGCTTGGATTTATAGGGATCAAAGGGATAGGAATGGTTGATAAATAGGTGGGTGAGGTGGCCATGAGATCCCCAAAGCATGGATCTTGATATTAACTAACCCAGGTGAGTAGGGATAAGGTTAGCCACAAATATTTTTTTCTAGAAGCTTTGTGAAACCTCCTCTTTTTCACTTTTTACCAAGGGCACCGATTATACTCTCTTATTATAGAGCGATTCAAGGTGAGAACCGTGCCAAATAAAAAGGTGAAAGGCGGTGGAACCGCCTATCTTCTACATAACTCAGGCGGTGTTGTATAAGGTACCACCTATAAGCTTAAGGGTGAGAGCGGTACTGGAGTTTTTATATGTAGGATCAACATCTGGGGCACTGTTTTCACTTCAAGTTTGGGATTGAGGGAAAATAAAGGTGTTAGAGATCTTGTCACATGCTGGTGATAGTATTTGGGTATAACAATGCTTTACAAGCCCAAAAAAGGAAAGAGGAAGAACGTGCAACAATGATGATTTTCTGTCCAAGATGAAGGACTAAGCATCCCCAATGATAATTCCCATTAAACAATATCTTTGTATGTCATATTTTTACAGAGGAGCATCCAACAAGCAATTTCCCATTGTTTCATGGGTTGCAAGCCATATATAATATTTGGGATGTTGGTGAAACATCTAGGAGGCCTCCTTAGAAACCAAGGGACTAGACACCATATCATAATTTGTCACCACATCGCCCACTTTATTACCAACCCTATCAACCATCTCAACAATGGGACACCTCGAATTGGCAGCATTGGCCACCCCAGTATCCTCATCCTCCCCATTTTAGTCAGCATCAGTACTGGCCATAGGGGTGAGGGGACAATCCTACCCCCAGCCACCTCCTATCTCTGCACCTAATCATCCTTATCCTCAACACTTAGCCAATACCCAACAATTTTTACCAGGGTTTGTGTCTCTAGTTCCCCTTATTACACAACAACTTCATCATTTCCAAAATACAAACCCTCCATGACCTACATTGTTACCTGCACAATTGATACCTAACCCAAATAATAATCCATCTCAAGCTCTTAATAGCATTGAGTTTCAAACTCTTCCATCCTATGTTATTTCGACTCTACCCATACATGAGATATAATTACGATATGGAAGAGTTGTGAATGAGAGACCCAAGTCATCAGTCATCATTCATGAAGAGAATGAAGAAGAAGATCCCAATGAAGTCATGAATGATTCTATTTTGCAGGGTGTACCAAAAATTTTAGTGCATACCCATCCTCAGCAAGAACCAACTCAAGAATGAGGAATCCCTCCATTTCCAGAATGATTAGCAATAGAAAAACCTGAAATCCATCCTGAGTATGATATTCTAAATGAATTATAAAATGTCTATGTCAAGATCCATAAATTACAAACTATTAAGGAGATACCGATTTATAGTAAAGTAATAAAGGAACTTTGCATTAAGAAACCAGGAAGGAAACAAAAAGACCCCCCCACTATTCATGTTATAGGAGAAATGTCTGAATGTATGACTGATCAGTCTAGAATTGCAAAGTATATAAACCCAAGAAGTTCAGTAGTAACTGTTATCGTAGATAATACTGCCATAGAAAATACACTTATTTATTTAGGATCGGCTATTAATATGATGACCACCGTAGTCTTAGAAGTTTTATGGTTGGGACAATTTGTCCGACCAATGCCCTCAATTCTAGATCTAGCAGACTGTACTATGGTGAAACCTGCTGGGGTTCTGGATGACATTGTTGTATCAGTAACCTCATTGGAATATCCTGTTTATTTCATGGTAGTAGAATTAAAGGATCCTTATAAAGTACATCCTATTATATTGGGAATACCATGGTTGGATATCAAAAACACCTTCATAGGATGTAGGGATGGGGAAATGACCATTTCTAATGGGTTGTCCACACAAAAACTTATTTTATGCCCCCCCAGAACAACCTGTAACTGAAACCTTGTGGTGGTTATATTTCCCCTTTGGGGATGAAAATATTGAATATCTCTTCTTTCATAGTGACTACTCTTGGGCTCTTTAGGAGAAGACTACTGAGAATGTGTTAAACCAATTTGTTTCCTCAACAACTTGTATGGATTTTCCTCAGTATTTTGATCAATTAGATCAAGTATTTGGATATGAGTTTCAAGAAAATATGTCCCTCTCAACATTCATGGAAACAACATGTGTCTTTGAAATTGAAGAGCACATAGGGTCTTATATCATTCCTTGTGAATTTATCCCTTGAAAAGTTCTACACATAAATGCAAGGTTAACCGAGAGTCAACAAGAACAGTTTCTAAAGGTCCTTAAAATTCAATCCAGAGCATTTGCATGATAATATAATGACATGAAGGATATACACCTTGAAACTTGTATTCACCATATTTACATGGATGCTAATGTATCCCCTATAAGGCATCCTCAGAGGAGTATGAACCTTGCTTTGAAGGACATAGTTAAAGAAGCGATACAAAAAATCCTTAATGTTAGTTTCATCTACCCAATTTCAGATAGTAAATGGGTATCTCCTCTAGTGGTAGTCCCAAATCAAGTTATAGGGAAATGGCGTATTTGTGTTTACTTCTGAGAAATGAATAAGGCCACGCTTAAGGACTACTTTCCTTTTCCCTTCATTGACCAAGGACTAGATACCTTATCCAACAAACAATATTTTTCTTTTCTTGATGGATATAGTGGATACAATCAGATTTTGATAGCAATTGAGGATCAGGATAAGACCACTTTTACGTTCCCTTAGGGGACATATGCCTATAGATTTTTTCCATTTGGCTTATGTTATGCACATGCTACTTTTCAGCGTGTAGTTTTAGGAATTTTTGCTTATCTTATACACTACTGTGTAGAGGTGTACATGGATGATTTTACAGTCTATGGTAATACCTTTTAAGAATCTCTTGATAATATTGAAAAGGTCTTGATCTGATGTCAGGAGACAAATCTAGCCCTTAGTCATGAAAAATGTAAAATGCTATTAATAGAAGGCATAGTTTTGGGGCATCATGTTTCCTCCCAAGGGATCAAGGTGGATCCTGCTAAAAGAGAAGTAATTGTCATTCTCCCCTCTCCAAAAACTCAAAATTAACTCTGAATTTTTCTTGGTCATGTAGGTTACTACCGTCGATTTATTGAAAATTTCACTAAAATAGCTGCACCACTGTTTAAACTCCTTATGAAGGATATAGAGTTCCAATGGACTAAATCATGTCAAAGCACTTTTGAGGTCTTAAAAGATAAGCTATCAGTGGCATCAATACTTAGGGGTATTGATTGGTCTCTTCCTTTTCATATATCCACCGATGCTTCTGACGTGGCCATAGGAGTAGTTCTTGGTCTAAAAGAGGGCAAAGCATCATATGCCATATATTTTATTAGCAAAAATATGATGTGTGCCGAACTAAATTACACTGTTACTAAGAAGAAGTTTCTGGCAGTAGTCTACTCTATTAATAAGTTTCTCCATTACATCACAGGATATGAATTTTTTATGCATACAGACCATTCTGCCATCAGATTTTTGATGAATAAACCAATTACCACTGGTAGAGTGACCCGATGGTTTCTTCTATTACAAGAATTTATATCACTGTCGTCGATCGACCTGGTAGAGAAAATTTGGGAGAAGATTTCCTCTCTCGTATTCAACATGATGATGGTTCTAAACTAGTTGATGATACTTTCCCTGATGAACATCTATTTGCTATTTCATTTGAAACCCCTTGGTTTGCAAACATTGCTAATTATTTGGCAACTGGGTGTTGGAGACATTTACCACCATACACACTCATTTTTTTCAATTTTTCCTAGTTAAACCACTATCCTAAGTTTTATTGACTTAACTTACATTAGAGGAGCACTGTATGACATCAACATGAGCACACCCATGCCTACCTTCAGTCAAGGAGGCTAACTGGAGCACTCCGGGGGTGATCTGAGTGTCATAAATGCATTTTATTGCTAACTGATGGTTACAATCAGTTAAACAGAGCAGTGAAGGCACCTTCCTTCATAAAATTGATTTTTTAATGATTATTTAATGAACTAGAGTCAACAGGGGCACCTCCAACCACTTTTGATGGTGAGTTATACTTCAGATAACCTCATCGGGGTTCATTAGAGTCATTTATGCGCTACCACTTGTTGGTTGGATTGCAGTGACATGTGTTTGAGCTACTTTTACTTAGACACAGTCATTTATTGCACTTTGACTTTAGTTAGGGCTCAATTGAGTCAATTGGGGTTTTGATCAGTGGTTAACTTGAGTGTTGACTGTGGCTTACATTCAGTTAAGCTAGACTCACTCATTCAATTTAAACGAACTCCTTGGGAATTTGAATTGTCTTGGAATTTGTGCTTCCAACATGATCATTGTATTGTATTATTCATCATTCATTTGATTATACAGAGCTGCTACTTCCATTGCAGCACCATTTTGCCAATTTTAAGATTATCTATCTGTATTCTTTGTGATCCTTTGTTTTCAGTTCCTAGACCACTGTGACAAATTAATATGGTATCAAAGCTCACGGTGGGATGAAGCTTAGATCTCTAAAATCAAGGTTTTTGACAAATCTTGCATGAAAATTGAGCAACAGCTCAAAAATCCAGCATTGCACCAAAATCCAAGGCTTACCACTTAATACCCCAAGTAAGGAAATTGTTTATCAACATTACTTGATTGACTATGCCAGGTTTGCTGAAAGCCTAAAATGTGCAGGATGTTTTACCTTATGGTTCCCCTTTTGTTGTGGTTTTCAGGTTTCTAACAGGTGAAATAATTCACTCAAGCAAATTTAGATGGCTTCTTCTATATAACTCTTGACTCCGTTCAATTTACACTCATGGAAAGGAGACATGGAGACCAAACTATGTGCCAGAGGACTCTATAGGGTCACTATGGACGCTGAAGAAGAGCCTACTTCTGTGATAGGCAAAGCTAGATTCTTGAACAAGAAAGACGAAGCATTCGGATTCTTGTGCCTCTCTATTTCTTGGGATCTTCTTTTCCATCTTTAGGGATTGAAGACTCCAAAGAAAATCTAGGACAAATTGGAAACCCTGTATGGAAAGAAAGATGATTTGAGTGTATACCAGCTTGAGAATGAGTTGACGTCTCTCTAGCCTTCCAATTTCGAGACCTTGAATGATTTTTTCACAAAGTTCGATCACATTGTCTTACTATTGAAGCATTGCAAAGTGGAGAAGGAGGATGATCAGCTCATTCTCACCATACTCCCCAAAATTGGAGCTGATTATTCAGTTTTTGTCTCTACATTCCGTGTGGGGAAGCTCACAACACCTAGATGGAAGATTCCTTCACTCAATGCCTTCATTGAGTCCCTAACAAGTGAACATGATAAGCTTTTCCAGATGGGGATCATCAGATCCTCCCTTGATCAAGACCTCCATGTCTTGGGGCCCAAATATATGAAGGGTAAAGGAAAGTAGCAAAAGAACCAAAAAACTAAATTTGAATCTCTTAAGCCTAAAGTTAAAAACCAATAGCAAGATGAGTCTTCCGACACAAAGAAGAACAAAGGAAAAGGGCATCATGGAAAGGAAAAAGTCAAGTGTTCATACTGTGGGAAGGGATTCCACCCTGAACATGCCTGCATTAAGAAGAAACTTGATGAATATACCTCCTTGAGAGAAATCACATCAATCTTCCGAAAAGATTTCGGAGGAGAGATCAGCAAGATCGAGAACCACAACATGAAAGAGGTCATGCCCTCATGGAAAGCACTTCAAAGTCCAAAGCACTCTTGATAGATTCTAGAACTTTGAACCACATGATGGTTTAAAGAGATTCCTTCTCATCTTCAGAGATAAGCAAATGCATCCCCATCCACATGGGAGATGACTCCACCATCATTTCAGAAGGATAAGGTACTGTTGATCTTGAGAATGGCTATTTTTCAAATGTTTTGTATGTACCATCTATGGCATCAAATATCCTTAGTGTCTATCAAATGATAGATAAAGAAGTGCCCAAAATATTATCCTTCAGCATGAATGATGTAGAGATCACGAAACTTGCATCCAGGAAACTTGTTGCAAAAGGCCTTGCAAACCATCATGCAAAAGCCTATGAGTTTTCCCATTTTGTGGCAGATGCAAAGCCCACCGCACTGCGGAATCATGGAAATGAAGTTAGTATACTATGGAATGAGAGTTTCAGCCATATAAAATTCAAATACTTGCAGAAATTACATAAAAAATACATGGTTTAAGGCCTCTCCGTCATCAAGGCAACCACTGGAATTTGCAAGGGCTGTGTTGTTGGAAAGCGCCCTGAGCACAAGTTTGATCGGGGGAAGACAAGTCGAGCTACATGCATCTTGGGACTGATACATTATAATATCATAGATCCCATGCCTATCACATCCATGAATGGGTCAAGTTATCTTCTGACTTTTATTGATGATTTTTCCAGGTACACATGGGTCTTCTTTATCAAAAAGAAGCCTGAAGTCTGTTAAAAATTCGCTGAACTGAAGTCCTTGATCGAGAATGCATCTGGCCAAAAGATCAAGATATTGAGATCTGATAATGGTGGGGAGTATGTCAGTGATGAGTTGCTACACATATGCTCCCAAAGTGGTATTCAGTTCCAGCATTCAATTCCCTACATTCCCCAGCAGAACGATGTAGCAGAAAGGAAGAATCGGTCTCTCAAGGAGATGACTACCTGTATGTTGGATTCAAAGAAGTTGGATGAAAATTTGTGGGATGAATCCATGAATTCTAAAGCATACATTTAGAAAATAATTCCACACTCATCTGTGAAAGGGAATACCCCTTTTGAAGCATACTTCAGACACAAGCCGGATGTGTCGAACCTGCGGGTGTTTGGGTCCACTGCATGGGCCCGAATTCAACTTGATAAAAGGCGAGATTTGCAACCGCAATGCATATAATGTATGTTTATTTGGTATCCTAATGAATAAAAAGGTTTCAAGATTCTGGATATAAAAACAAAATAGATCATCATCGAAAGGAGTGTCAAGTTCGATGAGCCTCTTCAGGAGGTGGAACTAGTGAAGGAGAAAACTATTGAATTTCCTTCCTATTCTACTGAATATTTGAATGATGAAATTGGGGGTGATGACCCTGATTTGGATCCTATGATTTATTATATAAATGTACAGAAAACATCAGATGCTGAATCAGAACCTGAAGTACAAAATCATCTCCCAACATGGGCCCGACAGACACTCTCCTCCATAGGAGATAACATTGGAAATCCGGATGATCCAAGGAGAACCCGGTCTGATTTCCAAAGAGAAGGTATTGTGCTCTCTTGTAATAATTATTTGATGTCTGAATATTGTTATTTGATGATAATTTCATACCCAAAGTCCTAATACCATGCTCGAAAGGATCCGATATGGCAAGTTTCCATGGATGAAGAGATGAATTCTCTTCAGAAAAACATTACTTGGGAGCTACTTTTTCTTCCTTTGGGAAGGAAATTGGTTCAATGAAAGTGGGTGTTTTAGAATAAGGTTGCTGCATATGGAAGCACCTGCAAATATAAGTCAATTCTGGTGGCAAAAGGTTTCTCCTAGGTCCAAGGTGTGGACTACCATGAGACTTTTGCACCGGTTGCAAAAATGGACTCCATCCGCCTAGTTTTGGCAATTTCAGCATCTAAGCATTGGGAAGTGCATCATATGGATGTTAAGTCATACTTTATACATAGAGATATTCATGCAGAGATATACATGAAGCATCCTTAGGGCTAAATCTCTGATCCATCTTTTTTTGCAAGCTAAAGAAGTCACTATACGGTTTAAAACAGGCCCGAAGAGAGTGGTATTCCAAGATGGATGCCTTCCTCCTCTCAAAAAACTTCCAAAGGTGTAGATCAGATCCAAATGTGTATATATAGAAGTCTGATGGTGATTTTATTATTATTTTTTTATAGTTTTATGACTTACTGATCACAGGTAGCACAGTTGCTTCTATTTCAGTCATCAAAACTGCTCTCCACAATGCATTTGAAATGAGCGATTTGGGGCTCGAAATTGAGCAAAATTATGATGGGATAATGTTCAATTAGTCCAAATAAATATCATACCTGTTATTCAATTTTAACATGGTTGAATGTAGGCCTGCACCATTCCATTTCCTTTCAGGGATCAACCTTGAAGAAGGAAAAAACACACCTCCCATGGACTGCACTATTTATTGATAGATGATTGGTAGCTTGTTGTACTTGACACATTTTCAGCATGATATCTGTTATTCCATGAATGTTGTATCAATATACATGTAGCAGCCCCATGATATTCATTGGAAGGAAGCTAAGAGGATCCTCTAGTACATTCAGGGAACTAGGACCTACGACATTCACTATGCTACAGACTCCGAGCTAGAGCTGGTTGGATACAAAGATTTCGATTGGGTGGGTGATTCTATTGATTGGAAGTCAACTTCTAGATATGTATTCATGTTTAGTGGTGGCCCCATTTTCTGGTCTAGCAAAAATCAGTCCGCCATAGCATTGTCTTCAGCAGAGGCCAAGTATCAAGGAGCGGTGAATGCTTGCATCCTAGCTGTTTGGTTACAAGGCATTATTTCAGAGTTTGATCTTGGTAGTACTTTTTCCACTGTTCTATTTTTTGACAATCAAAGTGTTATTAAGATATCCACAGATCCAGTTACTAGGAAGAGGAACAAGCATGTAGAGATACACATGCACTATATCAGGGAGCTAGTGCATGACAAGACCATCATTCTGCAATACTGCCTGACTAATGAGCAAATTGTAGATATATTCACCAAGATATTTTTAGAAAATAAGTTCACTTACCTCCGTTCACTGTTGGGGGTGAGTTCATCAAGGTGATCCAACTACTTTTAGTGTTCATCTTGAGGGGGGATTTTTCACTCTTTTCCTCACTTAGTTTGTTTTTTAGCATTGTTTGAGTTTCAGTATTGTACAGGGTGAGCTATGGACTTAGTTTCTTGGGCCCTCACATTCTTATGCACTTCATGTTTTCTACTCCTCCTGAGTATAGCTTAAGGGGGGGGTGTTGGAGACATTTACCGCCATACACACTCATTTTGGTCCATTTGGCCTAGTTAAACCACTATCCTAATTTTTATTGAATTTATTGACATCAGAGGATCACTATATGACATCAGCATGAGCACATTCACGCCTACCTTCAGGAAACGAGGCTAACTTAGCCTTCTCCTACATTCGCGGAGGCTAACTTGAGCACTTTGGGTGTGATCTGAGTGTCATAAATGCACTTTATTGCTAGCTGATGGTTACAATCAATTAAACAGAGCAATGAAGGTGCCTTCCTTTATAAAATTTATTATTTAATGAACTAGAGTCAACATGGGTGCCTCCAACCACTTATGATTGTCACTTACACTTCAGTTAACGTCATCGGGGTTCATTGGAGTCATTGATGCACTACCACTTGTTGGTTGGCTTGCAGTGACATGTGTTTGATCTAATTTCAGTTAGACTCAGTCATTTATTACACTCCTGCTTCAGTTAGGGCTTACTTGAGTCAATTATGGTTTTTATCAGTGGTTAACTTGAGTGTTGACTATGGCTTACATTAAGTTAAGATAGACTCACTCATTCAATTTGAATGACCTTCTTGGGAATTCGAATTGTCTTGCAATTCATGCTTCCAGCATGATCATTGTATTGTATTATTCATTATTCATTTGATTATACAGAGCTACTACTTCTATCATTTTGCCAATTTTATGATTATTTATCTATATTCTTTGTGAGACTGTGTTTTTAGTTTCTAGACCACTGTGACAAATTAATACTAGGAAGTCACCAAACAACTTGTCTCCTCATGGGAAACGTCAAATTGTCATTCAAAGTTCTAGTTACTCTTGGGTTGATAATGACCTTTTCTATACCGGCCCAGATCATATTATTAGACGATGTGTACGGGAGGACGACATGATAGAAATCCTCCATGCATGCCATGATGGGCCATGTGGAGGACACTTTTCTGACAAGCAGAAAACATACAAAGTGTTCCATTCTGGTTATTACTGGAAAAGAATTTTTAAGGATGCTGCCAGATATGTTAGAGGATGTGATAGTTTCCAAAGAATTGGTAGACCTACGTCATCGGTCGAGATGACTTTACAGCCTCATATCATGATTGAGCCTTTTGATAAATGGGCTCTAGATTTTGTAGGACCAATATCACCCATGTCCCGTAAAAAGAAGTATATCTTGGTTTGCACAGATTATGTCACAAAATGGGTAGAAGCTAAAGCTTTGTTTAGGGACACATATAAAGTTGCGGTAGAATTTATATATGAAGATATATTCACTCGGTTTGGTGTGCCTAGAGAAATTGTCACTGACCAAGTTTCTCAATTCACTTCTAAATTAATGAAATAAATTACCACGAAATATAGCATATGACATTGCAAATAATCACCTTACCATCCACAAGCCAATGGCTAGGTAGAATCAACCAATAAGGTATTAGAAGCTATCTTAACCAAAACTATTCAGCTACATCATAAAGATTGGGCAGATAGACTCCCAGAGGCTTTGTGGGCCTATAAAATAACTTGGAGAAATACTACTAAACATACACCCTAAGAGTTAGTATATGGGAAACAAGTCCTTTTAACTATTGAATTCCAAGTTAAGACTTTTCGTATGACTGTGAAATTAGGTATGGATTTAGAAGAGGCACAAAAACAATGAATCTTACAGATTAACAAATTATATGAGATTAGGAAAGATGAACTCCAAAGGACAATGTTAATACAAAATCAACGAAATAAATGGCATGATAAATTTATTAAGAAAAAGTAGTTTAATACTGGAGATTAGGAATTGCTATTCAACTCAAGGTATAGAAATTTTGAAGGAAAATTAACTACCCGTTGGATGGGTCCATATGAGGTAGTTACAGCCTTCGATAATGGGTCAATAGAGATTAAGACAATTGATGATTCACAAAATTCCTTTGTTGTAAATGGAAATAGACTTACACTTTATCATCAACCAATCTCTAGACAATATTTCATGAAGAATGTCTTACCACAAAAGGAGATGGAGCTAGTTGAAGAGGAAGTCATTCCTCCTCCTCCTGATTCTTAAACTATTTTGTGTTGTTTTTATGTACACATGTAAATATATCTTTATTTCTTAAATAAATAAAAGTCATTTCTAATAACCTGACTACATTTATGCAAGGAATTTGGTTGTATAATCAGCTTATGGAATTTTGTCAAATAAAACAGGAAGGCTCTGTTCCTTTATCTAAACTTTGATAAAATCTATATGAATTTTTCTCGATGCATATGTTTTTGTTGCAAATAAAATTTGAATCATCTAATAAGTGGTTTTGTAATTTGATTACAAGAACCTTGTTTCTTTAACCAGCCCATGAAATGTTTCCTGAAAAGGGAAGTGCTATAAAAACTTATAATTCAGCCTATTTTAAAACAAAAATAGGGAATTATAATGAAATTAAATATTCCACTTTCTACCCACTTTCTTTAGAGATTCCTTATGATTTTATGATTGATTGATTAAGATATGTATATTTGAGACTTATCATTAAAATAGTTGCTTAAGACCTATTTTAATCATCATGTGATTCACGGTTCTATTTTACACCTAAGGACTACTCGTTCATCCTGTACTCATTATCAAAACTTGTCTCTTAAGGATTTTTGAGAAAACACAAGAATAAGTGAAATTTCTGCTTGTGGGGAACATTAATTCTTTTTTATGAAGAATATAGATTGAGTAGTCCAAGAACAACTTTAAGTTACTATTTTTTGACATGATTTATAATTTAGGACATTATAAATGTTTTTTTACTTATAAGGTTCACGTTTAATTTTTTTTTTTCTGAATTATGTGTTTAGTAGGATTAACTCACTCTAAGTACCAACCGACTTCCAAATGTTAAACACACACACACAAACACACACAAACCTTTATACGAAGCAAACCTGCCATAGTACTGAACAGGATTGCTGGCAGTGAGTCCATGCTAAGTAATATCTTTAAACAAGAAATCCTGGTAAGCGGAAGTAAACCCATCTGGGTATTGAACATGCTCGTTGGTAGCGAGGATATGCTTGCATGGTACCAAGATAAACTCGTCAGGGTACTAAACAGGCCTGCTGGAAGTGGGGAAATATCGGGTAAAAGAGGTCTTATTAATGCATTACTATGCACATGGTTCATAAAACAAAAGAGACTAAACAAACAAAGAAGAAAAAGAACAATACATGTTTAGGTCAATTCTTCATCATGTCATTCGAGAATGGCTGTAAGTTGGACTTGGGACTCTATCATCTACTTCAATAATATCTAGGATATAGTTATTCTAGAAATGGGACCCATATCTATAGAAATCTCACGAACTCGATGGTGAACTTAAAATATTCTTTGGATGATAGGATATCCTTAAAATGAGGCATGGATGACTAGTTTCTCCTATGGCATTTTCGCATCAATTATACTCTTGTTATTTGTATAATATTCTTAGGCATTGTTATTCTTGATGGAAATACATATCTGAATCATCTCCATTTACCAATTAGTATTTCTTTTTCTTACTAATAATAGCAACATTTTTACTTTTTCTTTTTATTTGATGGCTTGCAGACATGCCATATTTTTTGTTTGGGGGAATATTAGAGCTGTTTTTAATTTTCTAAATGATTACAGAAAAGTTTTGTTTATTTCTAACAAACGTGTAGATGTTTTCAGGATAATGAAATTAATAGAAGACTGTTTTAATATGTGAAGGAAAATGCAATGAAGGTTTAATAAAGATGCTTTACATCATCATATTGTGTGCTTACATCCCAGACAGTTTATTGCATAGTTAGCAGCAGTTAGATTCAATAAAGTGTATATTTATATAGAAAATCCATATGAAGGATCATATGAAGGTTCAAATTCTAGTCCGAATGAAATGCCAAATGACTATTTGAATGAAAAACGTGATATTATAGCACCAATGGTTATGTGTGTTAAGGTGTTATCTTAGTTTTGTTTTTGGGTAAAAATTTAAATTAGCTGAACTGTACCCATAATTATTAAATCACATCCACATGCTTACAAAATCCTGATTACTCCATTAGGAATAATTTCGACCTATGATTTTGATAATGATTTTGACATAATATGATCTCGTTTAAACTCTATATGGATGTGCTATGATTGTAGGATATTTTCAATCATCATTAAACTCTGACTACCTTTATCCTCTTACCCAATTACATGCGGAAACCATCAAGTGTTGTATCATTTCATTAATTCAGGTTATTATGATTTTGAATGAATTTTATGGAATTGTATCGAGTAATGTATTCAACCTATCCAAAGTTTAATTTGGACATGGTTGAATTTACCAAAACCCTACGAATTCATTAACGCACATGTCCTTTTGACAACACACGATTCAAGATTTTCCATGATGTCACTATCGTTTAAACGTGCCAAGTCTCTGCCCATGATCATTCAATCGCTCGAATGGATCACTTTTTAAACTAACACCCTTGTGTATTTCGTTCCATTTTGTCGCCCTCAATTACCTTCGTCCCCACAGAGCTGTTTAGTCACCATTCTCCTGTGTCATCTACAAACATTTCATCTTTGCCTAGATATGAATAATACATAACCATCTTGATCCTAAAAGATATCAAGATTTGTTCCAGATGCCAAAATTTTGAGAATACAGGGATATTTTATTCCAAGCAAGATGGAACCCATTTCTCCATATTTTGCAGGGGTATGACGAAGAGATTTTGGTAATTTTTGTGAAATGATTTGATGGTTAAATGGCTAGGTTTGGTCATCTCCTTTTTCCAGTAACTTAAAAGACCATTGCAGTCATGACTAAGCTCCCAATAGAAGGCACTCATTGGCATAAACATTTGTTTCTTCCACGGTCGACCTACAATTTCTCTCTTAAGCTGGGTTACCAACATGTTGTAGGTGCTAAAGGAATTCACGGAGAATGGAGTAAGTAGGAATAACTCAACCCTTTGATCATCGTCATCCGCCTAATAACCTATGAGGGTGAGTTTAATGTTTTCAAAGCTTGTCATCTTCGCTTGCTAGCACATTTTTTTAATCATCAGTTCCTCAATTTCCCATTTTATTTCCTCAAAATATTGGAGAAAATGTCGAGTCAAGTTAGGAATAATACAGTCAATCCTAGGGGTAGTTTGTATCACCACAACTTGATAAAGCTCCTAATCTTGGATCATCTCAAAGAAAGGAATCAGACTTGGGATAATTTCATGTTTAAAGTCCTTAACCCTCACTAAAATATTTGAAAACTCCCTAGGAATTCCCATAACTATGAATCCAATAAAACCCCTTCCATAGAGAATAAAAGCCCCAAAGTTGTGCACATTAATGAAGATATACCAAAGGAAAATTCCCCTTCCCATTCACCTACCCCTTTCAAACTCATGTTTGTTTCATTTCTACCTTTTCCCCCAGTTTGCACCAGGAACCAGAAGGCGAAGTCTGTCCACTCCACTGTTCAACCCATCGTCCAGACCACGGTTCAGCCCATCGTTCAGACCGGTCATCTAGACAATATGGTCAAAGCAGATAAACCTATCATTGATTCACATTTTTTCACATTGGCCAGTGTTTCAGCTGAATTTCTCAAATATGCTACTCATGACACTATTCCTACACTTTCTTAGGGCATGAGTCCTGAAAGACAAATCCCCTTTGTTGATCTTGAGACATCATCCAGGGAATTGAGTCTACCTCCAGAATCCAAGCATCCCACAGAACCATCCACTCCTCATCAGCCGACAGTAGACCAACTAACTTAGGAATTGGCATGGTCAGCAACTCGAAATGAGAACTATGCCAAGATGATTGATGGTCTTCGCCAAGAGAACAGGGAGTTGCGTATATAGTTCAAGGCCGTTGAGGAACTTAACAAGGCTATCACTTCTTCGCATGACTCTCATCAAGAGAGTAGCACTATTTTAAAATAACAGGCCAGAAAATTGAAATTTAAGTACCCTGTTTCATCTGCTAAGTCGAAGTCAGCTGCAGATGCAACCCTGCCTTCTTCCTAAATTCTTTTTTTTTGCTTAGGGGAACCTGACATATCTTCGGTTTGGGGGAGTGTTGATCCCAGTTTTTTCACTATTCTCGGCTTGTAATTTACTCTTTTGGCATCTATTTTGTCACCTTTTTGACATATTTCTTGTCATACATCTTATCATTCAACCCCAGGTACGAATCCATTTGGAATTTATGCAATTCTTGGTTTATTTTTATTATTTTGTGATTTTACTAAGCAATTCTATTATATTTGGATTTATGTCTGATATATGAATTTGTTTTGTAGATCATAGTTTTTAAACAGGCCAACATTAGTTTCAATTATATACCAAATTTTTTTCATTTCATAATAGGAAATAGTCTCTTTACAACCATAGACTAGTACCTGTAATCTCTTTGTTATTTCAATTATTAACTAGGTTTAATTACTGTCCTTTATGCATCCTATTCTCATATGCATGAAATCAGCTGATATTTAGATCATCTAGGCCATTTATTTCCTAATTTCCATTGTTTTCTTCATACGGACCGTCATTCGAACCGTCCGTTCAGACTGTCATCCAGCCCTTCGTCCAGCCTTTAATATTTCCCATTCTGTTTTAAAGCTATTTAAATTTTTGTTTCTTTGGATTTTGAATTATGTTTCGTTTTTTAATTAGACAATGGTTATATCTATAATTAGGACCTTAGTTTAGATCATTTAAAGTATCTTTCAAGCTCCATCCCTATCTTTCACCTCCTTTTACCTTAGTATGTTTTGAAGTGTGTTTTGTTCTGTCTCTTTTATTTCTGATTTATTCATTTGTAATGTTTGGTAATTAAATCTCTAGTTTAGTTTAATTTATCTTTGTGTTTAGGGTTATACATGTTAATTTCTAGTGAAGCACACTAGTACTTTGTAAATTGATCATAGCATATGATCTATTTCCTTCACTATGTGGTTACTTAAAAGATTTGTAGAATAGGATTTAGAGGAGTTTTATTTATTAAGTTTTCTACTTGTTTCTAAGTCATATTTTCCTCACATGTGTTTCATATAAGAGTAGTTTACCTTTAACTTTCAAGTAATTTCTAAAAGAGTTTTTGTTTCTTAATTATTAGATTAGTTGTTCATAATATCTTTTCACGTTAAAGTCATTTGCTTATGGAATAAATCACAATGTTTACTATCACATGTAATTGGACACTACTTAGTTTACATTTATTTATAGAGGTTAAATTATATCTAATCCCATTCAGTTTCTTTATTTCTTTCGAAATCCATTTTAATACACCTCATTCTCAAGTACCAATAACCATGAATGCGTATCCTAAGAACAATCAAGGAGAGTGGAGCTAGATAAATTGGTTCAATCACTGTATATTTTTCAAACCACCTATATAGTTTAGTTATTGGGTTTTTTAGATTAATTAAATAATCATAATATTGTATCAAATAACACAATCTTTTGTAAGAGTTCTAAATATGTTCTAAACCTTTCTAATTCACATATTAAGAAGCAGAATAGTTAATTAATAAAGAATTAGTACACCGTAAAGGAGTAGTTTACTTTCTTAGAATATTATTATTTATAAAATACATAGTTTATGGCTGATAGAGTAGAGTAGTATAGCTTGATACTGCTCTAATCTAGTAAACTTGTCCCAGACTAATTACTTTAGTAGTTGAATTTATAGAGTTTGACTTGGTTTTTCATTTTGAAATATCTTTCGATCTTTTCTTTATTAAAATATTTCAACAACACCTTAGGAACCCTTCTACCTTCGCATATATTTTGTATCAATCCTAAGTTTACCAACCTCATTCGATAATTAAATATTTGGTGAATTAATTAAGACATTTTAATACCCAATAAATACGACAACTAGAATGGTGGTAGTTATCTTTGAGAAGAGATGTGGCTGCTACGCTCATACGTGCCAAGATGAATAAAAAATGAGGCCAAAGGGGCCTATTTATAATAATAATGAGGGAGAGAACTCCAAAAGTACAAAACATAACCCTAGAAGATGAACCATCATAAATTTTACGACCCGAAGGTTTTAAGTTGAACAGTCAACTTCTTAGGGTCATAACTTTTGCATACGATCACTGATTTGGGTGCTCTAAATCCCATTAGAAAGGTTTATACAATATTTAAAAATTTGGAATATGTACAAATGAATGTTGATTACAACTATTTAGCCACCTGGATTGCCAAAAAATTTCATTTAGGGCCTCAAGACGGCCCCAAAAGTTTGGGACCTGAAAAATCGTAGAAAAATAACTAGGAAACTACCATAATGAACAATTGTTTTGAGCTAGTAGAACAAGTGTGTGGCCACAGATATCCATCTAGATCAATCCTCCCTTGGGAGGAAGAAAGGGTATCCATTGTGTCAATTCTAGTATCATATCTCAAACTGTGTGTTGAGTTGATCTCCTAGTGCGATATTTGTTGAAGGGAAGAGGCTTCTTTTCTTTGGAATCCTGAGAGGGTTGTAATTGTTGTATGGATGATATGTTTTTGGAGGATCACCTTGAATGCATGGCCTTGAATCGTAGAGGTACTCAGCTGGATGATGAAACAATGACTCTGTTTTCTTCTTGTGTCTGATGAGTAGAGATACCATGTGTAGAGGGTATGGAGGTGATCTGATGTTCTCCTTCAGACAAAATTGTGAAGAGGAACAATTTCTTGGTGTGGGAGCTTATCTTCCTCCCTTGCAAGACTATGTTAACTGCAACCTCTTCCTTGCCTTAGCAAAATGATGTTGTAGGGTTGTGGGTGTGGTGTTGTCAGAAGCTATAATATCTTGACAACTTCCGCTGATATCATGTTCTTTTGGCTGTCATTGTTAATGAAAAAATGTAGAGGTATTCCCTTCACCCACATCTGCGAGTGGAAGAGGTGCTCCTCTGACTCTTCGGGCTCCTTTATTTGAATATGTATGATAGAAATAGTGGAAGTGGGGTCTACATCAATGATATTCTTCCCATGGTATACGATTGTGGCATTGGTTTCTGAATCGAAATCAAGATATGATTTTGAATATTTGATCTTGGACACCAATGACTTCCTTGAGCAACATTCATCAATGTTGTGCCAAGGAATTTTATGAAATTTGCATGAATTCCTGGTGTCCTTATTTGTATTTTCATTCCCCTTCTTTTCTTGTGTCGAAGACTGGTTTTCCTTTCCTTATCCAATGTTTTGTGGGCCATGGTTTCCCTTTCCTTGCTTCTGCGGTGGGTTCGTAGGTTAGGAGTCTCGTTTGTTATTTTGTTGAAATTTCTCCTCAATTTTGATAGCATACCGATAGTCATATCCAAGTTAAGAGATGTCGAGGAAGTCACTATTAGTTCAGATGTACCAATGTAGATGACTATGATGTTTAAGTATAGGGTGCCACTCAATGTCCTTGATACCCATATTTTTGTGCAAGGTATGAAATTTGTTTGTATACTTTGACACCATATGGTCCCTCTTTTGATGCAGAATGGTCCATTTGCTGTACTAGTCATCATAGTTTCTGACAGGGTAATACTGTTCCTTGAAAACATCTACGAAAGATCCCCAAGTGGGTTTGTCTCAAACAATTCAATATTGTCTAATGATTTTTGCTCCCAATAAGTTTGCCACCAAATTTTGATATGGGGGGCGACCTTGAGGAGTGCAAAGGTGATCTTTTCCCTATCGAAAAATTTATGGATAGAGAAATAACCTTCTAGAGCACTGAACCAGTTGTCTAGGGCACCAACATCGATATGGACTTAAAATAAAGGAATATCAAAGTTAACTTGTACCTTGAAGGGCATTGCATCCCTAAACTAGATTCTTAATGAAGATGTACTTTCCATTGTCGGCATTCATAGAAGGATTTGGTAGAAACTATCCATCATCTTGTTGCCCTGTCGCTCAAGGGATTCCTTGAGCAACGACTTGATATGATCTCCTACTCCATTTACTCTCTTTTATTCCACAATGGGAGGCCTTTTAGGGAAGAAAGAGTGACCTTTACCAAGTGAAACTAGTTCAGTACCAAACTCTCTGTACCTTGACCTCATCGAGGACATACATTGAGAAACAATCAAAGAGAAGATTGCTCTGATACCACGGATCCGGATTTATGTGTGAAGGGAATGAAATACCAAATATAACATCACAAACGAATAAATTTTTCAATAAGAAAAGAGACACAGTAAACACATATTGTATTAAAATGGCGGAAATAGAACATACTATAAATACAATATCTAGAATTGTGGTAGATTTTTTTGAGAAGAGATGTGGCTGTTATGCTCATCCTCCAAGATAAATACAAAATGATGCCAAAGGGGACTATCTATAATAAGAATGATGGATATAACCCCAAAATTCCAAAACATAACCCTAGAAGCTGAACCATCATAAAGTTTGTGACCCCAAGGTTGTAAGTTGAACAGTCAACTTCTCGGGGTCATAAATTTTGTATATGATCTTCGATTTAGGCGATCTATAGCCCGTTGGAAAGGTATATCTGAGATTTAAAATTTTTGACTATGGTCAAATGAATTTTAATGAAAACCATTGGGACACTTGAATCATCAAAGAACGTCGTTTAGGGCCTCAAAACGACCCCAGAAGTTTGGGACCCAAAAGATCGTAGAAAGATAACTAGGAAACTGCCACAATGGATAATTGTTTTGAGTCACTAGAAAAGCTAAGTGGCCATTGATCTCCATCTGGATCAATCCTCCCTCCTTAGGAAGCAATAGTGTGCATTGTGTTGAATCCCGTATCATATCTTGAACTGTGTGTTGAGTTGATCTCCTCGTGTGACATTTGTTGAAGTGAAGAGGCTTCTTTTCTTTGGCATCCCGAGAGGGTTCTAATTGTTATATGGAGGATTTGTTTTTGGAGGAGATCCTTAAATGTGTGGCCGTACATTGTAGAGGTACTCGGATTGATGATGAAACAATGAATTTGTTTTCTTCTTATGTATAAAGAGAATAGATACAATGTGCAAAGGGTGTGGAGGTTATCTAATGTTCTCCTTCAAATGCAATTGTGAAGAGAAATAATTTCCTAGTGTGGGAACTTATCATCCTACCTTGTGAGACTGTGTTTGGTACAGTTGTCTCTAGTATCCGATAGAGTTTTCCTCCCAAATTACCGATGACACTGCAAGGCCTCAACTCATATACAACATGATGCTTCCACATTTATGGTCGTCCTAAAACAACATCACAGACTTAAAGAGGGGTCACATCACATAGTACCTCACCTTTGAAAGGCTTGATGCCATATGGTAGGAGGAATTGTTGAGTAATGCGGATACCTCATCCTTGTCTTAGACACCAATGTTGTATGGTTGCAGGTGTGGTGTTGTTGGAAGCTCCAATATCTTGATGACTTATACTGAGATCCGGTTCTTTTGACTGTCCTTTCCAACAACAAAATGTAGAGGCATTCCCTTCACCCACATCTATGAATGGAAGAGGCACTCCTCTACCTCTAACTCTTCAAGCTCCTCTATTTCAATATGTGTGATAGCAACAGTGGCAATGGGGTTTGCATCAATGATATGATTCCCATGGTCCACGGTTGTGGCATTGGGTTCTGAATTAGAATCGGGATCTGATTCTAAAGATTTGATCTCGTCCACCAATGACTGCTTTCAGCCACATCCATTAGTGTTGTGCTAAGGGATTTTCTGAAATTTGCACTATTTTTCGGTGTCCTTATTTGTATTTCCATTCCCCTTATTTTCTTGTGGTGGGGACTAGTTGTCCTTTCTTTGACCGATGTTTTGTGGGCCAGGGTTTCCCTTTCCTTGCTTCTGCGATGCATTCATAGGTCCAGAGTCTTGCTTGTTCTTTTGTCGAAATTTCTCCTTGCTTTTGATAGCATACCTATAGGAATATCCAAGTGAAGAGATGTCGAGGAAGTACATCTCAATTTATATGTACCAATCTATACCACTGTAATATTTCAGTATCGGGTGCCATTTGGAGTCCTTGATACCCAACTTTGTGAGCAAGGTATGAAATTTGTTTGTGTACTCCGACACCATATGGTCCCTGTCTTGATGTAGAAGCATCCATTTGGTGTACTGGTCATCATAGTTTCTGAGAGGGTAATATTTTTCCTTGAAGGCATCTATGAAAGATCCCCAAGTGGGATTTGTCTCAAATAGTTTAGACTCGTTAGATGAGTTTTTCTCCCAATAAGTTTCCTACCAATTTTTGACATCAAGGACGACCTTGAGGAGCGTAAAGGTGATATTTTTCCTGTCGAAAAATTTATGGATAGAGAAATACCCTTCTAGAGAATTCAATAAGTTGTCTAGGGCATCAACATTGATATGCCTTCAAATAAAGGAACATCTAATTTAACTTGTACCTTGAAGGGAGTTGCATCCTTGAATCGGCCTATCGATGAAGATGTACTTACCGTTGTCACCATTAGTAGAAGGATTTGGGCGAAACTATCCATCATCTCGTTCTTCCATCACTAAAGGGCTTCTTCAAGCAATGAATTGATAGGATCTCCTGCTTTGTTGTCTCTCTTTTTGTCTTCTATGGGAGGATGTTTGGGGCGGTGAGAGTGATCTTCACCAATTGAAACTAGTTCAAGACCAAACTATCTATACCCTAACCTCATCGGGGACATGCGTCGAGAAATAATCAAAGAGAAGATTGATCTAATACCACTGATCTAGATTTATATGTGAACAAAATGAAATAACAGAGATAACATCATAAACGCATAGATTTTTCAATAGGAATAGAGATATAGTAAACACATATTCTATTAAAATGGAGGAAATTGAAAAGACTGTAAATACAACAACTAGAATGGTGGTAGCTATCTTTGAGAAGAGATGTGGCTGCTATGCTCATCGATGCCAAGCATAATACAATATGAGGCCAAAGGGGCCTATTTGTAATAAGAATGAGGGAGAGAATCCCAAAAGTCCAAAACATAACCCAAGAAGATGAGTTGTCATAAATATTGCGACCCCAAGGTAGTAAGTTGAACAATTAACTTCTTGGGGTCATAACTTTTGCAAATGATCTTCGATTTGGGCCCTCTATATCCCGTTGTAAAGGTCTATCCAGGATTTAAAAATTTCAACAATGACCAAGTGGATGCCACCTAAATTTCCAAAAAATGTCATTTAGGCTCAAAATGGACCCAAAATTTTGGGACCCAAAAAACCATAGAAAAATAACTAGGAAACTGCCACAATGGACAATTTTTTTAAGCCAGTGGAATATGTGGGTGGCCACCAAAATCCATTTGGATCAATCCTCCCTCTTTCGGAAGGAATGGTCTCCATTGTATCGAATCCCCTATCATATCTTGAACTGTGTGTTGAGTTTCTCTCCTAGTGCAACATTTGTTGAAGTGAAGAGGCTACTTTTCCTTGGCATCCCAAGAGGGTTGTAATTTCTCTATGGATGATTTGTTTTTGGAGCATCACCTTGAATTTGAAGCCTTTCATCGTAGAGGTACTCTGATGGATGAGGAAATAATGACTCTATTTTATTCTTGTGTTTGATGAGCAGAGATACCATGTGCATAAGGTGTGGAGGTGATATGATGTTCTCCTTCATATGCAATTGTGAAGATGAATACTTTCCTGGTGTGGGAGCTTATATTCCTACCTTGCGAGACTATGTTAGGTGCAACTATATTTGGTATTTGATAGAGTTTTCCTCCCAAAGTAACAATGACACTATGAGGCCATGACTCATATAAAGCATGATGCTTCCACATATATTGTTGTCCTAAGAGAACATCATAGACTTCAAGTGGGGCCACATCACACAATACCTTCTGTTTGAAAGGGTTGATGCGATATGGTAGGATGCATTGTTTAGTAATGCATATACCTCATCCTTGCCTTAGCCAACTGATGTTGTAGGGTTATGGGTATGGTTTTGTCACAAGCTCCAATATCTTGATGAATTTTGCTCAGATCAGGTTCTTTTCTAGGGAAGCCACATGAATATTGCCTTCAAATAAATGAATATCAAAGTTAAATTATACCTTGAAGAGAGTTTCATCCCCGAACTAGCTTCTCGTCGAAGATGTACTTTTCATTTTCAGCATTTGTAGAAGGATTTGGGAAAAACTATCCATCATCTCATTTCTCTGTCGCTCAAGGGATTCCTCGAGCAATAATTTGATACGATCTCATGCTCCACCATCTCTCTTTTTTTCAGCCATGGGAGAACGTTTAGGGTGGTGAGATTGATATTCACCAACTGAAAATAGTTCAATATCAAACTCTCTATACCCTGACCTCGTCAGGGACATGCACTGAGAAACAATCAAAGAGAATATTGCTTGGATACCACTGATTAGGATTTATGCGTGAACGAAATGGAATAATAGAGATAACATGATAAATGAATAAATTTTGCAATAAGAACATAGATACAATAAACACATATTTTATTAAAATGCAGAAATAGAATAGACTGTAAATACAACAACTAGAATAGTGGTAGCTAACTCTGAGAAGAGATGTGGCTGCTACGCTCCTCCATGCTAAGATGAATACAAAATGAGGCCAAAAGGGCCTATTTATAATAAAAATTAGGGCAAGAAACCCAAAAGTACAAAACATAACCCTAGAAGATGAATTTTCATAATGTTTGAGGCCCCAAGGTGGTAATTTGAATAGTCAAATTCCTACGGTCATAAAATTTGCATACGATCTGCGATTTGGGTGCTCGATGGCCCATTGGAAAGGTATATTCAAGATTTAAAACTTTTGAATATATCGAAATGAATGATGATGGCAACCATTTGGCCACCCAAATCTCCAAAAAACGTTGTTTAGGGCCTCAAAATGACCCTGAATGTTTGAGACCCTAAAAACCGTAGAAAAATAACCAGGAAACTGCAAAAATGGAAAATTGTTTTGAGCCAGTAGAATAGGTGGGTGGCCACTGATATCCATTTGGATCAATCCTCCCTCCTTAGGAAGCAATGTGTTTCTAGGAAAAATGCACCTCTTGCGAACAAGATTTGTTCCTCTGGTCTGAATGGTTCAGATCTAAAACAAACGAGTTACAATGGAGATGGAAGACTTCCTCGAGAAGTTGTGGAGACATGGAATGAGTCCCTTTGATGGGTTGGTGTACTTTTTTCCTATGGTGATGGATATTCACAAACATACCTGCATAATCACATGAAATAAGAAAACCAGATCAAAAGCACCAGAATATAATCCACAATTCTATGTCAGTGACTAAGGAATCCAACAGTAAAATACATTATTATAACACAACATACTTTACGGGAAAGGAACCAAATTTGAATTAAAGATGAATAAGAAATATTACAACCTTCACCTTAGTGTTGTGATGCTCCTTCACATGCCAATTCCTTGTCCCCAAAATCTCCAACTTGCTCCTTCTATGCATACCCTACTGATTTGGCCAAAAACTCAATGCAACAACATAACTTTTCTCTCTCTCAACCATGGGGTATGATCCTGGTTTTATAGGGATTCAGAGGATAGGGGTGGTTGAGTAAATGGTGGGTGAGGTGGAAGGGATATCCCAATAGGATGGATCTCAATTCCAAGTGGTCCTAAGGAGTAGGGATAAGGGTTCCACGAAGTCTTCCTTCGAGAAGCTTTGTGTAATCTTCTCTTTTTCACCTTTTACCTCAGGCATTGCTTCTCCTCCACTATGATAGAGCGATGAAAGGGTAGAACCACTCATTGAACAAGGGTAAAAAGTGGTGGAACCTCCTACTATTAAGATAACATGAGGGTTACTGAAGAAGGTAATGCTTCTTTCCTTAAGGGCAGAAGCAGTGCTGGAATTTTGTATGCAAGACTAAAGTTAAGGAGAGTATTTTCACTTCACAACTTGGGATTTAGGGAAATAATTGATGTTTGGGACCTAATCACTTGATTAGGATGAGATTTATTTATAACAGAATTTCCCCCAAAGCATGAGGCTAAAGGGATACGATAGGCGAGAGATTTGAACGAGCAAGTTATCAATTTGAGGCAAGAATTTGCTTGATCGAAGATAATCATCAACCACACATTTGCAATAAATCAATACTTTTGACTTATGACCAAATTTCTTCTCATCATGGTTGCAGACCAATACAAGTTAGATCCATGAGAGATATTAACAAACATGGCTACTAGAATACAACGTAGTTCCATGTGATAGAGGACTCAAACTTGGGACATAGCTTCCAGGAATACACTATAGATCTATGTCAAATGAACACAAATTTGAGCCTAGCCATGACCATACAAACATGGATCCATGCTAGGACTCATACAATATACTCCATTGAAACCTAGGGAAATCAATGAGTGCTTTTAACAAATACCCATGGTCTTTGTCTCATCTTCCACAAAGTACGATTTTATCCATGTGATTACAATGATCTAATGTTGAACATGGTAGAAACCACTTGATTGCCGGTCAATTATGTGAACTATTAACAAGTGCGAGGGAGATCACCATTGATGTCAATGATTCTAAAGGTACCCTAGTACAATATCCTTACTGTGAATAAATGATTTGATGTCAAACACTCAGTCGAATATATCGATCAAAGGTTGATGATGTGATCCTATGTCTTAAGTGAGAGAATCTATCATTAAGGAATACATACCTCAAGGTACTAAACTTGTTTCTAAGACTAATTCCTGTATGATGAGCTGATGTCGACATGAATAGTCTCATCAAAGGAGGGCCATGACCAATCCCACATCAATGACAAAAAATCCAGAACGAAGTTCTAGAATGTTGTATATGATATAACCATATGACTAACTCAAAAAGGTATTGACATAAAGGATTTTTATTACAGAGGAAAACTTTCAACTTCCCTTTGAACATTGGGAGGAACAACAAAATACTTGGCAACATTGACTAAACCATACTTATACCAAGACATAATGAAATGGTAGACAATGCATTCTTTGAAAGACTCAAAGGAGTTACATGACTCATGAAAATGGATCGACTTGGAAGTCACCTGAATTTCCAATTGACTGAATGAAATGCAGATAAGTGCCATGTTCAAAGGTGATTACAAAATTCCATTTTATTCGCAAAATGAATTGATTCCCTTCCCTTAATTTCCCCATCATTATTGATAAGTGCCTCTTTTCATTTTTACGAGTTCAAATAGGGTAACAAACACTCGTTGTAGCTCATCTGAAGACAATTCCATTCTCATATATTTCACGAACCTAAGAAAGGAGGGGTTCATTCCCAAAAGAGGGTATCTCAGTGTTTGGTTTAATGAGTCTATTTAAAGTTAACTTGGATTCATTCATGTTTAGAGAGTCTGAATGAAAATGGAAGAAGACTCCAAAGGGTCCTTTTTCGTAACTAGTCAATCCGAGCCGAAAAAGAGATAAACAACTGTTGTAAAAATCAATCTTCAAGTACTTTTACGAGCGTGAAGAAGACAGGTTCGCTTGACAATTGTTTCACATTTAGGGAGTCTGAAAAGAGTTTAAAGAAGATTCCATTAGAGTTTCTTTTCATGATGAATGTGTTTTACGAGCTTGAAAAGAAGCGAAAATGACTCGGAACTTTGATTCTAGGTTTAGAGAGCATGATCAAAGTGTCTAAATGAATGCTCGATGACTTTTTCCATTCTGCGGAAGTATGAAAAAACAAAAAAAAAACTTACCCATAGACAATACTGTTTTACTTCTGCCCCTGCAAAATTTTTTAAAAGGCCATTAGTTCCCCAAAAGTATTGAAAATTGACTTTTATAAACTATAGAAAGGGTATTTTTAATGAAAATGATTTAAAAAACTTTAAAATAATATAAAACCCTAAAAATATTTTGTAAAAGGAAAAGTAAATAGTAAAAACCAATTCATTTACCATTTACCAATTCTTGGAGAGCATTTGGGAGAGTTGTGTATATATTTTCAGTTGAAGAATCCAGAGCCGTTTCTCGTCTATTGTCCGAGGCGTCAGATATATGTGAGAGCTAGAAACCTTCTCTTCATTTCTATGGTTTCCATTTTCCTATTTCATGTTTTTTATTGAGCTTTGGGGATTTTAATCCAAGCCTAAAAAACACATCCCAGGTAACATTTCTAGCCTTCATGGGAGGAGCAGCGCCCGATAAGAACAACCTTTTTTAAGGTTTGCATAGGCAATGGCACCGCTCTATCATAAGGAGATAGGAGTGGTGCCAGCATTAGTGCCCAAAAAATGAATTCCCTATCCAAAATAGAGGATTTTTAGCATTTTTAAAGGTTGGATAAGTGTCTAAATGCCTCATTGATTATTTTTTGACAGGTTATTTTTCTCATCATGGTGATTTGGAAGGAAATGCAACATGGATATGATGATGCCTGCATTGAAAAAAAATGTGGGTTGCATTGCTGCTCTACGAGGCTATGGCCTCTTGAAATTTTTCCACGCTCCTAGTATGGTATCGCATGTGCAATTACAAGAGCACATACTGTGGATGTGGAATCTGAAGAAGCAAAATTTTGAGGTTGGGCCTCATATCCTCACCATATAAGTGGAAGAAATATACTTTATAACTAGGTTGTCTAGGCGTGGAGCACCTATTTCACTGACAGGCTCCCGAGGGGGAGATATTACTACACAAGAGTTGATAGTGCGCCATTGCAATCCAGGAACCAATATGTTTGGGAAGAAAAGACCAATCAAATAAGTGAGGGATTTTCCACTTCGTACCATGCTATTTACCATGTAGAGGGTAGCTAGGAGCCAAGGGTATCACCAAGCTTCTCGGGCTCACATGTTGTATTCCCTAGAGGCCAGCGCCCATAGTATTCAACTGAGCCAAGGCAGTATTACCTATGTTCAAGGATCAGCTGACTAAGTGCCTGCAAGGGGAACTAAAATAGTTTAGATATGAGAGTGTTATAGCATGCTTCTTCTTTGAGAGGGTACCCCTCTTGAGACCCCAAGTGGTATTCACAGATTTGAGAACTAGATACCCCCACATGTTGCGGTGGGTCGATATCATGGCCCGCACTGGAGGTGGGGGGTCGAAGGTCAAATACGGGGCTCCTTTATTTTGGTGGTTGAACGATTAGATCCTCATGATTAAGGACTATTCCTATGCAGGGACCAACTTTTCATGGGATATTGACCTTCCTCTACCACCTGGAACTTAGTGGGGTGACATCGGTAAGAAGCAAGACTGAAGATGTTGATTATGTTTTTATATTTTTATGTTTTATGATTTTTATGGAGGATAACAAGACCTAATATTTGCATGCAAATTTTGGGGATGCATGACCTAGGGGATCTTCCCCAATGGATAGGCGATCATAAGCTCCCTTTGTCCATAGAGGCGACAATGAGATCACCAAGCTGGAGGAGAACCTAGGTCGGTTGACTTTGGATATCCCAGATGCTTCTATAGATGAACTCCCTAGGAGGTTTCAGAAACATATTGCAGGAGTGTTGGGCCACTTCAGTCGCTTGCTAAGTAGGGTAGAAAGAGATATTATGTGCTACCATGAGCATCATTAGGGTAGTCTGCATGATGTATCACTGAAAGCTAGCTAGCTTTAGGATTTTTGTATCATTTTGTATACCTGAAAGCTAGAATTCTTCAGATGAGGTCTCATGACCATATTTTTGTAAAAACACTTTATCTCTCTCTCTCTCTCTCTCTATATATATATACAGACTCAGTTCGAGTGTTTATATGTGTTTCAAATGGACAAACTGTATTTAAATGAGTTTTATTTGTCTTCTACAGTTTATTTTACTTTACAGTGTACCATGTTTTATTTTTAAAAGTTATGAATGGGTGATATACTAATTTAGAATGTAATTTTCTAATGAATCAGCAATCTTATTATCATACCTAGGGATATTCCTATAACTGATGAAATCGAATGACCTCTCAAACATATGCACTCTTCGAAAGATACAAATAAGTGTAAGGTTCCCGATGGTATAAACATAGTTTAGATGACAAACCACTAGCTAAGAGTCCATAAATACTACCAAATCATGAATGTCCCGGGATGTAGCCTTGGTCAGTAAACCTATCATTTCCTGATACTCGACGATGTTGTTGGTAGCTGGACCAATACAAACCGCTTCTGAACTGACTAAGTCATGAGCTGGGGAATACAACACCCAAATAGCTGAAGCAAGGTTCAAGGTACACCAACATGCACCATCAGCGAAACTGTAGAAAGCCATCCAATATGCATAACCAAAACATGGTATAAATAGTATGGACAACAAACTAAAAAGCATATTGAAAATTTCCAAAACACACTAAAAGTCAAATATACATATATACAAGGTACCATACATAAATTTCTTAAGCATAGTACCTCTTTAGGTACAACACATTGTGAGGTTGCTATAAGGGTGTCCCATCATAGTCTACGAGCTCGTAAGCCCCTTTTTCTAAGACCTTACTAACGACAAAGGGATTGTACCACATAGATTCAAACTTTCCCTTCCCTAGTTTATCATGTCTATGATCATAAGTCAGGACTAGATCACCTTCATTGAAAACATAAGGTTGAACAAACTTGTCATATTCTGCCTTGAAACTTTTTTTGTGTGCCTCGTTAGCCAAGGCAACATCTCTTCTACTTTCATCAAGGTTGGTCAAGTAAAATAATCTCTCTTCCTTAGTGGAAGTGTTTGGGAGAAGTTATACTGCAAGTTTAAGTGATTGAATTTGACACTCGATAGGGAGGAAAAATTCTAGTCCATAGACCAACTAAAAGGGTGTGAAACCAATTGTTGTTTTTACTAAAGTCCTATAAGTCAAAAGTGTGGAGAAAAGAGTTGAGTTCCAGTTGGATTTGTGATCTCCAACCATCCTACGCAGCATAGTTTTCAAAAACTTGTTAATGGCCTCAACCTGACCACTAGCCTATGGGTAATACTGAGTTGAGATTTCATTGCGAAAACCTAGCTTAGTACTTAGCTCAACCATCATCTCATTCTAGAAATGAGATCTATAGTCAGTTACTATAGCTTGCAAGAATCTAAACCTAGCTATCATATCGTTGAACAAAAAGAGGGAAGCAGTCATACCATCCTCTGCATATGTAGGCATTGCCTCAACCCATTTTGTAAAGTAATCGATGGCTATGATGATGTGAGCATGCCCCCAGGCTAAGGTAGGATTAAAATGCATAAAATCAATACCCCACTTGGAAAAATGTCCAACTGCAATGATGGGGTATAAAGGAGCAGGGTGGGTGTGCATTTTTGGATAAAAGTGTTGACAGGGTGGGCATTTCTTAACCACTTCATGACAATATTTAAATATAGAAGGCCAGAAATACCCAGTACGAAGGGTTTTCTAGGCTATATCCATCCTATAAAGATGACTGCCACATGCTCTAGAGTGGTAGGAATTTAGAACCAGTTAAGCCTCTTCATGTGTAAGGCACCGTCGAAGGATAGAATAACTACCACGTGTTGTGCACTCGCTCAACAACCTTCTAAAGTCATTATTGCACCAAAAAAAATGGGATTTTGTTTCATGCAATGTCTTATACTTTAGAAGTGATATGCTATGATACTGAATGCTTAAATTTTTGGAACTACTGATTTGATGAGAAGCGCCTTTATTTTTCTTATTACTATGAGATTTCATGAGCGACCTTATAATAATAATGCATTTCGTTTAGTTTATGGGTGAGCTGATAGTACCCCTAGGTGTATGGACAAGGATTGGCAGGAGTAATCAAAAGTTAATATCCCATGTTTTAACCTATTGTTACATTGTATACGACATATCACATGTTTAGAGCATAGGTTATAATGTATGGTATGATATTAGTTCAGCATTAATACGATGGTGATGAAGGGTCGTTTATTGAAACATAAATATGTCATTGGTAGGATTATCCTAATGGTTGTTAAGCTATGTTTCAGGGCAAGTCATGTCAAATAATCACCAGCGTTAATTGTCGGGACTATAGTATCGTTCGCCACCTTACTTTATATAAATGAATGCATAATGCAGGAAATCTCTGGCACAAGTCACCTTGCTGTAGGATGATGAGTGCAATCATGCTACTCGTATCGCACTTCCCTCCACGTCGTAACTCTCGTGTGTAAGCTTGGTCGTGGCGATAGATTATTGGAACGCCTGTCATAAGTACATACCTGCCACCCTGGTCATTTAAGTGAGAAGACAGAGCGATGATCTCGGTTTTAAGTGTTTTGGCCGTCAGTTGTATGTGCCATTCGAAATGTTGATGGCGTCGCTCAGACTGAACCCGCGAGGGTTTTGTATAAATTCTCAAACGGCCGGCCTGTTGCCTGGTTTACTGGTTTGTGGTTCTAGCTCTCGGTGTTGTCAATCCGGGTCTCTGTCATTAAACCTCTGGTGGCAAGTTTGTTGTGCACACTGCCTCACTCGTGTATTGATAAGAATGG
>LPNX010001175.1:181179-230070 GCA_001517045.1 Pseudotsuga menziesii | reverse complement strand
TCGGGAACGACTACCTGAAACAGCTTGGAACCTGTTTTAAGGATCCCGGACTGGGTCGTCTCCCCCGTTGCGGGCCGAATCAGATACGCCCGTCAACACCACGTTAGTACAATGTAACATTCAAAATGAGATAGTACTTTGCATGGTGATGGATACAATGATGATTGTCATGGGATATGTCAGGATGGAATCTCTAATTCTAGAGATAGATAATCAAATATCCATACCATGGATCAGTTGTGTTTATCAAGAACAAAAATTCATCCGGGAATGAATCATTGGGATCAGTTTCTGTCAAAGCATAGGGAAGGTCACACATCAACTCTATGAAAACCAAGGATTTCTTTGAAGTGGCCTTGGCAAACTCAAGATCAAATTCCTATAAGATAACAATCCAATGAGAATATTTTCCCCCTAGTACCTGAGGATTCAGAATGTAGTACATGGGGTTTTGATCCACGAGTATAGTTGTGGTATGAATTAGAATGTAATGACGAAACTTTTGTACAACAATGACCGTAGCCAGAGCTTACTTCTCCACACATGAGTGATGGGTTTTAGAGTCAATAAGACTCTTACTTAGGTAAGATATCATGTGTTCTTGGCTATTGGGATCCTCCTGTGCTAGAACCATTCCATGGGATAGGTTATAATCTCATGTATAACAATTGACAGATCAATACAAGGCATCTCCTCATACGTCCAGGAAAAAATATCACAGAATTATTTGAAAAGGGCTCTATAACTTTCAGTTTCCTCTATCGAGTAGTTCTGGCCTACATGAACATGCTCAACAGTTTTGGGAATGACTAGTATGTCAATTGGGGTTGTCTTCGTGATGTTGCAAATATTTCCTTCAGAATCTATCTTGCAACAATACATGCATTTGCAAATAGCTAACAATATCAATACCAATAAGAGACACTAGGTCAAAGTCTACCGAACTGGGATTGGGATGAAAAGAAGATCGATGATGGTGATCTTCCCATATGGGTTCATTCACACTCATGATCTCCATGATGGATTCATCTAATGGAAAATTCTTTGTGAGATAGTATAGAGTGGAAAGAGAGGGTTCTATCTAGTAGGGAAGGTGGTAAGGATCTGAAGCCACTAGATGAAGATCATTATAATGGACATCGGAAGCAGATTGAACAACATCATAAAGTGCTTCATAAGGCCAAGAGAGGATGACTCAAAAACTTCTTTAACTTTAAGAATATATCTAGTCTTGGAAATCATGTTTGCGGTCACCACTTCTGTACTAGGAGGGGCTGAGGGAAACACTCCCATAAGGGTTGAATCCTTCAACATACCTAACATAATTGACTAATAAGAAGGAGGGGACTAACCTAACATACAGATATTATTTGCGATGGGGGTAGAAACATCCGGTGAAAAAAATTCAAGTTGATTGATAGTCACAACGTTCCCAAAATGAAGAAATTGGAGAGTTCGAAAGACTGTCGAAGCTATGACAGTCATAACATAGAACCAGTTTCTCCCCAATAGAAGATTGTAATCCAATAGGGAATCAACTACTTCCACCTGAATGGAAACGAGCTTGCCCCCAAGCTCGACTGAAAGGGTTGGTAACAGACCATGAGGCTGGAAAACTCATCCATCGAAATATTTTAAGGTCGTACGTGGCTTTGTACATTCAAGAGAACCAATGGACCTCTAGCAGGATACAAACAAAACTAAGGTTGAAGCTCCCTCATCCAAAATGGTCTGCTGGACCTTTCTCCCAACTACTCTAGTTGCAATTTGAAATGCATGTTGGTGGGGTAATCAAGATTTATAATTATCCACACTGAAATGGATTAGGTTGGTGTTATCGGGGTCTAATTCCCCTAAAGCCATTAACAGGTTTTTACGCTGTGTTGGACAACTTTGGAGTACCTCAAGGGTAGAACTTGCACAAGGTTCCTGAGCCAAATATTCAATGACATTGTAGAATTGTGCATCTCAGGAATTAGGATTAAAAACATCCTTCCTGAGGGTACTCTTAGGTGGGCATAAAATCAAATCGAGATTAGGTTTTTTGATGGTGAGATAGCCATAAGACAAAGATGGAGGAGAACTAGTGGAAGGAACTTTCTCGGAAGAAGGATTTTTTGTCCTTCTTCTCTATTGGCTTGTCGTATGACTTACTACGAGTATTCAAATTAAAGGTTTTCAAGGACATCATTCTGATTACTTCCATAGAATTAGAGGTCCCTTGATTAGACATATGATCTATCAATTGTTGTTGAGATGGGAAGAGATCGGTAAGAACCGCTGGTGTGGGTTTACTCTTCAAAAATTTACTAATCTCTTCATGACGAAGGAATTCCTTCATGAAGCGATCACCACCACATAATAGGTAGGGGTACTTGGCCTTTCTCTTTCCTTTATTATCCTTCTACGTGGTCATAGCCTTGGGATTCTCCTGTTGGTCTCCATGATTTTTATTTTTCCCTTTACCTTTCTTCTTATTACCATTTATCTGCATACTTTGGATATCATTCACCTTGGTGGAAATCGTAGGAGTTGAAGGAGCAGCAGTAGAAGGACATTGTTGTTTGGCAGGATTAGCTGCTGACGAGAGTTGGATTGAACTGACAACCCCATCAATAGGAGTTTCTAGGGGTGTCTTGCTAGGGTCTGTGTTGGGATGAGGAGCTTGAGGGATTAGTTCATACAGAGCTCCAGATTGGGAATATACCAAATCCATATAATGAGATCGATTGATATCCTTCTCTTCAGTAACAACACCACCCATAGCCACATCTCAGGCAATGGGAGGAAAAAGGGATTTCATGAACCAATAAGCTAATAGTTGGTCTGGAATGGGAGCTTTAATAAGTCGTATATGCCTTCTCCACTCATGAATATGGTTTGATATATGTGTGGAAGTGTTTTGATGGAGTCAGGTCAAAAGTTCCATACCCATTTCATAATGAATGGGTAGCTGAAAGTCTGTGAGAAAATGGTTGCCAATGAGCTAAAATCCACAAATGAATGTTGTGGAAGTTCAATGTACCACTTTGCGGCCCTACCGGTCAAATTTCACTGAAATATTCTCAAACAAATCGAGTCATCTGTCAAGGAGTTGGAAGAACACCAAAGATGGAATGTCATGACATGATTTTTGGGATCATCTCTTTGCTTCCCATCAACCTTTGGAATGTTTGATGGTAACTTGAATGGAATAGCATGCCATAAAGGGTTGTGCTAAATGGGATCATTAATCAACTTGGACAAATTGGGAAAGTCCAAAGTTGCCAAGAAAAACATTTGTCGATTAGGTTCGACGTACTTGTAGTATTGATCAGGAATATGCACATTAGTAGGACCATAAGTTGACTGATACACAGGTTGTTGAGATGGTTGATAGGCAAATGATCCTCTTGACAATCCCCTTGAAGGGGGTGGACCTTCGGGGAGAAGTGCCATCTAGAGGTGTTGGGCCTCCAGGTGGTGGTTGTGGACCTCCAAGCGGTGGTCCCCCAGAATTTGGTCCTTTGGTTGGTGGACCTCCTGAAGGTGGGCCTCCGAGTGGTGGTCCTCCTGAGGGTGGACCCCCAAGTAGTGGGCCTCCAGGTGGACATCCTCCTGATAGTGGTCCTCTGTAAGGTGGACCTCCTCCAGGTGGGACTTTTCTTGGTGGTCCCCCAAAGGGTAGGCCACCATAAGGTGTCCCTCCAGAACCTCCAACAGTATTTATAGGAATTCCTCCCATTACTAGCATGTAGGACCAATTAAGTTTCCCCCACGATGTAAAAGTGTTTCCAGGGTAAAGGATTCGAGGATACATAGTTCGTGTATATGTAGGTTGATAGTTCATATTTCCTACATGTAGTTTATTTCTTGGGTAACCATAACCCCAAGAACATTGGTTGACTGCAGGTTGTTCCCCTGAGGGTTGGTATAGACTTAAAGGAGGGTTTACTATATTGGTGTTGGTGGGAGGAACAACCACTGTGGGTTGTCCTACAGCAGAGGTATGTCTAGCACTAGTATCAAATACACTAATTGATAACGTAACTTGAGTCATGGGTTTCCCTCCAGTGTTGGAATGTACTGATACCATTTGAGCTTAGGATTTCCCCCTAGGTATAGAGGGTATGGGAGGACTAGAAATAGACCTAGGATGTTAAACTGCAGGAGTAGGGTTGGAGGTTTGCCCTGGATTATCAGGAGTCACACCATGAACCAGGAGATCATCAATAGGAGCCAAATACTTGACAAGTGAATGATATGCAGAAGGCCAAGGATTTGAAAGAGGGGGTAAAAGAGTCGACATAGGTTCTTTGTGTGGAAAGGGTGTAGAAATAATTCTTTCCACTCTCTCTTGAAAATTGTGGGCACAGTCAAGAGATGCTTGGATCCTTCTATACTCATCCTCACCCGGTGGAGGGTTCTCAAAACAAGGTCTAGTAACCGCAAATTCGAAAAGGGCTTGACCCATAGAAGTTCTCCAAAAAGGAGCATTAGGGCCATATTTTGTTTCAACAAGACTATAAGTATGACCTTCCATCGAGGAATGAAAGGAAGTGTTAGCCATAGGATGTTGTTGGACCAAGGGATTAACGTAATTAGTGAATTGTTCTCCTCTTTACACAACTGGGATTCCTTCCACATGGGAGTCAGTTGCAGCACCTTGATCTGTGGCTTGCATTGGGATCTCCCCCATAACAGGAGGAAAGTTGGGTGGTAAGCCCTGGTTTCTTTTGGATCGTCTCAACTGAAACTCAACCAAGTTGTATGGTTAGTAAAACCTAACCTAGGGTTTCAAAAATAGAAAAATCACACAAAAATTCTCCTACGCAAAGTACAGGCCACAAGAAAACTTAAGTGACAACAGGGGCTGATACAAGCCAATTCCTCACTAGGATTTTCAAGTTTTTTCAACTTGCTATATATCGCTGGTCCAACAGTAAAACATGGTGAGGAGGATCAATTGTCCCTCACTTGAATACCTGACTACCTGAACAACGCATGCATAGTAATCTCCCTGAGTGTTGTTCTCAGTGTATTGCACCAACAAGATGACTAGAAGGGATTTTCTCAGATGGTCTTAGGAATCCTAGAAGGGCCTCCCGATATACACAAGGTACGTGGGAGTTCAAATCCATAGTATTGTTTTCTAATGCACAACCATTCACAAGGGGCCTTCCAATATACAATCAAGTACATAAAGTACCTTTCAATATACCTCAAGGGTACATGAAAGGTTGTTCTATATAACAATGATACATGGAAGAACCACACAGGTCCCAGGTTGCAGTGCAAGAAATAAACGACAAATCCATGTTTTACGATGCCGGAACATGTCTCTAACTTATAGCTACCATTAATTTTAAGTTGAACGATTATGTGAATGCATGGAGTGATGACAGAAAAGTAAAGCCATGCAATTATGATATGCAAATTTTTTCACTTTACCATTCAAAGTATGCCTACTTACGGGAAGGAGAGAGTATTTCCTTTTTCAATTTCATTTCAAAACCAAAAATTTCCCAAACAGTCTAACCAAAGAAATATTTCCAAGAATACAAGCAAGCAACACACATCTAATATGATCTTTGAAAGAAATCAAATGAGGCAAGATCTCTTTTCCTAAAAAGAAAGACAAAAATACCCAAAGGAACACTAAGTACGTTTTCAATTTTCTTCAAAAAATGGAAAGATCTAACTTAAAACTATGATATATTTTTTCTTTTGACAAGACAAGAGTGTAAAAAAATAAAGAAGAATATGGAGATTTGAAAGCTTATGAGGCTAGTCAAGAATCCAATAATTCATCTTTAAGAAAAAATATAATCAAATCTCAACAAAAAAATTTATTTTAAAAGAAAAAAGAAGTATTTCGTAAACTTAACGAAGAATGAAAGCAAAAGCCAAAAAGCAAGTCTTCCTTTTCAGTTTTATCAAGCAGTAAAAAGAGATCTAACTAAACTAAAGTTCCAAGCACTCCTTTCGAAAATGAAAACCCAAGCATACAAGCAATCAAATTTATGAGTGTAACCTAGCTTTTTGACTTCAACAAAGCAAGAATTTACCACATAGAGACTTTGAATCTAACTACTTAGATATCTGAAAATAATCCCAAACACTCATAGAAAAAAGAGCAAAAAATCTCAAATCTTTGAAATGACAAGAAAGTAGAAGGCCTACCTGGCACCACTTCTCGAGAGTTAGTGATAGAGTGGTTCTGGATCAGCACCACTTCTTGTCCATTGAAACATAGCGGTGGCACCACTTACTGAGCATTGTGCACAGGTGGTGGCACTACCTAATGTCCACTGTGCATAGGCGGTGCTTGATGTAAGTGTCAAAACAAAACAGTGGAGAAAAAGAGCAAGTAAACTAACATCAAATCATAAATTTAATAGGAATATGAAGTACAGAAAACAAAATGACTCAGATCTAAAACTAACATCAAATCATAAATTTAATAGGAATATGAAGTACAGAAAACAAAATGACTCAGATCTAAGCAGATCTAGTTATACCGAACCAATATCTCACTATATAAGCTATTAGATCTGATCAATGAAATATTTGAGCTTGGATATCAGACAAGAGTTTGAAGACCAAGGAAGATTAGATGTGCTGAAAGCTCTTCCCCAGAGGAGTCACCAAATTTGTTTCTAGGAAAAATGCACCTCTTCAAGAAAATAATTGTTCCTCTAGTCTGAATGGTTCAAATCTAGAACAAATGAGTTACAACAGAGATGGAAGACTTCACCTAGAAGTTGTGGAGATCTAGAATGACTCCCTTTGACAGGGTGGTGTAGTTGTTTCCTATGGTGATGGCTCTTCATGTATGTACCTACACAATTACATGAAATAATAAAACCAGATCAAAAGCACCAAAATATAATCCACAATTCTATGTCAGTGCCTACGGAATCCAACAGTAAAATACATGACTATAACACAACATACTTTACGGGAAAGGAACCAACTTTTAATTAAAGATGAAGAAGAAATAATACAACCTTATCCTTAGTGTTTTGATGCTCCTTCACATGCCAATGCCTTGTCCCCAAAATCTCCAACATTCTCCTTCTGTGCTCACCCTACCGATTTGGCCAGAACCTCAATGAAACCACATAAATTTTATCTCTATCAACCATGGGGTATGAGCCTAGTTTTATAGGCCTTGAGAGGATAGGGATGGTTGAGTAAATGGTGGGTGAGCTGGAAGGAAGATCCCAAAAGGATGGATCTTGAGTCCAAGTGGTCCTAAGGAGTAGGGATGATGGTTGCATGAAGACTTCCTTCAAGAAGCTATTTGGTTACACAAGGTACTCCCAAAAGATCAAACACCTAGAGAAACCACTTCACACAAACAGATCACAGATCGATACACCGATGTTTTGATGTGGTTAAAACCCTCGAGAGGGAAACAGTCCCTGTCCCCAACCAAATAAATACTTGGAGCAATTTATTATGCAAAATAAAGAAAGCTATAAATGAGTTTCTCATAATCAATCAACTAACCAAGGACCCTCCATTCTCTTTAAATAGAGATCATGGACCAATCGGGTGCTAAGCCATGGATCAATGGTAGGTATGATCTAAGAGAAGTTAAATCATTGGATCACTCTATGTCTAGAACAGATCGTGGCAGTCGAATTAGAATATTTACAAATGCATACTAATGCATACTAAAGAAACACACTTTACCTAATGGATATATTACACATGTTGATCTTAACTAACTCCTAAGTGTCTAAATATCCTAACATCCCCCCTCAAGAAAAACTTGGGATAGGATTTAAGGATTTACAAAAGTGACACTATTAGTAGAAGAAAGGAGGCATTAGAGCCTATACCCCCTTAATGACACATTCATGAACTCCTAACATATATTGAAGTTTAGAAAACTTCGCTTATTTAAGAGACTTAGTGAAGATGTCTGCAACTTGATGATCTGTAGGGAAATAGAGTACTTCAAGAACACAATCATGAATAAGATTTCTGATGAAGTGCATGCGTATCTCAATGTGTTTGCTGCGTTGATGTAGAACTGGATCTTTGGCAAACTTGATGGCACTTTTATTATCACACCAAAGTGGCGTAGGTTATTGCTGCTCAAATCCAAACTATAAAAGAATCTGTCGAAGCCATAAAGATTCCTGACTGGCATTAACTATGGCTCGATATTCTGCTTTTGCTAAAGAAAGAGAAATATATTTTTGTTTCTTACAAGCCCAAGTGATAGGTACAAATCCTAAAATGAAAACATAACTTGCAGTAGACTTTTGATCATCAGGATCACTATCCCAATCTGAATTAGTGAAACCAACCAACAAAGGTTTCCCCCTGTACTGTAATGAATTGCAAACTGAATTGTACCTCGAATATATCAAAGTATTATTTTTTCTACTTTCCTGTCACTTTCATGAGGTGTTTGCATATAACAGGAAACACAACCAATGACAAAGGAAAGGTAAGGACAGGAATGAGTCAAGTATAAGAGACTACCAACAAGCTCACGATACAAGGTGGCATCTACTTCAGGGGAGGTACAAGTGGTAGAAAGTTTGAATCCAGAATAGAAGGGAGAAGGGGATGGTTTACAATATTCCATGTGAAAGTGACAAAGAAGGTCACAAGCATACTTATACTGGGAAATAAATAATCCTTCTTTGTTTGCAAGACTTGGAGACCAAGGAAATAATGCAAATGTCCTAAGTCTGACATTTCAAAAGTTTGCTTAAGACTAGATTTTACATGGTTTAAAGTTTAGGAACACTACCGATAAGGATTAGATCATCAACATAAAGAAAAATTATGATGAGATGGTTTCCTACTTTCTTGGTATAGAAATTGGGGTCAGAATGACATCTAGAAAAACTAGTGTCAAGGAGAAAGCTATCCATTTTGGCATACCAAGCTCTAGGAGCTTGCTTAAGGCCATATAAGGATTTCTTAAGGAGACAAAAAAGGCTAGAGTTATTCTGAACATATCCAGGAGGTTGTTCCATGTAAATTTACTCTTGTAAATCACGATGTAAGAAGGCATACTTGACATCCATTTGATGGACTTCCCAGTTATGTAAGGATGCAAGGGAAAGAACAAGGAGGATGGAGTTCATTTTCACGATAAGAGCAAAGGTTTCATTGTAGTCAATCCCTTAAACTTGGGAAAACAATTTGGCTACTAACCTTGCCTTAAGTATTTCAACACTTCCATCTAATGCATACTTAGTTCTGTAGACCCATTTACATCTGATAAGTTTTATTCCTTTTGGAAGAGGAACAAGATACCAAGTATCGTTCACCATTAAAGAACGATATTCTTCATCCATAGCTACATCCCAGTCTGGATTTCCTAAATCTTCTGCAAAAATTTTTGGATCATGATTCTTAGAAACTTGAGCCAAAAGAGAATAGGCTTGCTGAAATAGAGAACGTGTATGATGTTGATCTCTAGGATAACCGACAAGATCACCAGCTGCTTCACATGTTGAACGGACCCATCGAGGAAGCACTTGTGTTGATGCAATTAGAGGAACATTAGCAGGTGGGGGTGGTTTTTCATCCTCAATGTCATCATGATAAACTGGAGTTGGAAACCTGTCAAGACAGTTGAAAGTAGAAGAAGGCACAATCATCGAATCAGGCTCGCAGGCCAAATATGGCACACCCACCAAGTTAGGCTCGCAGGCTAAGAGTGTTTCATCAAATTTAACTGTAATGATTGTATCATGAGAATGTGGCTGAAGAATTATATAACCATTCACATCTTCAGAATATCCAACAAATATGCACTTTTCACTTTTAGGCTGCAATGCATTCTATTTTTCATCTGGAATGTGATCCCACGCTTCACTACCAAACACACCGAAGTGACTTACACCTGGTTTAATTTTACTCCATGATTCTTTCAGTGTTATACCTTATAAAACTTTAGTGGGTGTGCGATTAACTATGTAATTTTCACAATTTATGGCCTTGTCCCAATATTGAAGACTTAGTCCCTTAGATTGGATCATACAATTAACCATTTCTTTTAAAGTGTGGTTCTTCCGTTCAGCTACACCATTTTGTTGTGGTGTATATGGAACAGTGTGTTGTTGTTGGATTCCCTGTTCAGTGCAGAAAGTAGTGAATTTTTTTTAACATATTCTCCTCCATTTTCAGATCTTAACTTAATAATTTGATGACTAGATTGTTTTTCAACAAGGGCCTTGTAGGTCAAGAACATGTTAAATACTTCACTTTTAAGTTTTAGGAAGTAAACCCAAGTGCGTATGGAGTAGTCATCAATGAAAGTTAAGAAATATTTGAAATGAGAAAAGGAATCAGATGGAAGAGGACCACAAAAGTAACTTTGCACAAGCTCCAAGGGAACCAAGGCATGCCAAGAGGCACATTTTTCAAAACTGTCTCGATGATGTTTTTTGAGTACACAACCAAAACAAACACCATCCTTGCAAGATACCATTGGAATACTAGTCACCATATTGTCTTTACATAGTTGTTTCAATGAGCAATAATTTAAGTGACCAAATCACTCATGCCAAACTTTTCTCAAGTTATCACTATGAGCAACAAAAACTGAAGGAAAAGGTGATGACCCAAAGTTGTTAAATTTGTACAACCTTGTAATACCATCAACAATTCCGGTAGCTAGGACATGTTGAGGATATTTAAAATAATTAATTACAACTTGGTGAGGTGTAAACATTACAGTTTTACCTTCACCAGAATGAGTTATTTGATAGACTAACAACAAATTGCAAAAAAATATCGGAACACATAGTACATCACTAAAATGGCCATTTTCTACAGGAACTATTCAAGATCCTATAACACTTATAGAACTATCATCACCAACAAATATTTGTTTGGTGTTGCATTCATGCATAGTAGAAAATATGGCTTGATCCTTAGCCATATGATAAGATGCTCCAGAATAAATGAGCCATTCATTTGAAGTAAAAGAAGAATATGCGGTATAAGAGTAACCAGAAGCACAAAGTGCATGTCCATGAGATGTAGATTTTGAAGACAAATCTAGGTTGATGTGGTGCTTCTTCATTGCTGCTTTCAAGGCTGCTATCTTCTTAAAACACTTAGATTCATCATGATTATCTTTCCCACAAAAATTGCAATGACGCTCAGTATTATTTCCTTTTGGCTTGAATCCTTTGTCATTTTTTAAATAAGGAGCTGACTTAGAGGGTTTGGGATCCTTGTTTGGCTTATTATTACGAAAATTATTTTTCTTGGGAGGCATGGAATTTTCTTTCTGTTGGGACAATAAGGATTTCCTAGATGTATCTGTATTGTTAATTATTCCAAGATGAATGAGCTTATCTTGTTCTCTAATTAAGGAATCACAAAAGGATTCAAGACTAGGCTCTTGATAGCTGGTTGTAGTCAAGGATTATTTTAAGTAAAATGTAGATACAACAACAAAATATGCAGGTCCAAGTTTGGAGAGAATATGATAAATACATTGTTTGTCTTCTTTATTAATCTTGCATTCTTCAAATAAGAGTCTAATAGTTTTATACTTAGATAAATAATCTTGAATGCATGAAAAATCACTTGGATTCAAAGAAATCAACTCATTCTCAAGTTGATGACCTTGAATTTCATTGTGTTTACCAAACACAGATTCCAACTTTTCTCGGGATTTATCAAGCTCATCAATTCTAGATATGTGGAATAGCAAATCAATAGAGATTTACATCCCAATAAATCCATCAGCTTCATCACATCTAGTTGTCCATTTTATTTTCTTATCATCATTAGTGGTTTTTTTTCTTTCACTGAGGTAATTCTGAAAAGTCCCCTAATTCATAGAACATCTTCCATACTAGATTTCCATGATAAATAGTTAGAATTGGTAAGTAGAATATCATAAGGGGTGACCATACTATAAAATAATGTCTAAGAAAGAAAAAAATAACTGTCTGGATGCAAAGAGCTCAAAAAATTAGGTTGTTTAAAAAAAGTGGCACTGAAAACTGATTTCGAATGATGAAGTTATGCTTGATCAAAGAAAATGTTGAAGATGTCCCCAATAGTGACATGGCAGATATTAACTTGACCAACTAAAAAAAAGAACCCCCTTCTTCCCAAAATGAACCTTTGAAAATCACTTACAAGAAAGTTGCTTTTAAGTGAATCACTTTTGTAAAATAAGTGATGTTCACTTTTACAATAATAAGACTTGAACTCAAGACCTATTAAGGAATAAAGAAACTTTGGACCAAGTGAGCTAAGTTTAAAAGGTAACTAAAATAAGGGAATGAGGAAGGGGGCTTTTTTTTTTTTACTCTTCTCTCTCGGTTTCCGTGCTTACTTCTTTTTCTTGCAAATCACACCACAAACCGAAAAACAAAAAACAAAAAACAAATTCCGTGTTTGTGGGGTTAGATCTCATTAGCTTACCTAGAATGTCTATGTTTTCTCTCTGTTTTTTGATTCACTGCGATGGCACAAGGTGCACGACAAAGAGTATATGAAATTGAGAAAACCCTTTCCCTTTCTGTTTCTGATTCGTCGCGATCGTGTAAGGTGCATGACAAAGAGAATACGTAGACAAGGAAGGGAAAAATCCGAGACTAAAAACAATAAAGATATAAATAATAAAATTGATAAACATATGAGAATTTTTTTTTAAAATTAAACAAATCCGTCGTTGTAACATTATACCTTAAGATTTCTCGAAATGGGTGTTTCTGGATCAAACAGAAATGGTTTTCGATGAAACAAAAACTATTTCCTAATGGAAATAGTGCTCCAGACACAATGCAATATCTCTCGTGGGCCACAACTGCACATAAACTATAGAACTAGAAACCATTTCAAAGTTTTGACAACATTGGTTCTAGATCTAGATCACAAACAAAAGCGACTCTTCATAAATGCTCTGAGACCATGTTCAGGTACACAGGGTACTCCCAAAAGATAGAACACCAAGAGAAACCAATTCACACAAACATATCATAGATTGATACACTGATGTTTTGATGTGGTTAAAAACATTGAGAGGGAAATAGCCCATGGCCCCAGCCAAATAGCTACTTGGAGCAATTTACTATGCAAAAGAAACAAAGTTACAAATGAGATTCTCATAATCGATTAACTAGCCAAGGAACCTCCATTCTCTTTAAATAGAGATCATGGACCAATCGGGTGTTAAGCCACATATCAATGGTAGGTATGATCTAAGAGAAGTTGAACTGTTGGATCACTCTATGTCTAGAACATATCATGACTATTGGATTATAATATTTAAAAATACTAAAGCAACACACTTTACCTAATGGATATATTACACAAGTTGATCTTAACTAACTCCTAAGTGTCTAAATATCCTAATATAAGCTTTGTAGAATCTTCTCTTTTTCACTTTTTACCTCGAGTACCGCTTCTCCTCCACTATGACAGAGCGATGATAGGGTAGAACCACTCATTGAACAAGGGTAAAATGTGGTGGCACCTCCTACTATCAAGATACAGTGAGCATTAATAAAGAAGGCAACGCTTCTTTCCTTAAGGTTAGAAGCGGTGCTCGACTTTTGTATCCAAGACTAAAGTCAGTGCCAGCATTTTCACTTCACAACTTGGGATTTAGGTCAATAAATGATGTTTGGGACCTCATCACATGATGATTATAAGATTTATGTGAAACACAATGGTCTCCGTTGCATCGAATCCCGTATAATATCTCGAATTGTGTGTTGACTTGATCTTTTGGTGCGACATTTGTTGAAGTGAAGATGTTACTTTTGTTTGGCATCCCGAGAGGGTTGTAATTGTTGTATGGATGATTTTTTTTTGGAGGAGCACCTTGAATGCATGGCCTTGCATCATAGAGGTACTCAGATGCATGAGCAAACAATGAATCTATTTTCTTCTTGTGTCTGATGAGCATATATACCATGTATAGAGGGTGTGGAGGTGATCTTATGTTCTCCTCCATATGCAATTGTGAAGAGGAATAATTTCATGGTGTGGGAGATTATCTTCCTACCTTGAAAGACTATGTTAGGTGAAATTATCTCTGGTATCCAATAGAGTTGTACTTCAAAAGTAACAATGACACTAGGAGGCCATGAATCATATACAACATTGCACTTCCACATATATAGTTGTCCTAAAAGAACATCACAGACTTCAAGTGGGGCCACATCACACATTACCTCATCTTTGAAATGATTGATGCCATATGGTAGGAGGTATTTCTAAGTAATTTGGATACCTCATCCTTGGATTATCCAACCAATGTTGTATGGTTGTGGGTGTCGTGTTGTCGAAAGTTCCAATCTCTTGAAGACTGGTACTAACATCAGGTCCTTTTGGATGTCATTGTCAACAACAAAATGTAGAGGCATTCCCTTCACCCACATCTACGAGTGGAAGAGGTGATCCTCTACCACTAACTCTTCAAGATCCTATGTTTGAATATGTGCGGTAGAAATAGTGGAAGTGGGGTTTGCATCAATGATTTGCTTCCCATGGTCTGCGGTTATGACATTGGGTTCTAAATCAGAATCAAGATATGATTATGAATATTTGATTTCGGACATCAATGACTGATTTGAGCAACATTCATCAGTGTTGTGCTAAGGGATTTTATGAAATACACACCACTTCCCGGTGTCCTTATTTTTCTTTCCATTCCCCTTGTTTTCTTGTTGAGGGGATTGGTTGTCCTTTCCTTGTAGTATTTTTTACGGGTTATGGTTTCCCTTGCCTTGCTTCTATAGTGGGTTCGTAGGTCAAGAGTATCGCTTGCTATTTTGTTGAGATTTCTCCTTCATTTTGAAAGCATACCGATAGGTAGATCCAAGTGAAGAGATGCCGAGGAATCCCATCTCAGTTCAGATGTACCAATGTAGATTACTGTGATATTTCAGTAATGGGTGATGCTCAGAGTCCTTAATACCCATCTTTGTACATAGGGTATTAAAGTTGTTTGTGTACTTCAACACCTTATGGTCCCTCTCTTGGCATAGAATGGTCCATTTGGTGTACTGGTCATCATAGTTTCCCACAAGGTAATACTGTTCATTGACGACATCTACAAAAGAGCCCCAAGTGGGATTTGTCTCAAACAATTCAGACTCATCTGATGAGTTTTTCTCCCAATAAATTTCCAACCAATTTTTGACATGGGGGAAAACCTTAAGGACCGCAAAGGTGATCTTTTTCCTGTCAAAAAATTCGTGGACAGAGAAATACCCTTCTAGAGAATTTAGGTAGTTTTCTAGGGAATTAACATCGATATGGCCTTCAAATAAAGGAATATCAAAGTTAAATTGTACCTTGAAGGGATTTGCATCCCTGAACTGACTGCTCCTCAAAGATGTACTTGTTGTTGTTTGCATTCATAGAAGGATTTGGGTGAAACTATTCATCATCTCTTTGCTCTGTCGCTCAAGGGATTTTTCGAGCAACGACTTGATAGGATCTCCTGCTTCATCGTCTCTCTTTTCTTATTCCATGGGAGGCTGTTTGGGGTGGTGAGAGTGATATTCACCAAGTGAAACTAGTTCAAGAATGAACTCTCTATACCCTGACCTCGTCCTGGACATGCATCGAGAAACAATCAAAGAGAAGATTGCTCAAATACCACTGATATGTATTTATGTGTGAATGAAATGAAATAATAGAGATAGCACCATAAAAGTAGATATTCTTTAATAAGAACAGAGATAAAGTAAACAAATATTCTATTAAAATGGCGGAAATAGAACAGACTCTAAATAAAATAGGTAGAATGGTGGTAGCTATATCTAAGAAGATATGTGGCTGCCATGCTCATCCATGCCAAGCTAAATACAAAATGAGGACAAAGGGGATTATTTATAATAAGAATTTGGGTGAGATCCTAAAAATCCTAAAACATAACCCTAGAAGATGAACCTTGATAAATTTTGCGGCCCCAGGGTGGTAAGTTGAATAATCAACTTCCTGGGGTCATAACTTTTTCATACGATTACTGATTTGGGTGCTTGATAGCCTATTGGAAAGGTCTACCTGATATTTAAAACTTTTGAGTGTGGACAAATAGATGTTGATGGAAACCATCTGGCCAGCCGAACTGCCAAAAAATGTCATTTACAGCATCAAAACGACCCCAAAAGTTTGGAACCTGAAAAACTGTAGAAAAATAACTAGGAAACTACCACAATGGACAATTGTTTTGAGATAGTGGAATAGATGGGTGGCCATCGATCTCCATTTGGATCAATCCTCCCTCCTTAGGAAGAAATGGTATCCATTTCTTCAAATCTCGTATCATATATTGAAATGTGTGTTGAGTTGATCTCTTGGTGTGACATTTGTTGAAGTGAAGAGGATGCTTTTCTTTGGCATCTCGAGAGGGTTGTAATTGTTGTATGGATGATTTATTTTTGCAGGAGAACCTTGAATGCATGGCCTTACATTGTAGAGGTGCTCGGATAGATGAGGAAACAATGAATCTATTTTCTTCTTGTGTCTGATGAGCATAGATACCATGTGCAGAGAGTGTGGAGGTGATCTAATGTTCTCATTCAGATGCAATTGTGAAGAGGAATACTTTCCTGGTGTGGGAGATTATCTTCCTACATTTTGAGACTCTATTAGATGCAACTGTCTCTGGCATCCGATAGAGTTTTCCTCCCAAAGTAACAATGACACTATGAGGCTGAGACTCATATACAACATGGCACTTCCACATATATGGTTGTCCTAAAATAACATCACAGAATTTAAGTGGGGCCACATCACATAGTATCTTGTCTTTAAAAGGCTTGATGCCATATGGTAGGAGGAATTTTTTGATTAATGCAAATACCTTGTCCTTGGCTTAGCTAACTATTGTTTTAGGGTTTGTGGGTGTGGTGTTGTTAGAAGATCCAATCTCTTGACAAATTCTGTTGAGATCAGGTTATTTTGGATGTCATTGTCAACAACAAAATGTAGAGGAATTCACTTCACCTAGATATGCGAGTGGAAGAGGCGCTCCCTTGCCTCTGACTCTTCAAGTTCCTCTTGATTCCTGAAAAATACCAGGTACCACCAGTAGGGATTCTCCTTGGTAAACAATCCAAATTAGATCGTCCACTATTTGGTGTGGGGAATCCATCTGGTTTATGGTTATACTACTGTAGATTAAGTTGTTTAAATCTTTTACCAGTTGTGTCCCGGTCCACCGTTTATGTAATTTTGTTTAAATGATTGAAATGAAGATGCCTAAGTTAAATGCAGGTGATTGAAGAAGAATAACCTCAATCACTTATTTAAATATAAATCTAAAACTAATCTATTATATCCCTGCATGGAGAAAATTTAGAGTTTAGAGTAATATACTGAGAATGTTCATATAGGTCTAACAGATAGTTTTTCCAACACAATAATCACATTCACAACAGAAAGAATACCAAGGATAGCTCTGATACAATTAAACCATTTATTACTCTCTCATTTCACATATATTTATACAAACAAAATACCATTCATGAACAAATAATTATTTCCAGGAGTTTTGAACAACCTCACTATATGATTTATAGAAGCAAGAAGAAATAGTTCTATGGGATGCATTCCACACATTCCGATTAAATATTTGTGCAGGCCTTTGTTCCAACAAATTGATCCTTCTTATTAGAAAAGTGTTAGTTCTTTTACAAAATAGTCCAACATTCTTTTCAGTAGCTAAAAGTCCCATTGCTTCCTCTGTAGAGGTCACATTTATAATGCCATGGCCTCTTGAGACTAACCTCGAAACATAATGAAATTCATTTACAAAAATAGAGAATCAATCTCACACTCATTAAATACTAACAAAATCTGATCTAGCATATTTTCCATGATCACAAACAAATCAGGAAAGCATGTTGGGTTGCGTGTGATGGAAAAAAAAAGAAAACTAGACACCTAGAACTCAGGCTTGCTTGATCGAAAACGACGGTTCAGAGCACCTCCAACGACCTGAAACGGTTTCATTCCACTTTGACTCTTTAACTTGTGAAATCAATGCTAGCCATAGATCTACATCTTCTTAGATTATAACCATTGGAATATGCTCGATCGCACTCCATAACGTGACTTTTACACCTCTGATTTTTTAGTGTGATATCCAATGGAGAGAGGACACATCATTTATGCACATTTTTCATCATGCAGGTGCTCTCCGACTTTGAGTGTGCAAGTTCACCCAATGAAATAAATACCCATCATAGATATTCCACTCTGATCGATGTCGACCATCTAATTGTGCAACTTCCACCTGATTTAGCAATCCTCATCTGACTTTACCCCTTGCTAGTTTTCATCGCGAAATGATCCTGGGTCATCAATCTAAAATTCACCATGCTCTCCTTTGTTAAAATTTGTTGTGTCTACCATATTTCACAGATTATTAAATATAATTATCTCGTGCACACATTGTTATTTCCCTACCGTTGATCTTGTGCAGAAGCTTTCTGAGTAGTTGATCTTGCAGGCTGCAGATCATGGAATATGGGATCCGAGCTTTCTTGAAGCTCAACTTTTATGTTTCCTCTTTCTTCCTTTCCACTTCCTTCTGGGCCATTGATATGTGTGGGAACTCTATAAACTGTCGATCCTGTGGAAAGTAGAAATCAGGATTCCAATCTTTTCTTCACCAAATTTATGTATCTCCGCTTTCTAATTTCCTCCTTTCTTCTCCTTTTCGAGCCATTGATCTTTGGCAGAATGTTTCTAGAGTGTCAATCCTGCGAATCATGAAAGGCAGAAGTTCTAACCTTTTACGACCAAATTTTGTATTTATGTTTTCCAATTTTCACCATTTTGCTTTTGTATTTTTGCTTTCCTCTTACTAACTTGGTGAGCAATAATACCTATGATACATAAAGAATATATAACGAGAGAGATATCTTATATGGAAACAAAAATAATTTGCCAAATTGTAAGTTTAATGATAAGCAATTTGACTAAACTTAAGCATCGAGAGGAATATTTCTCAGTTTTTCCAATGGTTCACAGTAAAAAACAAAACAAGGACTAAACAAATCAGGTCATCTCAAAAGATGGATCATGTTTGATTTGATCCATTAGATCATGCGGCCCTGAAAGCTCCTTTCCGTGAACTAGTAGAAAGCAAGAATCAAAAAGCAGAATGTCAAATTTCTTCGAGATTAATTTCTATATTTTCATGTCCTCTTTTCTGATTCTGAATTTTTCTTCCCTATTTTTTTCATGGACCGTTGATTTGTGCAGAATCCTCCATGACCGTCGGATCTTGAACTATGGAAATTGGAAGTCGGGTTTACCAATTTTTACAACAGAAATTTGTCTTTTCCACTTTTCCACTCTTTCGATTTCACCCTTTGTTGCAGGGTCTTCCTAGAACATTGATCTACACAGAAGCTCTCTGAACCGTTGATCTGAAATCATAGTGGATCACGAACTTTAGAAATTAGAAAGCAAGGTGTAAACTTTCTTCGACATTAAATTTTGATCTTTTTGCTTTCGCTTTTTATTAACCATTGATCTTTGCAGGTTCATCCTTGGTCATTGATCTAAAATCGAAAGAATATTTTTTCATATAAGGCATGTTTCCAAGGTCACTCCTAAGGATTTTTACCAAATTGACACTTTAGGATTAGGAAAATTCTTTTGCTCAAGAATCTAGGAAAGACTAGGTGTGCAGGGAGGGCTTATCTGATTTGGGCAACAAGTGTAAGCATACTTTTAAAATAAAAAAATGGAAGTAGGGGCCCTAAAATGTAAATTTTTTGGGGGAAGTAGTTGCAACAGCAATAATTGGAGACTAGATGTGAACACAGATCTCTGAAAAAACCTTCTTTGAATAACCAGATTTCCACAAGTTACTGTACTATGAATGTTCAATGATTACTCAAATGTATCTCCCGAGACTTAATTAAACCATATTTATTTAGGGATTCAACTTTCAAGAATCACATTTGATACCATTTATTTGGGAGTAAGGAAACCAAGAGTTCGGTGTCTTGATAACTCTCCTAGGGCCAGAGTATGAAGTTCATTTTACCCCTTGTCTTCAAGTTGCCACCAGATAATACTCCACACAATAGTAACAGAGTAAGAAAAATGTATATGTTTGTTCCTCATTCCAATGCTATAATCATTATTTTGATTCTTTCTTTATGACTGAAAATGTCTTCTTAGTCTTAGTTGATTGCTTCTTTTACTTTGAGAATTTGGTACAGGTTCTTCCATCCATGATGTCCTTTTGTGTGAGTGACAAATTTGTTTTCTCATCATGCTCATGAACGAAGAAGAACCTTGCTGATATTTGTTGTTTTGATAGCCCTTTTGGTCTAATGATTTATTTCTTCATCATCATTTCTTTTATTGAAGACTGAATATTTTGGAAAATTGACTTTTCAATTTAATCCTTTTGGCCTCTTTGATTTGTAGCAATGGGATCATTTTGAATACCATACATTCGTCAGACCTGCTTCCTTTTCGTGGGTCCATCATGATATGCTTCCTGAGACAGGTATTAATGTGAGAATGGATGAAACCCCAAGACAGTACTCCAAACCTCATGAGTATTGGTTATTTCACGGTCGTTATAATGATTCAAATGTGGGATTAAAGGTTATCTTCCCTTTCCATTATCTGTAAACAATTAAAGAATCTCATCATGATTGAACTTTACCATTTTCTCTTTCCCATAAGCAATTATTGAAATCCAAAGATTTTGAGTTTAATCTAATGCCAATACTTTCAAGCACCAAAAGTTGAGTTGGTTTATTAAAATCAAACAAACTAAGGCTATGAAATAAGGTTAAACAATCAGGAAAATAAACAAACAAAAATAATCAAGAAAAAAAAGTTCTAAATATGTACACAGTGTTCCTACAACTTAAGTGAAGTAATGTTTGAGACAAAGGCCGTTTACAAGAAGGATTTATTCCTGTCCTTGTAAATATTGCAATTTGTAATTTGCAGGTCCTAACATTTCAGTGATCAAATAAGGGCCAATCCATAAATGTTGGAACTTTGTGTGTTTTCCCTTTTCTACATGCGGATTATCCCATTTAAAAACTAGGTCTCCTACATTAAAGTTTCTTGTACCAGATTTTCTTTTGTTGAACCATCTTTTGATGATAACTTTATGTCAATTGAAATTATTTTTATCCTTTTTCCATAATTCCTCCAGTTTTAACAAAGTGTTAATTTGTGCTTCTAAAACTTCGCTACTGGAACGCCTTGATGTTTGAGCTAACTGTGAATATGGGAGGAAAATCTTTGGGGGAAACATAGCTTATTCTCCATATACCAGAGTATAGGGAGACACTCCTACGCAATTATTTGGGGTGACCCTATCTTCCCATAGTGCATTTGGAAGGGTTGAGTGCCAAATTCTATGATTTTCAATAGCGGTTTTCTTCCTAATTTGGATAAGGTTCTTATTTGTTGATTCTGCTAAACCATTTCCCTGAGGATAATAGTAAGCTGAGTAATGTAACTTAATTCCCCTTTCATAATAAAACTCATTTATTTTAACAGATGAGAAATAAGATGCATTATCAAAAACAAGGGAAATTGGAACTCCAAACCTAGTCATAATATTCCCTTGGAGGAAGTTGATTACTGCATCCTCGTTCACCTTGCACAATGGAATCACTTCAACCCATCATGTGAAATAATATATAGCTGTAATAATATACCGACGTTGTAATGAATAATTTAGATTGATTTCCCCAATAACATCTATGCCCCACTATTCGAATGGATTTGAAATAGTAACAGGTTGGAGCGGTCTTGCCACTTTTAACAATTTGCCACCACTTCTCTAACATACATCACATTTTCTTGCATAGGAATGGGCATATTTAAACAAGCTTGTCCAGTAATATCCAGCTCTAAGTATCTTATGAGATATGGTATTCCCATAATAATGTCCTCCCGCTGGTCCGTCATGCAATTCTTTGACTATTTTAGAGGCATCCTCTCTCTCTAAACATCTGAGAAAAAATCCATCATAAGTTTTTTTTTAAATGACTCCATTCATTATTTGATAGGAGGATGACTTTAAAAAAAGCACCCTTCTCTGGTTGGAGTTCCAATGCTCTGGTAGATATCCTTGCTAAAGAAAATACACCAGATCTCTGTACCAAGATTCAGGAGCAATAAAGATAGGACATACATCAATCAAGTTCAATCTAGCTTCATTCTCCCAATAAGAACCTTTATCAGTGTGAATTTCTACTAGAAACTTGCACAACCCTTGACCTTTGATGATGGTAGCTAGTTTGAATTCTATGTCATAATCCTTTAGGTTAGTCACCCAATTCCCTCTTCGCTCATCCAATTATTTTTGCACAAAAGAGACCTAAAAGCCGGGTGAGGAATTACAACGTTTTTCCTATTTTTTAAAATATAGGGTCTAAATTGTTTTGTTGCCTTGAAAACAGCATATGCTTGTTTGTCTAGGGCTAGGTAATTCAATTCATCCCTTTGTAATCTAGTGCTCATGGATGATATTGGGTATTTGTCTCCCAATTATCCTTTCTGCGTAAGCATTGCTGCAAGAGAGTTGTATGAAGCAAAGGTATATAAAATAAAATCCTTTTCAAAGTCTGCATTCCTCAAAGAAGGTGCATGAGCTATTGCTGTTTTGATATCTTTAAAGGAAACTTTCTCAATGTTTGTCCACTTGAACTAGACACTTTTCTTCACCATTTTCTCTAGGGAATTCACAATTTGAGCAAAATTAGGGACAAACCTCCGAACAAAACTTATTGTGCCCATAAATGATTGCAAAGCTTTCTTATTATGGGGCATAGGAATCTAAGTTTTAGCCACAACTCTCTCCGGATCAATTGAGATACCCTTCTTTGAGATGATGTGTCCCAACAATTTTCCTTCAAGAATTGCGAAGATTCTATTCTGTGGGTTCAGAGATATACCATATTTTCTACAGCGATGAAAAATCCATTTCAAGTAAAAAACATGTTCTTCTCTTCTGTTGTAGAAAACTGTTACATCATCTAAGTACACTACTACACAGTGGCCACTTAAACCTTTCAATGCAATGTCCATGGCCCTATGAAATCTGGCTCTGATGTTCATGAGGCCAAAATGAATTCTTTTATAAGTGAATGTTCCCCACATTGTAGGAAATGTTGTCTTTAATTGGTCTTAATTGCCTACTAATACTTGATTGTGACCTGAAAATCCATCTAATAGGGAGAACATTTTTGAGCCTGAAACCATTTGTAAAATATGTTCCATTGGTGGAACCAGATAGTTCTCTTTATCTGAAGCTCTGTTTAAGCTATTGAAGTCAACACACAACCTTATTTATCCTGACTTTTTTCTCATTGGGACTAGATTGGACACCCACTCAGAATGTCGAACCTTGAAGATGATCTTTGCATCCAGTAACTTCCTTACTTCGTTTTGGATTAGAGGTTCTAACTTCAGGTGCATCTTTATAAGTTGTTGCTGAAACAATTTTGCTCCTGTTTTGATGGGAATCACATGCTGGATGATGCGAGTGTCATAAGTAATCATATATTCATATTTCTAGGCAAAAATGTCTCTATCTTTTTAAAACAAATTGATGAACTTACATCTTTCTCTAGGCTAGCAACATTTTCCAAAATTGACATATTTGGGTTCGGCTTCTGATCCCAGATTTACCAGCTCATATTGCATTGATGAAGTATTCATCTTCACATTCACTGCTTTCTAAAATTTACTCTACAAATCAAACATCCCTTCGAGGGTTCTTACTAATTTAGACTTGAAATTCTCCTTAACTGCATCTTCATTTTGTAAACCCGACAAATGTTCTTCTTCATCAATTATTGATTTTTTAAAAGATTATTCATTCATAATAAAAATTATAATCTGCTCATCATCATCGAATACCCTCATATTTGTAACATTGTCAGGTACTGGTGGCCTAAAAGTAAATTCAATAAAACACTTGTTATTATTTGGTATTAATCTAGATGCAAAAGTAGCTAATAAATCAGCTACATATTTTTTCAGTCTAGGTATTGCATTTATATTGAAAGCATTAAAGTGCATAATCAAATTCCACAACTCATACTAGTATCCTTTAATATTTGGAGATAAACAATGAATGGCGTTTCTTACTTGTCTAACAACTATCTCAAAATCACCAAAAACTTTCATGTTTTTAACTTCTAACCCAATGGATTTCTTCAGACCTTGAACTAGAGCTTCATACTCAGCAGTATTATTTGTGCATTCAATCTCTAGTGTACAAGAGAGGAAATATTTATTCTTTTCAGGATCAACAAGGAAACAACTAGCCCCTGATTCCTCTTGTGTTTTAGAACCATCAAAATACAAAACCCAAAATATATATTCTAAATCAACAGAGTTATTAGCATCTCCTACATTAGTAACTAAGTATACTATATTACAATCTATATCATCAGTCCATGAAAATTGAAGGAGATTGGATTTCCTATATGATTCTCGACTGACTTGTTTGGCTTGATAATTTCCTGGTTCAATCTCCAAAATGTAATTTTGCAAAATTGAAGATGAGAAATTCATAGGTTTGTTCGTTTCTTCCAACTAAGTCACATTATGTTTCATGTGTGGTTCCCTAAGTATCTTAATCTGATTTTTAACATTTTGGTATGGCAACCACATGTTGATGTATTTGTAACTTTGGAATGTATTCATCTGTATATCTTATGTATTGTACCCAGATGTTTATTCCAGGATGTGTCTGTAATGTATTTGAGTCATGTCATACCCCGATGTTCCTATCGAGAAGTTTCTATAATGTAACAAGTCATGTCAAGTCATTGTGGGTAACCCTCCTATTGGTCAAGGGTTAAAGTCCCCGCAGTTGTGGGGACCTAGGGTTATTAGACTATCCTAGAGAAGTCGACCCTAGGTGAGTCATTGTAAGTTGAGGCAATAGTCCCCACCATTATGTTAAGGATAAACCTCCTTGTTGGGTGAAGGAGGCAAAGTCCCTACAAGTTGTGGGGCACATTAGAGGAATTTTGGGGTCTAAAATGGGCCTCCTAAGGAAAATAATAAAATAATAGTTAAAATAATAAAATAATATTGATTAATTTTGGAGGAAGAAAGAAAAAAACTACTTTTTGTGTTCGTATTTTCGACATATCTCCCTGTGTTTTTACTCAAATTTCGATCGGGAGAGCCTGTTGGATGCGGAATTTGATTCCGCATCGAACGAGTACCCACACTGCATACTCTTGATAGACCCCACTACCCCAAAAACAAGAAATACCTAAAAAAATGTGATGATGATGTCAAAAATATGAACAAAAAAAGTAGTTTTTTTTAATGACAAATATGTCAATTCAACCATTATGGTTGACTTATTTTATTGAAATTCTATTGGTTCTTGAATTCCAACTCACAAAAACTTATTTTGGCACGTTTTCTTTTAAGGCCCATTTTAGACCCCAAATTTCCTCTAATGCTAAGGTTATTAGACACTCCTAGAGATGTCGGCTATAGTAAGTAATTGTTAAGTGAGGCCGACATGTTGGAGTGGGTTTCAAGTGAATGAAATAATATAAATAGAGAGTGAGTCTCTCTATTTATAACACACACACACTCACTCATTAGGGTGCATGAGTGAGAGAGAGAAGTTGCTTGGACGAGAGAGATCATCTTTATGTTTTCAAGTTTTAATTTTGGTGTTGATTCTATCTCTGAGGAAATTATAGGATTTTCTCCATTTATGGTTTCCCCAAGGATAAACACTGTGTTCCTTGTCTCTTGTGTTTGATTGTTTTGCTTGTTATTCTCTCAGTTAAAGATCCTAATGTAATGCTAGCTTAAATGATAAAAATATAACATGGTATCAGAGCTAACCCAAGAAGAAGACATTGTGGAGCTGCAGAAGCTAGGGATTATTAATTTTTGGGTCTCTCTCCATAATCCATCAGCAAAATAATGCTAGGCTGACTCTCCTTTGAAGGATGCATCTTTCTGTTGAAGCGGAATTCGAGTCCGAGCATTTTCAGTTTTGGTGTGGGAAATTAGGGATTCTTGCAGAAGAGGAAGTTTTTATTGAACCCAACATACGATTTCTCTCCTCATAAAAATAGAATTTTAGAGTCTTGGATCAATATTCTTAGTTGGGTGAAACTCTGAGAAATTCAAACCCTAGTTTGACCTCGAGCTGGAAAAACCCTAAAATACTAAAACTGAAAAGTTTTGGTACATTCCCTATATCTCAGGATTGGAGATGGATCAGGAAATGAAAATTTAAGAATTCGAACAGATCATCCTGATGTACACGGTGTCCAAAATTTAGCCTTCGATTCACTATATTCCAGGAGATATGATCCCTCCAAGTTAGGGTTCCAGCCTCTTCCAGAATTCATCCCTAAACAGGACACCTGGGGAGAATTGCTATATATTGGGATACCAAGGTCCAAATGAAATTTATAAAGATGTCATAGAAAGGGTACAGATTGTACTTTCTATGGTCCAATTTGTAGACTTATAAGATGAACCCGTGACACGTGGAAGTCCATACAACTTCTCTCTTCTGAACAGTCCTGTAACAAATCACCTTGGGAAAATGATCATAAGTCCAAATTGGTGAAACCAATTATGATGAAACCTATGGTGTTGGAACAGGAACATGTGAGGATACCTCAATGCAAAGTTTCAGAAATATAGGAGTAGTAATTTCAGATATATCATAGAAACAGTAACAAACATTTCTGCCGAAGAAATTGGAAAACTAGGGCTTCCTGTTCTCGGAGCTTCCCTCCACTGTTTTCTGAAAAGGAGTACTTTGGATAGCTCACCTTGAAGAGATATATCTTTCTATACAATCATATCTGAAATATTCCATGTTTTGAAAATTAGGGTTTCTCTGACAAACCCTAGATCAGCCAGCTCCAGAACCAGGACATACACCTCAAATCAGTAAGATCTAATCTTTTGCTATTTTCATTTAAGGTTCTCATTTCAAAGTGATATATCACATCAGCTTGATGGTAAGCTTGGTTAAGTTGACAAATTCCAAGCATGGAAGTATATTATCTCTCTGAAGAAAATGAATTGGACACATACATGAGTAGAGAGGTTCCAATTCCAGAGGGAGATGAGGCTAGAAGCCTTACACAAGAAGAACTTGGTCAAGGACAAGAAGATAATTATTGATTCAATCATGGATCACATTACTATCTTCCTTAAATACAATGAAAGAGATGTTTAATACCTTAACCAAGATATTTCAAGGGAAGAACATACATTAGAAGATGACCTTAAGAAATCAGTTGAAGAATGTGAAGATCCAGAGTGCAGAGACCATACAGTCATACTTTACAAGGGTCTCTCAAATCAAACAACAACTTGAAGAGGTAAAAGAAGAAGTGAAGAATGTAGAAGTGACGATAGCCACCTTGAATGGCCTCCTGGGATCATGGGATTCATTCATTCGAGGAATGTGTGCCAAAAGGAAGTGATTACTTTCAGTAGACTCTGGGAAGAAGAAGAAGCTCGACTCATAAGAAGAGAAGAGAAGATGGGAGCTATTGAAGATCAATCTCTCACCATCGAAAGAAGATCCCTCAAGCAATGAGGAATATGAAAAACTCAATTCTTGAAGAACCTCTTATCCATCTCTAGAGTTTGGATAAGAAATGATGAAGTCATGAATGAAGAATATGATGAAGCTGAAGGCTCAAGAAGGAGTCTACCCATGAAACAAATAAAGATAAGTATTCAATTGTCATTTCATGATATTGTTTTGTTACACATTTGTTTATATTCAGTTGATGTATTATGCATGATAGAATGTTTTCATTAATGACAGTATACTACTAATATGCATGTAATGGGTAAGTAGCTCATGGTGCTATATAACTCTCCATTGCTGCTTATCTAGAATGAAACCTCTTTGCTGACATATTGGATTAGTGCACAATCTCAATGTTGTTTGGGTAGAGATGGAAGGCATCTAGAAAATTTTTCGTGAGATATGGATGAATGTTGTATTGGATAAAGTAGTTGCATGATCATATATTTATGCATAAGAAATTTTCAGTATGAATATTCCTTATGAAATGTTTCTAACCATACAAATTCATTTGACTTGTAGGAGACATCGCATACATAATCGCTTGCAAACAAGGAAGAATGAGACTTGTTATGAAGAAAAAGTGACGACAATTCAAAGATGAAAAATAATATGATGAATACAGTGACATCATTGATGCAAAATCTTCCAGGACGAAAGGGAAGACTAGTTCAAGAAGAATGATGTCTAGGATGCAGTATCAATACATGAAGGGAAGTTCGTAGTTCCATCATGTAGTAGATGGAAACATCATGGGATACAAGGCAAGATTCATAGCACGAGGCTTCTCATGAAAAGAAGGCATAGACTACGAAGACACATTTGCAGCCAGAGGGAGTTGAGACACATGATAGGTAGAATCATGTGTGCAAATGAAAGAAGTCATTGTATGAGTTCAGAAGACACCCATGGGATAACACATACATGATGAGATTGATAAAGATCTTAACCTTTGCTACAAGGTTGAATATGAAAGCCTATAGAGGATGACAAGCTCACAGATGGGTGCGAGAATAATTTTTGAAAAATTTCAAGATAGAGGATCTTGGTATCCGGTGATCCTAGATGGATACATAGAAGATTAGTAGCATAGGAAGCTACTTGTCACTCCGATATAGAATGTTTCAGTGCATAGAGTACGGAAGACAAAGGGAGTATGATGCTTTAGAGGGAGTGACTACAGAACATCCTAAGGTTCAACATGGTATGACAGGATGGATAGATTACTGATGACTCTAGGCTTTACTGAGAGTAAAGTGGATTCCAACATTTGCTTCAAGGTTGAAGGCGGAAGGCCAGTGATGCTCCTGTTATGTGTCGATGCACTACGTTCTAGGCATGGAGGTGTGGACAAGGGAAGTATGCAGTAGATATCCTGAAGAGCTTCAGGATGATGGACTGCAAGGCCATAACCATAGCTATGGCATCTAACCTAAAGATATTGAGTGTTGCTTCATCAAAGTTGATTGATGCCATGATGTATCATCAGATGATTTATTCCTTGATGTACCTGATGAATACAAGACTAGATATTTTCTTTGTTGTGAACACTTTCAGACATATTCACCTGATGGTTGCAAAGCATGTAGTGAGGTACTTGAAGGGTTGATCTAGAGGATTATTCATCTTTAATTTACACTGATCCAATATGGTACAATAGTTATTAATCTATGGTTCAAAGAACATAACACATGTATGTTCCACACATATGCTAAACATATTGGTGACATATCGCACTTGCTGCGACATACGTCACACCTGCTGCGACATACGTCACACCTGCTGCAACATACGTCGCACCTACTGCGATAGACATATCACACTGCTGTGACAGACTTTGCTGCGACAGACTTATCACTTGCTGTGACAGACTTATCACTTGTTGTGATAGACTTATCACTTGTTGTGATAGACTTAGCTGCGACATACTTATCACACTTGCTGCGACATCACAAAGTTAGTGGTGACATCAAACGGTTACTTTACGTGTGACACTATGGTATGGTGCAACATATGTGCGTAACAGTCATTGCAATGTGTTGTGAGTCAACATGTGCGTGGAGTTAGTTGCAACATTTCAGGGATATGGAACGTCGTGGTAACATAATGATTGTGCAATGACTTGGCCGAATTGCATGGTTCAGCTTAGCGTATGGTTATAACAATAATAAAAAAGATAATAGCTGAGATGATGGAATCGAATCGGTTACTTATCCCTCCCGCTAAATGCTTAAATAGGGGATTCTGGCCGCAGTGAAGGGGGGAGAGGATTCAGCTCCTTTAGAAGGTAGCGCATCGTTTCTCTGTTATGAGAAGCTTGGAGAATTCGCCGTAAAGTGTTGAAATGCTGTGGAAGTCAAATTTCTCTGTTATATTTTAGCTTTCTTTGCCTTTCGAAGGCTAAATGTAATTTCTAGAAGAGAGGTCTTAAAGATTTTGTACAGCATTCTGTTTACAGTTGCTGAAGTTGTTTCCAGAACCATTTTGTACCATTTTAAAAAAGATTAATTGGATCGGTACCCATTGGAGAGGGACCCGGAGACATAGCCCAGTGGAGGGGGTGAACTCCGTTATCAACTTTTGTTTGTGACGCTCTGATTCTATGCTTCTTTATATCTGTTTATTAGTTTGTTTTCCATCTGTTTTCAGTATTTAATTTCTGTTAATGCTGTTCCATTAATTACCCTTCTAAGCGCATTATTTTAACACAAACTTCTAATGCACACAAGTTGAGGTCCGACGGATCATGTTATGGTATCAGAGCTGGTTGACTGCTTGTTCAAGTTTGTGAATGCTTACCAGATCCAGGTTAAAGCGTGGTGAAGGAGAATTAGTTGAAGAAGATCCTAAGATTGGCTCAAGGAGAAAATTCTCAAGAACCATGTCTTCTCCACGAGGGGAAGAAGAAGGACATACAGAATGGGAAAAACCTGTTATTTCCGAATCTGAGTTTTTAGAGGCTTTTATGAGCATGAAATCCATGATGGAAATTCTACTCGATGAGCGAGCATAAAGGAAGAAGAAAGAAGAAGGGTCTTCATCCAAAGATGCAGAAGTGAAGAAGGAAGAAAAGGGTAAAGGAGTAGGAGGTGATGGTGATCCTCTTGATACTACTCAAAATTTCTCTTCTTCTCATGCTTCTCATTCACCTAATGCTAATGCAAATTCTAATATGCCTTATTTCAAATTGGATGTTAAGTTTGAGTTACCAATTTATAATGGAGATTTAGATGCTGAAAATTTAGACAATTGGATCAAGAAGCTTGAAGTATATTGCAGGGTGCAGGGCATTAATGATGACCCTTCCAAGATTCAATTGGCCACTTTGAGAATGAGTGGAATGGCTGTTACTCGGTGGGAGAGCAAGATTCAGCAAGATATTCGAAAGAATGGTAAAATTATTTCAGTTTGGAATGAATTCATTGAAGTATTAAGGAAGCAATTTTATCCTTTAGGCCATATTCAACAATTAACCATGGGTAGGCAAATGTTTAAACAAGATAAAGGACAAAGCATTCAAGATTATACTCATGAATTCAGAAAGAGGGCTATTGCATTGAATGTTGCATTAGATACATAAGAAACTCTTCTTAAGTACATTGGTGGCATGCATTCTTATTTGAGGCATACTTTGTTGATGTTTAACCCCAGTAATTTGGATGATGTATGTGTTCAAGCCACCCATTTAGAAGCCAGGGGTAAGCATGCTAATGATACTTTTGTGAAGAATTCATTTAAATTTGACAGCAAATCGAAAGGTCAAGATAAGGGGAAAAAGAAGATGGCTACCATTAAGAAAGAGGGTGAAAATCCTACAGGTTCGCATTGTCAGAAGGGACATGATGTCTCTAAGTGTTGGAAACTTCATCCAGAGTTAAGGCAAAAGAAGTTTGGAGGAAACAAAGATAAAGGCAAAGCAAAAGCTACTGCAGCAGCTATTCAAGACTTGGGATCCAACTTAGGTGATGAAACAAAGGTTACAGCTGTTGGAATCCAGGGTAAGAATAAAAGTATCTCACTTCCCATTGATGAAAAATCAAGTTCTAGTGTAAGTACAAATCTGCCATCTACTTCTAAGCTAAATGATAAAGATAGAAGTGCACTGTTTCATGTTCGTGTCATTGCAAATCACACAAAGATTGATACATTGTTTGATATTGGTTCACAAGTAAATCTGATATCAGAAGAAGTGGTTAAGAAATTGCATTTAGTTACTATGCCTCATGAAAAGCCCTATCCTCTAGGTTGGGTTACTAATGATACATGATTGCAAGTTACAAAGAAATGTGTATTTAATTTTGCCACTACTGAAAATTTCATAGATGAGGTAGAACTATATGTAGTACCACTTGACATTTGTGGAATTGTACTTGGGAGTCCATATTTGTATGACCGAAAAGCAGTCTTTTATAGAGAGCATAATAAGTATCATCTTTTTAAATATGGTGTAGAATTTATTGTACGAGCACATAAGATAAAGACCAATCTAGCCATAGTCTCTGCAGGACAAATGAAGAGGTTGGTAAATGCTAGTAAGAATTTTGTGTTAATGATGGTTAAGGAGAAAAATGATGAGATCTCTAAATATTTTGAAGGGTGTGACCCTGAGCATAAATCTGAACTAATTGAAATCATTTCTAAGTATGATGATTTGTTTCAAGATCCAAAAGGGTTACCACCAAAGAGGGAGATTCAACATGAGATACATTTGCAGTAGGATGTGCCAATCCTGAACATAGCCATGTACCGGATGTCTGTAATGCAGAATGAGGAGATCAAGAAGTAGGTTCAGGAGCTGATTGAGAAGGGGGTCATCCAGCCAAGCACTTCTCCTTGTGGCTCTCCTATAGTCTTGGTTCCAAAGAAGGATGGGTCATCGAGGATGTGTATCGACTACATGGCCCTTAACAAAATCACCATTAAAAACAGGTATCCTCTTCCTCGCATTGATGATTTGCTTGATCAGTTGAAACATGCAAATTACTTTACTAAATTGGATCTTTGTAGTGGGTATCATCAAATTCATGTTGCTGAGAATGATGCCTGGAAAACAACGTTTAAAACAAAACAGGGTTTGTATGAATGGATTGTTATGCCCTTTGGGCTTTGTAACGCACCTGCTACTTTCATGCGAGTCATGAATGATGTCTTTCGACCATTCATTGATGATTTTGTAATTGTATATCTGGATGATATCCTAGTGTTTAACAAAACTTGGTAAGAGGATATAGTACATATGAAGAAAGTTTTAGATGTACTGAGGAAGGAAAATCTTTATGTAAAAATGTCTAAATGTGAATTTGATAAAACTTCTTTAGTATATCTGGGCCATATTATTGGTGGAGGCCACCTACGAGTGGACCTAGCCAAGGTTGTTGTCATTGTAAACTGGCCATGGCCTAACACCGTTACTGAAATCAGAAGTTTTCTGGGTGCGGTTCAGTATTGGAGGAAATTCATTTCTGGATTTTCTTCCATTGCTACTCCATTACATGCATTGACAAGTGTTAAAGAAATTTTCCACTGGGGAGGCAAGCATCAGAGAGCCTTCGACACCTTGAAGGAAAATATTAGCACAGCACCAGTTTTAATGTTTCCATATTTGCAACAGCCATTTGAGATCGAAACCGATGCCAGCGGGTTTGCCATGGGAGCAGTTTTGATGCAAGGAAGGAAGCCAGTCTGTTACCATTCATAGACTTTCTCTACTGTGGTAAGTAACTATCTGACTTATGACAAAGAGTTGTATGCTTTGGTACAGAGTGTGAAGAAGTGGAAACATTATATCATGGGAAAAGAAACAGTCATACATACTGATCATCAGCCACTTCAATATTTACAATCTCAAACTAAAGTACAACAAAGTAGGCATTTAAGATGGATGGGATTCTTACAACAGTTTCATCTCGTAATTAAGTACAAAAAGGGAATTCATAACAAGGTAGCATACATGTTATCAAGGCCACCTATGAATACTTCAATCATTCTCCAGAACAGTTCATTAACACATGAAATTTACATTGAACAGTATGTAGAAGATAAAGATTCTAAGAAAGTATATGCATCATTAACCCATAGTTAACAGGAAAATAACTATTTTGTGCATGATCATCTCTTGTATCATCTCGGTAAACTCTGTATTCCAGAGAAAGAAAGAGTGCATCTGATCCGAGAGGCACATAGTTCATTGATTGCAGGACATTTTGGAGTAAGTAAAACATTGTCTGTATTGCAGAATCATTGTTATTGGCCTCAGATGCAAGAAGCTGTAGCTAAATACATAAGAGGCTATGTTATGTGTGCAATGAGTAAGGCTAGCAATAGGAAATTGGGTTTGTACACACCTCTTCTAGTTTCTTCTCGTCCTTGGGAAAGCATTTCTATGGACTTTGTAGGAGGACTACCTATGTCTAGAAAAGGGCATGATTATCTATATGTTGTTGTGGATAGATTCAACAAAATGTGTATCTTAATGCCATGTAACAAACAGATCACTGCTGAACAAATAGCTCATCTATTCTTTCAAAATGTTTGGGTACATTTTGGGCTACCCATGTCTATTGTATCTGATCGGGATTCCCGGTTCTTGGGAAAATTCTGGTTGACTTTATGGGATCTTATGGACACTAAACTGAAGAAAAGTACAACATTTCATCCATAGATCGATGGGAAAATAGAGGTAGTAAACAGGACAGTGGTTCAGCTGCTCAGAGGATATTGTAGTAAGCATCCTAAACTTTGGGATGAGTAGTTGCAGTATATACAGCATGCCTACAATCATGCAGTTCATTCTTCCATGAAAAAATCTCCTTTTGAAACTTGTTTTGGTTATCTGCCAAAAACACCGATGGACTTCTCTTTTGGCAAAGATGCAGTGGATGGACATCATGATGCAGATAAAGTGCTAAGGTTCATTCAGAGAATCCAAGTAGTACAGCAGGCAGTTCAGGAATAGTTGGAGAAGAGCCAGGAAAAGTACAAAGCCAGGCATGATAAGCATCGAGTTGATCATTAATTTCAGGTTGGTGACAGAGTTTGTTTACATATCACCAAAGAAAGGATGAAAGGTGAAGGTAAAAAGATTAAACCTATCCAGTATGGTCCTTTTGAGATCTTGGAAAAGATTGGTACTAATGCTTTTTGCTTGAATTTACCTCCATACATGCAAATTTATTCAGTTGTCAATGTTGAGAATCTTAAATTGTATGAGCCTCCTATGATCATGGATGAGGAAATTATCATGCAGATTCCTTCAGTTGATGATATGGCACCTGAATATATGAATGAGTTGCAGGATGATGTTATTCTTGACAGAAATTTAAGGACTTGATGAAGGGGGAATGTTGAGTACATCCGAGTGGGGTCTTAAGGGAATGCATCCTAGCAAAGCAAAATGGATGGAGAATGGAAAAGTGAGGGAGCTATACCCTCACTTACTTGCAGAATAATTCAGGATTTTGGTTGTCCAAAAGCTCTCCAATGGGGAGGAATGATCTAGAGGATTATTCATCTTTAATTTACACTGATCCAATATGGTACAATAGTTATTAATCTATGGTTCAAAGAACATAACACATGTATGTTCCACACATATGCTAAACATAGTGGTGACATATCGCACCTGCTGCGACCATGAGAGGAAATTTGGGGTCTAAAATGGGCCTTATAAGAAAACGCTCCAATAACAAATTTTGTGAGTTGGAATTCAAGAACCAATAGAATTTCAATAAAATGAGTCAACCATAATGGTTGAATTGACATATTTGTCATAAAATAAAACTACTTTTTTGTTTGTATTTTCGACATATCTCCATGTATTTTTACTCAAATTTCAAGCAGGAGAGCTCGTTGGATGTGGAATTTAATTTTTCATCCAACGAGCTCTCCCACTCAGAATTTGAGTAAATACATAAGGAGATATGTTGAAAATACGAACACAAAAAGTAGTTTTTTTCATTCTTCCTCTAAAATTAATAAGTATTATTTTATTATTTTAACTATTATTTTATTATTTTCCTTAGGAGGCCCATTTTAGACCCCAAATTTCCTCTAATGATATGTCACACCTGCTGCGACAGACATATCACACTGCTGTGACAGACTTTGCTGCGACAGACTTATCACTTGCTGTGACAGACTTAGCTGCGACATACTTATCGCACTTGCTGCGACATAGCAAAGTTAGTGGTGACATCAAACGGTTACGTTACGTGTGACGCTATGGTATGGTGCAACATATGTGTGTAACGGTCATTGCAACGTGTTGTGAGTCAACATGTGTGTGGAGTTAGTTGCAACGTTTCAGGGATATGGAATGTCGTGGTAACATAATGCTTGTGCAGTGACTTGACCGAATTGCATGGTTCAACTTAGCGTATGGTTATAACAATAATAAAAAATATAACAACTGAGATGATGGAATCGAATCGGTTACTTATCCCTCCTGCTAAATGCTTAAATAGGGGATTCTGGTCGCAGTGAAGGGGGGAGAGGATTCAGCTCGTTTAGAAGGAATTGCATCGTTTCTCTGTTATGAGAAGCTTGGAGAATTCCCCGTAAAGTGTTGAAATGCTGTGGAAGTCGACTTTATTTGTTATATTTTAGCTTTCTTTGCCTTTCGAAGGCTAAATGTAATTTCTAGAAGAGAGGTATTAAAGATTTTGCACAGCATTCTATTTACAGTTGCTGAAATTGTTTCCAGAACCATTTTGTACCATTTAAAAAAAGATTAATTGGATCGGTACCCATTGGAGAGGGACCCGGAGACGTAGCCCAGTGGAGGGGGTGAATTCTGTTATCAACTTCTATTTGTGACGCTATGATTCTATGCTTGTTTATGTCTGTTTACCAGTTTGTTTTCCATCTGTTTTCAGTATTTAATTTCTGTTAATGTTGTTCCATTAATTACACTGTTGAACACATTCTTTTAACACAAACTTCTAATGCACACAAGTTGAGGTCCGATGGATCAAGGGTACAGTTGATTATGGGCTCAAGTATGAGGCGAATCGGAATATTAACCTGGATGGTTATGTGGATTCGTATTGGGCAGGTAGTGCCATTGATAGGAAGAGCACTTCAAGGTGCTACTTCAGTATGAGATCAGGTGTGATTTTTTGGTTTGACAGGATGGAGTCCTGCATGGCGCTGAGTACAGCCGAGGAAAAAGATGTTGCCACTTGTGATTTTAGAGGTAGCATTAGAGGAAATTTCAACTCAAAATGGGCCTTTAACTTTAATTCAAATTCCATGTCATCATGTGTTAGCCAATTAAATTGCTTTAAATTTGAAATACCGTATAGGTCTTAAACACTTTTTTAATATAAATTTGGGGATAGGTATCATAAAAAAAACTACTTTTTTTGTTTGTATTTTTGACATATCTCCCCGTGTTTTTACTCAAATTTCGATCGAGAGAGCTCGTTGGATGCGGAATTAAATTCCGCATCCAACAAGTACCCACTTGGCATACTTTTGACGGACCCCTCTACTCCAAAAACAAGAAATACCTGAAAAAATGGAATGGTGACATCATCATTCCATTTTTTCAGGTATTTCTTATTTTTGGGGTAGAGGGGTCCGTCAAAAGTATGCCGAGTGGGTACTCGTTGGATGCGGAATTAAATTCTGCATCCAACGAGCTCTTTCGATCAAAATTTGAGTAAAAACATGGGGAGATATGTCAAAAATACAAACAAAAAAGTAGTTTTTTTCTTTTCTTCCTCCAAAATTAATAAATATTATTTTATTATTTTAACTATTATTTTATTAGTTCATTTTAGGAGGCCCATTTTGAGTTGAAATTTCATCTAATGTATGTTTCTTTTGAAAAATACTATTTGATTTGATTGATCTTACTTGCATTTTGGTATGATGCAGAGAAGAGCAATGAAGCTCTAGTTTGTGATCCATATCGAGATCTCTTGAAAGAGGGAGTTCTATCATATCTGGTGAGACAGGTTGTCTGAGCATAAATCCTGGTGAAGCTCATAGGTTGCTCAGACGTAATCCGTCTTGTAGGTTGTCCTCACGTGTAATAGGTCCTGGCGAAGCTCGCAGGGTATCCTTGGATTGAATCAGCCCTGATGTGATTCTATTCTAGAAATGCCCAAAGTGAAGTTTGAGTACTTCAGGGAGAAGCTTTGTGTTCTCTAGATCGAGATTCCTCCCAAGAGGAAGTGATGAGTCCATGATGTGCCTTTTTTACATGGTGAGAGGATTGGTTCCTTCCATGGTCAAATATAAGTGCCGAGCCCTTCTGACATGGTGAGAGGATTGGTTTCTTCCATGGTCAGATGTAAGTGTTGTGCCTTTTTGACATGGTGAGAGGATTGGTTCCTTCCATTTTTATATGTGTGTGATGATCCCACATCTAGTATGAAAAAGGACTAGCTCTAGGTATATCCCACACCTAGTATGAAAATAGACTAGCTTTATGAAGGCTCATCTAGTATGAAAAAGGACTAGCTCTGGGTAGATCCCACATCTAGTATGAAAAAGGAATAGCTTTGTGAAGAATCATCTAGTATGAAAAAGGACTAGCTCTATGTTATGATACATCCAGTATGAAAAAGGACTGGCTCTGTAGATGTACATCCACAATGAAAAAGGGCTGGCTCTGTAGAACTTCATGTGACAAGAAGAATCAAGAGATAGCACCCATGATGATCCAGATCGAGTGATGATATAGATCTAGTGATGATGTCTAGTGATGATCCATATAGAGTGATGACCCAAATTCAGTGATGATGTCCATTGATGATCCATATCGAGTGATGATCCAGATCCAGTGATGATCCAGATCCGAAGATGAAGATGACTTGAAATTAAATATGACTTGAAGATGAAGATGAATTGAATACAATGATGACTTGATGATGATCTAGATGATACAAAGAACAAGACTTGTGTTGATATAATGTGTCGAGAGAATACCTTCCTAGTTAAGAGGGAGTGTTGATGTATTTGTAACTTCGAAATGTATTCATTCATATATCTTATGTATTGTACCCCGATGTTTATTCTGGGATGTGTCTGTAATGCATTTGAGTCATGTCATACCTTGATGTTCCTACCAGAAATTTTCTATAATGTAACAAGTCATGTAAAGTCATTGTGGGTAACCCTCCTATTGGTCAAGGGTTAAAGTCCCCACAGTTGTGGGTCCCTAGGGTTATTAGACTATCCTAGAGAAGTCGACCCTAGGTGAGTCATTCTAAGTGGGGCAATAGTCCCCACCATTTTTTTAAGGATAAACCTCCTTGTTGGGCATAGGAGGAAAATTCCCCACAAGTTGTGGGGCAATAGGGTTATTAGACACTCCTAGAGATGTCGGCTATAGTAAGTAATTGTTAAGTGAGGCCGACATGTTGGAGTGGGTTTCAAGTGAACGAAAGAATATAAATAGAGAGTGAGTCTCTCTATTTATAACACACACACACACACACTCATTGGGGCACATGAGTGAGAGAGAGAGAAGTTGTTGGGACAAGAGAGAGACTGCTACTGTCAGGAGATCATCTTTATGTTTTTAGGTTTTACTTTTGGTGCTAATTCTATCTCTAAGGAAGTTGCAGGGTTTTCTCCATTTATGGTTTCCCCAAGGATAAACATTATGTTCATTGTCTCTTGTGGTTGATTGTTGTGCTTGTTATTCTCTCAGTTAAATATCCTAAGGTAATGCTAGCTTGAATGATAAAAATCTAACACCACATGTGAGACCAATCAGTTGCAAAATATACATTAAGTTTCGTTGACCCGTCCCTTTTTAAAATTAATCCATAAGCTTCTGGTATATCAACCACCATGATATCTATGAATTGACAAACTCTAGCATATGCAAATAATCGAATCAAAACATCTTTCATTCCCCCTATGACTTTAACAACTGGTCCATAGCTGAATTATCTGAGATGGAGATGGTGTGGGTTGACCATTAATCTTCTTACACATTGAAAGTGGCATGCCATTGGATGAAGCCCTAGAATCTACCAAACAGTTGTGTACATTATGATTATAAATCTCAAATGATAACAGAAAAGGAAAATTTTGAGATTTAGATTTTCCTCCAATGCTTGCTTCATTAATTTCAGTGTCATAATCAATGGTCTTTGGGATATTGCTAGGCTATGGATCAAAATATTCCAAAAGTTTCTTTCTTTGTTGAGGAAAATTGCATAATTGAAATAGAGAAATATTTTCTTTTTTTCTTAATACCTGCTACAATGTCATATCCGATGTCATGTTCTACCAAAATTTTCTTGGTGCCTTCTATTTTATTTTCCACTGTCTTCATTGGTTTGTTAACTACTAGGATTGCCTCTTTTATATTTACAGGATTATGCCTAGATGTTGTTTGATTAGCACTAAGAATTTTCTTCATGTTTTATTTCCTCTTTATTTAGGTAGTACTAAACTTTCATCCACTACCACCCCTTTACTTCTAGTCATAACATTGACTGATGACACTTGAATTTCCTCAGTAGGTTCACCTTCACTTAGCCCTAAAGTAGGTGCCCATTCCCATAATACCATAGTGGTTTCTTTGTTTGTTTGTTCTATCTCATTCATTTAGGATTATTCTTCTTCAAGATCTACCATTTGGGCATCTATGAATTGATTCATAACTAGAGTCATTGAATTTATCCATTGTGGATAGTTTTTTTCAGAATGTTGTTCTTGGTGAAATGTACAGAAATGATCCCTGCCTACTTCATTAAAATTTAAAACAAAAGAATTATGTATAGGTAGTTGGGGATGTCCACTCTCTTCCTTTTTTGTAATAAGGGTTGAATGGATTTCTATAAGAACTAGCTCCCTTATCCTTTTCCAAGTCTACTATTTTGTTTGACAATTTTTGCACCATTTTCACCGCATTTTCTAGCTCATTAGAGTGTTCTTCTTTGGTCTTCGTTAACAACAAAGGCCTTTTGCTTGTGCTATGTTTCAACTAAGGTTCTAGAGTATGCCTTTCAATACTATCTAGCTATTCATGTACTTTCTTGGATTCTTCATAGTTTTCTACCAATGTAACTTTACAAACCCTTTTTACAAACATTTCTATGGGTGGATAAAGTGTTGTAGTTTAATATTCTATTCGAGGCTCATCAGCTGGTTTTGTTGTAGTACGGAAGCTATTCAATAAACTGGTGAATCTTTGATTAAATTCCCGAACCTTTTCTTTCTTCTCCATCATCATAGACAGTAATTATTTCATGAGAGTGGCTAAAGTTTTCTGGTTGCCAAATATACCTAATAATTCCATTTCAAAACCATCCCAATTTACTATTGAATCAGCTTGAAAACTAAAGTACCATGATGATGCTTTAGGTTCAAAAGTATATGGAAAACGTCATCTAACAATATATTCATATTGAACATTTAAAAGATTCAAATCTAGATAAAAATGTTTAAAGTGGTCTTCAGTAGAAACACCCTTTCCAGGATCAAATTTTGGTAATACTCTTTCTGGGTGCTTAGGTGAATCATGCAATGGAGCAGCCAAGTTGAGTGGCGTTCTTGCTCTCCATGTGGGTTGATTAAAATTTCCAACCATAATTTGAGGTGGATACTATGGTGGAGATCGGATGGATACTGAAGCTGCAAGGGATTCTGGACCCAATTGATCAAGAGGCTGAACAATTTCTTGGATGGATAGATCTACTAGTTCTTCTAAATTTTCCACAAGAATTGAATCCTTAGTGTATGAGGTTTTTTTCCTGGAATATTTCCTTCTAGGTAAAACATGAATAAATTTTAACCCCCCAAGTTTCTTAACATATGATCTTGTATGTCTTCTAAACTGATCTGCTTCCTCAAATGGGACAACGTACAAACATTGTGATTCTTCTTCCCTATAACTTATATTTTCTTGTTCTTTGAATTCATGAATTAAATATTCAAGAAAAGTCTTTTCAGATGATGTTCCAATGTACTCTTCTCTGAAAGACATATTTACTCTACTATCCATGCACTAGACACCCTCCTTCTAGCGCGACATATGTTGTTTCTAGGAAAAATCCCAATTACCGACAGTAGGGATTCTCCCTGGTAAAAAATCCCAATTAGATTTTCTACCACTTGGTATGGGGAATCCATCTGGTTTATGGTTTGACTATTGTATATTAGGTTGTTTAAATATTTTACTAGTTGCAGCCCGGTCCACCGTTTATGTAATTTTCTTTAAATGAATGAAATGAAGTTTCCTAAGCTAAATGCAAGTGGCTCAAGTACAAGAACCTCAATCACTGAACTTTAAATATAAATCTAAACGTAATCTATTCTATCCATGCATGGAGAAAATTTAGAGTTCAGAGTAATATACTGAGAATGTTCATATAGGTCTAATAGATAGTTGTTCCAACACAATAATCACATTCACAGCAGAAAGAATACCAAAGATAGATCTGATATAATTAAGCCATTTATTACCATGTCATTACACATATATTTATACAGACAACAGACCATTCATGACCAATGAATTAGTTCTGAGAGGTTAGAATAGTCTCACTTTATGATGTACATAAGCAAGAAGAAATAGTTCTACAGGATGCATTCCACACATTCTGATTAAATCTCTATGCAGGCCTTTGTTCCAACAAATTGATCCTTCTTATTAGAAAAGAGTAAGCTCTTTTACAAAATAGTCCAACATCCTTTTCACTAGCCAAAAGTACCCATTCTTCTTCCATAGAGGTCACATTTATAGTGTCATGGGCTCCCAAGAGTAACCTCAAAACATAGCCAAATTCAGTTACAGAAATATGGAATCAATCCCACACTCATAAAATCCTAAAAAAATCTGATCTAAAAGATTTTCCATGATCACAAACAAATCAGGAAATCACGTTGGGTTGCACGCGATGAACAAAAAATAGAAAACCGGACACCTAGAACTCAGACTTGCTTGATCGAAAACAATGGTTTAGAGCACCTCCAACGGCCTGAAACAGTTTCATTCCTCCTTGCATATTTAACATGCAAAATCAATGCTAGCCATGCATTAGAGAAAATTTCAACTCAAAATGGGGCTCTTAAGGAAAATTAATAAAATAATAATTAAAATAATAAAATAATATTTATTAATTTTGGAGGAAGAAAAGAAAAAAACTACTTTTTGTTTGTATTTTTGACATATCTCCTTGTGTTTTTACTCAAATTTCGATTAGGATAGCTCATTGGATGTGGAACTAAATTCCACATCCAACAAGTACCCACTTTGCATACTTTTGATATACCTTGCTACCCAAAAAACAAGAAATACCTTAAATAATCGTGATGACGATGCAGGATTAAATTCCACATCCAACGAGTACCCACTCGGCACATCATCACGTTTTTTCATGTATTTCTTATTTTTGGGGTATAGGGGTCCTTCAAAAGTATTCCAAGTGGGTACTCGTTGGATGCGGAATTTAATTCCACATCCAACAATCTCTTTCGATCGAAATTTGAGTAAAAACACAGGGAGATATGTTGAAAATACGAACAAAAAAGTAGTTTTTTTATGATGTCTATCCCCAAATTTATATTAAAAAATTGTTTAAGACCTATACGGTATTTCAAATTTAAATCAATTTCATTGTCTAACACATGAGTACATGGAATTTGAATTAGATTTAAAAGGACCATTTTGAGTTGAAATTTCCTCTAATGGATATGCATCTTCTTAGATCCTGACTGTTGGAATATGCACCATCGCGTTCCATAAAGTGACTTTTGCACCTCTGATTTTTTAGCATGATATCCAATAGGGAGGAGACATGTTATCTATGCACGTTTCTCATCCTGCAGGATCTCTCCAACTTTGAGTGTGCAATTTCACCCAACGAAACCAATCTTCGTCATATATCTTCCACTTCGATCAAGCTCAACCGTCCAATTATTCAACTTCCACTTGATTTTTCAATCCTCATATGACTTTACCCCTTTCTAGTTTTCATCGTGAAATGATATTGGGTTTTCAATCTAAAATTCACCTTGATATCCTCGTTTAAAATTTGATGGGCCTACCAGATTTCACAGATTGTGATATCTACTTATCACGTGCATATGTTGTCATTTCCATACCGTCGATCTTATGTTGAAGCTTTCCAAGCACTTGATCTTGTGGGTTGATGATCGTGGAATGTTGGATCCCATATTTCTTTAAGATCAAATTTTATGTTTACCCTTTCCACCTTTTCGCTTCCTTCCGGGTCGTTGATTTATGCGGGAGCTCTATGAACCGTCGATGATGCAGAAATCGGAAATCAGAATTGGGATATGATATTGAATATTTAATCTCGGTCACCAATGACTTATTTGAGCGACAATAATTAGTGTTGTGCCAAGGGATTTTATAAAATTCGCACCACTTCATGGTGTCCTTCTTTGTCTTTCCATTCCCCTTATTTTCTTGTGGAAGGGACTGGTTGACCTTTCCTTGTCCTATGTTTTGCGGGCCAGGGTTTCCCTTGCCTTGCTTCTGCGGTGGGTTAGTAGGTCCAGAGTCTCGCTTGTTCTTTTGTCAAAATTTCTCCTTGATTTTGACAGCATACAGACATGCATATCTAAGTGAAGAGATGTCGAGGAAGTCCATATTAGTTCGGATGTACTGATGTAGACCACCACGATATTTTAGTATCGGGTGTGGCTCATAGTTCTTGATACCGAGATTTGTGTGAAAGGTATGAAATTTTTTTGTGTACTCTGACACCACCTGGTCCCTCTCTTAATGCGGAATGGTCCATTTGGTGTACTGGTCATCACAGTTTCCCACAAGGTAACACTCTTCATTGACGACATCTACAAAAGAGCCCCAAGTGGGATTTGACTCAAAATGTTCAAACTCGTCTAATGAGTTTTCCTCCCAATAAGTTTCCCACCAATTTTTGAAATGGGGGACGACCACGAGCAGCCCAAAGATGAAATTTTTCCTGTCGGAAAAATTGTGGACAGAGAAATGCCCTTCTAGAGAATTCAAGCAGTTGTCTAGGGAAACAACATTGGTATGGCCTTCAAATAAAGGAATATCAAAGTTAACTTGTACCTTGAAGGGATTTGCATCCTCGAACCAGCTACTTGTTGAAGATGTACTTGCCATTGTCGACATTCATAGAAGGATTTGGGAGAGACTATCCATCATCTCATTCCTCTATCTCTCAACGAATTCCTTGAGTAGCTACTTGATAGGATATCCTACTCTGTTGTATCTCTTTTCTTCCTCCATGAGAGGCCATTTGAGGTGGCGAGAGTGATCTTCACCAAGTGAAACTAGTTCAAGACCGAACTCTCTATACCCTAACCTCTTCAGGGACATGCACCAAGAAACAATCAAAGAGAAGATTGCTTTGATACCACTATTCTAGATTTATGTGTTAACAAAATGAAATAAAAGAGATAACATCATAAACAGAGAAATTTTTCAATAAAAACAGAGATATAGTAAACACATATTCTATTAAAATGGCATAAATAGAATAGACTATAAATACAACAACTAGAATAGTGGTAGCTATCTCCAAGAAGAGATATGGCTGCTATGCTCATACGTGCGAAGGTGAATACAAAATGAGGCCAAAGGGGCCTATTTATAATAGGAATGAGGGAGAGAACCCCAAAATTCCAAAACATAACCCTAGAAGATGAACCGTCATAAATTTTGCAGCCCCAAGGTGGAAATATTAACAGTCAACTTCCCAGGGTCATAATTTTTGCATACGATCTCTGATTTGAGCGCTCGTTATCCCATTGGAAAGGTCTATCTGAGATTTACAACCTTTTACTACAACTAAATGAATGTTTATGGCAACCATTTCACAACTTGAATAATTAAAAAATGGCATTTAGGGCATCAAAAAGGCCCCAAAAGTTTGGGACCCCAAAAAATGTAAAAACATAACTATGAAACTGCCACAATGGACAATTGTTTTGAGCTAGTGGAATAGTTGGGTCTCCACCGATATCCATCTGGATCAATCCTCCCTCCTGAGGAAGAAATGTTATCCATTGCACTGAATCCTATATCATATCTTGAATTTTGCGTTGAGTTGATCTCATGGTGCCACATTTGTTGAAGTGAAGAGACTGCTTTTCTTTGGCATCCCCAGAGGGTTGCAATTGATGTATGTCTGATTTTTTTTTGCAGGGGTACCTTGAATGCATGGTGCTGCATCGAAGATGTACCTATATGGATGAGGAAACAATGACTCTATATTCTTCTTCTATCTGATGTGCAAAGATACCATGTGTAGAGGGTGTTGAGGGGATCTGATGTTCTCCTTCAGACGCAACTGTGAAGAGGAATAATTTCCTAGTGTGGGAGCTTATTTTCCTACCTTGCAAGACTATGTTAGGTGCAACTTTCTCTGGTATCTAATATATTTAACCTCCCAAAGTAACAATTACACTATGAGGTCATGACTGATATACATTATGATGCTTCCACATATATGGTTGTCCTAAAAGAACATCACAGACTTCAAGTGGGGCCACATCACACATTACCTCGTCTTTGAAAGGCTCGATGCCATATGGTAGGAGGCATTGTTGAGTAATCATTAGAGAAAATTTCAACTCAAAATGGGCCTTTTAACCTTAATTCTAATTCCATGTCATCATGTGTTAGCCAACGAAATTGCTTTAAATTTGAAATATTGTATAGGTCTTAAACAATTTTTAAATATAAATTTGGGGATAGGTATCATAAAAAAACATATTTCTTTGTTCATATTTTTGACATATCTCCCTGTGTTTTTACTCAAATTTCGATTGGGAGAGTTCGTTGGATGCAAAATTAAATTCTGCATCTGACGAGTACCCACTTGGCATACTTTTGATGGACCCCTCTACCCCCAAAACAAGAAATACCTAAAAAAACATGATGATGATGTCATCATCACATTTTTTTAGGTATTTCTTATTTTTGGGGTATCAGGGTCCGTCAAAAGTATGCCGAGTGGGTACTCGTTGAATGCAAAATTTAATTTCACATTCAACAAGCTCTCCCTATCGAAATTTGAGTAAAATCACAAGGAGATATGTCGAAAATATGAACAAAAAAGTAGTTTTTCTCTTTTCTTCCTCCAAAATTAATAAATATAATTTTATTATTTTTCTTAGGAGGCCCATTTTGAGTTGAAGTTTCCTCTAATGGTGGATACCTCGTCATTGTCTTAGCAAACTGATGTCGTAGGGTTGCCGGTGTGGTGTTGTCAGAAGCTCCAATCTCTTGATGAGTTATGCAGAGATCAGGTTCTTTTGGATGATGGTGTGAACAACAAAATGTAGAGGCATTCCATTCACCCACATATGTGAGTGGAAGAGGTTCTCCTCTGTCTTTGAGTCTTCAGGATCCTCTGTTTGAATATGTGTAGTAGAAATAATGGCATTGGTTTCTGCATCACTGATCTGCTTCCCATGGTCTATGGCTCTGGCATTGGGCTCTGAATTGGAATCATGATCTATTTATGAATATTTGATCGCGGCCACCATTGATCTTTTTGAGCGACTTTCATCAGTGTTGTGCCAAGGGATTTTATGAAATTCACACCTCTTCTCAGTGTCCTTCTCTGGCTTTTCATTCCACTTCTTTGCTTGTGGTAGGGACTGGTTGTCCTTTCCCTGTCCAATGCAGTGTGTTTTGCAGGACATGGTTTCATTTTCCTTGCTTCTATGGTGGGTTCATAAGTCCAGAGTCTTGCTTCTTCTTTTCTCAAAATTTCTCCTCTATTTTGACAGCATACCGATAGGGAGATCCAAGTGAAGAGATATTGAGGAAGTCCATCTTAGTTCAGATATACTAATGTATACCAATGGATATTTTAGTATCAGGTGTTGCTCGGAGTCCTTGATACCTAGCTTTGTGCGCAAGGTATGAAAGTTGTTTCTATAATTCGATACTATCTGGTCCCTCTCTTAATGCAGAATGGTCCATTTTCATGTACTAGTCATCATAGTTTACCACAGGGTAATACTGTTCATTGAAGACATCTACGAAAGAGCCCCAAGTGGGAATTGTCTCAAATAGTTCAGACTCGTCTAATGAGTTTTTCTCCCAATAATTTTCCCACCAAATTTTGACATAGAGGACAACTTTGAGGAGCGCAAAGGTGATATTTTCCTTATCAGAAAAATTGTGGATAGAGAAATACCCTTCTAGAGTATTCAACCAGTTTTCTAGGGAATCAAAATTGATATGACCTTAAAATAAAGGAATATCAAAGTTAACTTGTACCTTGAAGGGAGTTGCATCCCCGAATGGACTACTCATCGAAGATGTACTTGCTGATGTCGGAATTCATAAAAGGATTTGGTAGAAACTATCAATAATCTCATTCCTCTGTCGCTCGAGGTATTCCTCGAGTAGATACTGTTAGTTTTTCAACATTTAAGCTAGCATTATGTTAAGATCTTTTCACTGAGAGAATAACAAGCACAGTAATAACATAAGCACATCACATGAGACAAGAGACACAAAGAGTTTTGATCGGGGAAACCATAAATGGAGAAAACCCCGTAACTTCCTCTAAGATAGTATCACCACAAGATGTGATACCCAAAACAGTAAGATGACCTCCCAACATAGAAATAGTCTTCTATCTTCTGTCAAGCCCAAGTATTTACTTCTCCAAAGGTGCGCCACACTTGAGAGAGCAAGTGATGTATTTCACAAGTGATAAATAGAGAGACTCTCACTCTCTATTTATATTCATCCATTCACTTGAGTTACATTTTCACACGTAGGCTCGACCTAATAATTACTACTCGAGCCCACACCTTAATTAGTGTATAATAACTCAAGTGCCCCGAAACTATGGGGACTTACCTAATGACTTGATATGACTTGATTACATTATTAATCCTCCCGATCGGAACATCGGGGCATGACCACATGACTCAAATACATAATAAAAACATCCCAGAATGAACATCAGGTTACAATACATAAGATACATAGAAGAATACATTCTGAAGTTACATATACATCAACACTCCCTCTTAACTAGGAAGGTATTCTTAGGACACAATTTTCAGCACTAGTCTTCTTCTCTGCATCAACTGGATCATCTTCATCTTCAAGTCATCTTCGTCTTCAAGTCATCTTCATCTTCAAGTCATCTGGATCTGGATCATGTCTTGATCTGGATCATCATCACTAGACTGGATCTGGATCACCACTACTGGATCTGGATCATCACTCAATCTAGATCTCTCGCAGTCATCATAACTGGATCTGGATCATAACTCGATCTGGATCACCTCTGATCATCATCATGTGTGTACTATCTCGTCATAGGAAGTTCTACAGAGCCAGCCCTTTTTCATGCTGGTTGTAGGCCTACCCTCATGTAGGTATT
>LPNX010001175.1:92310-175338 GCA_001517045.1 Pseudotsuga menziesii | reverse complement strand
AAAGAGACCTGATATCGGCTTCTGAAGCCATATGGCTTCATAACATAGTAGAGCAATCTGCTATATATTCTGCTTCAACTGAGCTAAGAGAAACACTGGATTGTTTCCTGATAAACCATGAACTCATAGCAGACCTCAAAGCATATACCTGATTTGATTTTCCTGTCTGAGATACTTCCAGCCCAATCTGCATCTGTGTAGCCATACAATCTATACTCATGGCTAGCATCATAGTATTGACCAAAGTCTATAGTCCTCATCACATGTTTTGCAACTACTAGGTGAACCCGTCTTGGTTGAACAAGATACTGACTTAAGGTGTTCACAGCAAAACAAATGTCTGGTCTAGTATTTGTTAAGTACATCAATGACCCAATGATCTGTCTGTAGTGAGTCACATCCACTAACTCTAATGAGTCATCAGCTAACAGCTTCAGATTGGAGTACATGGGTGTGGCCATGAATTTTCATTTCAACATATTGAGTCTCTTCAATATCTCTACCACATACTTTCCCCGGTTGAGAAATATTCCTTCTGAACTTTGCCATACTTCTAGACCTAGGAAATAATGCATTAACCCAAGGTCTTTCATCTCAAATTATTCTGCTAGTTTCTTCTTACTTTCCATGATCTATTTCTCATTCCCTGTCAAGAATAAGTCATCCACATATAGTAATAGAATGATAGGTACATCTTCTACAACCTTGTAGGAAAGGTTAGGATCGACTTTACTCTTGGCAAAGCCCATGCTCTTCAGGAAACTATCTATTCTTCCATACCAAGCTCTGGGAGCTTGCTTCAGGCCATAGAGGGCCTTCTTCAACTTGCATACTTGATTCCTTTTGTCTTCAACTTCAAATTATCGTGACTATTCGATGTAAAACTCTTCCTCAATCATACCATTAAGGAAGGCTTGTCTTTACTTCATCATGGAAGAAACTACCATGATAGATTTGAAGGAAATGTACCTTGCTTCCAGAAGTAAGTGTCTCTTCAGATTTAATTCCCTTTTTCTGATAGAAACCTCTAGCCGCAACTCTTACCTTACTTCTATCAGCAACATATCTTATCTTGCAAATCCATTTGGAAGATACCACATTCTTGCTTTCTGGTTTGAGTACTATATCCCAAACATCATTCTAGTATCACAACATCTTCTATGAGTTTGTCTTCTCAGGTCATCAACATATCCTAGTCTTTTGCATTCAACCTTGAAGGTTGGAAACTACTTTACTCTTGTTAAAGTCTCGATCCATCACAAAGCTATCCATCATGTCACACCCTATCGAACTCAGATATAATTTTCTGTAGTCACTCCCCCTGAAGTGGAGTATCATCTTCCTTCTTCATTCTGCATAGGTTTTTCTATGCTTGACATATACTGGTCAATAGAGTATGTCATGTCATAGTCTATTCTTTCTAGGGAGAATCATGAACCTTGCTTTGTACATCATATCATATACATCATTCCCCATGATCAACTGTTATTCTTTGATCATAGCTTCTTCTAAAGCATTCTTTTCTTCATCTTGAGTTATCTCTTGTACCCGTGGTGGTCTTCATTCTTCAAGGTGGATCTACAACTCTTTGAAGCTCTTTCTTTCGTCATGGTGTCTCTGACTCTGGGAGATTCAGATTCATGTTTATTGGAGTGAATCTTGAATTGTCATCACTTGTTCTTCGGAACAAGTCTCATCCTTCTTTTCTTGAATGAGGCTGTACATGACCTTTCCTGCATTTCAAATGCACCGGTTGCATGGTTAGAACTATTTCATAAAGCATATGCATAATGACAAATTCTTATGCATCATGCAACTGTTTAGTCAATACAACATTCAACCATATCTCACATAGACTTTCTAGATGCTTTCCATCTCTACCATGACATTATTGAGATTGTGCACTAATCCAATATGTCAGCAAAGAGGTTTGATAAGTAGCAATGGAGAGTTGTATAGCACCATGAGCTACTTACCCATCACATGCATATTAGTAGTATACAGTAATTAATGCAAACAATCTATCATGCATAACACATCAACTGAATATAATCAAATGTGTAACAAAACAATATCATGAAATGACAATTGAATACTTATCTTTATTTGTTTCATGGGTATTCTCCTTCTTGAGTCTTCAGCTTCATCGACTTCTTCATTTATGATAGTGTCGTTTCTTATCCGAATGCTGAGGTGGATAAGAAGTTCTTCAAGAGTTGAGATCTTCATATTTCTCATTGACTGAGGGATCTTCTTTGGAAGATGAGAGCTTTATCTTCAGAGACGAGCTTCTTCTTCTTCCCCAAGTCGGCTGAAAGTAATCACTTCCTTCTGAAACACATTTCTTAAATGAATGAATTTCATGATCCTGGGAGGCCATCCAAGGTGTCCATCACCACTTCTACATTCTTCACTTCTTCTTTCCCCGCTTGAAGTTGTTATTTGATTTGAGAGATCCTTATGACTACATGGTCTCTGCATTCTGGATCTTCACATTCTTCAACTGGTTTCTTAAGGTCATATTCTGATCTATGTTCTTCCCTTTAAATAGCTTGGTCAAGGAATCAAACCTCATCGATGTCTTTAGGGAAGACACTTGTAGTACAATTTGATTCAAAATTGAATCATCAATGATCTTTTGGGATTTGACCAAGTTCTTCTTGAGAAAGGCTTCTAGCCTCATCTCCCTCTGAAACTGGAACCTCTATGCTCATGTAGGTGTCCAATCCATTTTCTTCAGAGAGATCATATACTTCATGGCTTGGAAGTTTTCAACTTCACCAAGCTTATCATCAAGCTGATGTCATAGATCACTTTGAAAAGAGAACCTCAAATGAACATAGCAAAGGATTAGATCTTACCGATTTGAGGTGTCCGTTCTGGTTCCGGAGCTGGCTAATCTAGGGTTTGTCACAGAAACCCTAATTTTAAAACTCTGAATATTTTATATATGATTGGATATATAGATATATCTCTTCAAATGGAGCTGTCCAATGTACTCCATTTCTGAAAACAGTGGAGGGAAGCTCCCGGAACAGGAAGCCCTAATTTTCCAATTTCTTCTGCAGAAATGCCTATTACTGTTTCTATGATATATCCATAATTTCTGATCCTCTATGTCTGAAAGTTTGTACTGAGGTAACCTCGCATGTCCCTAATCTACCACCATAGGTTTCATCAGAATTGGTTTCACCATTTGGGATTTATGATCATTTTCCCAAGGTGACCTGTTACAGGACTGTTCAGAACAGTGAAGTTGTACGGCATGCCACATGTGACTGGTTCATCTTCTGAGTCTGATAATAAGACCACCAAAATTAAAGTCCGTACCCTTTCTATAACATCATCAATAATTCCATTTGGACCTCTGTAGCCCAAGATATTGCAATTCTCCCCAGGTGTCCTGTTTAGGGATGAATTCTGGAAGAGGCTGGAACCCTAACTTGGAGAGAACATATCTCCTGGAATACAACGAATATGTGGATGAATTTTGGACACAGTGTTCATCAGGATTTTATCTTCGGACCCTGCAATTTTTAGCTCTTGATACTTCTCCAATATCGAAATATAGCGAATGTGCCAAAACATAACAGTTTTAGTATTTAGGGTTTTTCTAGCTCGGGGTCAAACTAGGGTTTGACTTTCCCGGAGATTCACCCAACCAAAAAAGTTGATCCAAGTCTCTAAAATTCGGTTTTTATGAGGAGAAAAATCCTATTCTGGTATCACTCAAAAATTCCTCTTCTGTAGAAAGCCCTAATTTCCACAACAAAAATTGAAAATGCTCGGAATCGAATTCCGCTTCGACAGAACGATGCACCCTTCAAAGGAGAGTCAGCCTAGCCTTCTTTTGCTGATTGATTGTGGAGAGAGAACCAAAAATAAGAAGCCCTAGATTTTGTAACTTGTGAAAGCTACCCTATTCAGGTTAGCTCTGATACCATGTTAAATTTTCATATGCTTAACTAAGACATAAGTATATCATTTCATTTTTCATAATAAAGTCATATAAAGCAGGATCACTGAAAGAAATAGTATCACAAGAACAACACAAATTTATCCTGGGAAAACCCCTAAGGGAAAAACCCAGCAAAAGCTTCCTCAATATAGATGCCCCGAAAGGGAAAAAGGTAAAACCAACAAGGAGATCAAAAACCTGATTCTCCTCCTTCTCCAGCAACTCCTCTCCTCCAGAAGTGCGCTATTCCAAGTGAGTTTGTGTGTCACAAATGAGGAGCACTACACCTCTATTTATATTCATCCATTTACTTAAAGTTTACTCAATCAACATGTCGGCTTAAGTTAACTCATGTAGGCTCGAGTTACACATGTAGGCTCAAGTAACCACACTGGGGTGCTGATGACCCACCTTTACAAATAGAGGGGACTACCTCATGACTCTTATTAGTTCTTTTGATTAGGAGCATCGGGGTACAATGTAATAGAAGTGGTTCTCCCAGTTGGACCATCGGGGACCACAAAAGATACATAAAGAATATTCTTCGAAGTTACAATATTTCAACATATAAGCCAATCATCACTTCCGTGAATAATGTTACCTGTGAGAGCTGATATCAGAACATATTCATCCTTGTTTGAAGAATCTTCACTTTCATGTCTGTATCTCTTTTGGATGGTTCATCATCCTCTGCAACATGAGCATGATGTATTCTTTCGCCTTGACCAAGTTCTTCTTGTGAAAGGCTTCTAACTTCGTCTCCCTCTGAAACTGGAACCTCTATACTCATGTAGGTGTCCAATCCATTTTCTTTAGAGAGATCAAATACTTCTCTGTTTGGAAGTTGTCAACTTCCCCAAGCTTGTCACCAAGCTGATGTGATATATCATATTGAAATGAGAACCTCAAATGGAAATAGCAAAGGATTAGATCTTACCGATTTGAGGTGTCCGTCCTTGTCCCGGAGTTCGCTGATCTAGGGTTTGTCACAGAAACCCTAATTTTCAAAACTTGGAATATTTCAGACCTGATTGGATGAATAGATAGATCTCTTCAAATGGAGCTGTCCAATGTACTCCTTTTCTAAAAACAGTGGATGGAAGCTCCTGAAACAGGAAGCCCTAATTTTCTAATTTCTTCTGCAGACATTTCTGTTACTGTTTCTATGATATGTCCGAAATTAATGATCCTATGTGTCTTAAATTTATCACTGAGGTAACCTCGCATGTTACCGATCCAACACCACAATTTTCATCAGAATTAGTTTCACCATTTGGGATTTATGATCCTTTTCCCAAGGTGACCTGTTACAGGACTGTTCAGAATAATAAAGTTGTACGGCATGACACGTGTCACTGGTTCATCTTCTGAGTATGATATTCATAGCACTGAAAGTAAAGTCCGTGCCCTTTCTGGAACATCTTTAGGAATTCCATTTGGACCTCTGTAGCTCAAGATATTGCAGATATCCCCAGATGTCCTGTTTAGGGATGAATTTTGGAAGAGGCTGGAACCCTAACTTGGAGAGATCATATCTCCTGGAGTACAGCGCATCCGAGTTTGATGTTTGGACACAGGATTCATCATGATTTTAGATTTGGCCCCTAAAATTTTCAGCTTTTGATACTTTTCCAATCTCGGAATATAGCGACTGTACCAAAACTTAGCAGTTTTAGTATTTAGGGTTTTTCCTATCTTAGGTTCAAACTAGGGTTTGACTTTCCCAGAGTTTCACCCAACCAAATTTCTTTATCTAGGTATCTAAACTTCAGTTTTGATGAGGAGAACAATCCTATGCTGGTCTCACTCAAAAATTCCTCTTCTGTAGAAATCCCTAATTTCCACATCGAAACTGAAAATGATTGAAATTGAATTCCGCATCGACAGAAAGATGCACCCTTCAATGGAGAGTCATCCTAGCATACTTTTGCTGAAAATATGTGGAGTAAGATCCATAAAATAGGAATCCCTAGTTCCTGTAGCTGCACAATGTCTTCTTCTCAGGTTAGCTCTGATACCATGTTAGTTTTTCAACATTTAAGCTAGCATTATGTTAATATCTTTTCACTGAGAGAATAACAAGCACATCAATAACATAAGCACATCACATGAGACAAGAGACACAAAGAGTTTTGATCAGGGAAACCATAAATGGAGAAAACCCCACAACTTCCTCTACGATAGTATCACCACAATATGTGATACCCAAAATAGTAAGATGACCTCCCAACACAGCAATAGTCTTCTGTCTTCTATCAAGCCCAAGTATTTCCTTCTCTAAAGGTGCACCACACTTGAGAGAGCAAGTGATGTATTTCACAAGTGATAAATAGAGAGACTCTCACTTTCTATTTATATTCATCCGTTCACTTGAGTTACATTTTCACACATAGGCTCAACCCAATAATTACTACTCGAGCCTACACCTTAATTAGTGTATAATAACTCAAGTGCCCCGAAACTATGGGGACTTACCTAATGACTTGATATGACTTGATTACATTATTAATCCTCCCGATCGAAACATTGGGGCATGACCACATGACTCAAATACATAATAGAAACATCCTGGAATGAACATCGGGTTACAATACATAAGATACATAGAAGAATACATTTTGAAGTTACATATACATCAACAGATACTTGATAGGATATCCTTCTCCATCGTCCCTCCTTTATTTCACCATGGGAGGCCATTTGGCACGACGGGAGTGAGCTTCACCAAATGAAACTAGTTCAAGACCGAACTCTCGATACCCTGACCTCGCCGAGGACACACATCGAGAAACAATCAAAGAGAAGATTGCTTTGATACGACTAATCCATATTTATGTGTTAACAAAATAAAATAACATAGATATCATAATAACTGTAAACATTTTTCAATAAGAACAAAGATACAGTAAACACATATTCTATTAAAATGGTGAAAATAGAACATACTGTAAATACAACAACTAGAATGGTGGTAGCTATCTTTGAGAAGAGATGTGGTTGCTATGCTCATCCGTGCCAAGATGAATACAAAATGAGGTCAAATGGACCTATTTATTGAAAGAATGAGGGAAATAAGCCCAAAAGTCCAAAACATAACCCTAGAATATGAACCATCATAAAGTTTGCGGCCCTGAGGTGGTAAGTTGAACAATCAACTTCCTAGGGTCATAAATTTTGCATATGATCTCTGATTTTGGCGATCAATAGAATGTTGGAAAGGTATATCCAATCTTTAAAACTTTATTTTGTGGACAAATACATGCCGATGACAATATTTTGGCACCTGAATCACCAAAAAATGTTGTTTATTGCCTCAAAACGACCCCAAAAGTTTGGGACTCGAAAAAACGTAGAAAAATAACTAGGAAACTCCCACAATGGAAAATTGTTCTGAGCAAGTGGAATAGGTGGGTGGAGACCAATCTCCATCTGGATGAATCCTCCCTCCTTAGGAAGCAATGGTCTCCATTTCCTTGAATCCCGTATCATATCTCAAATTGTGTGTTGAGTTGATCTCTTGGTGTGATATTTGTTGAAGTGAAGAGGCTGCTTTTCTTTGGCATCCCAAGAGGGTTATAATTGTTGTATGGATGATTTGTTTTTGGAGGAGCACCTTCAATGTGTGGCATTTCATCATATAGGGACTCATATGGATGAGGAAACAATGACTCTATTTTCTTCTTGTGTCTGATGAGAAGAGATACAGTGTGCATAGGGTGTGGAGGTGATCTGATGTTCTCCTTTAGATGCAATTGTGAAGAGAAATAATTTCCTACTGTGGGAGGTTATCTTACTACCTTGTGAGACTATGTTAGTTGTAACTTTTGCTGGTATCCAATAAAGTTGTCCTACCAAAGTAACAATGACAGTGCGAGGCCATGACTCATATACAGCATGACGTTTCCACATATATAGTTGTCCTAGAAGAACATCAAAGACTTCAAGTGGGGCCACATCACACAGTACCTTGTATTTGAAAGGCTTGATGCAAAATGGTAGGATGAATTGTTGAGTAATGTAGATACCTTGTCCTTGGCTTAGCCAATTGATTTTGTAGGGTTGCAAGTGTGATATTTTCAGAAGCTCCAATCTCTTGATGAATTCTGCTGAGATCAGGTTCTTTTGGCTGCCATTGTCAACAAGAAAATGTAGAGGCATTCCATTCACCCACATATGTGAGTGGAAGAGGTGCTCCTCTATATCTAACTCTTCAAGATCCTCTATTTTAATATGTGTAGTAGTAAGAGTGGCTATGGGGTCTGCATCAATGATATACTTCCCATGGTCTGCGGCTGTGGACTTGGGTTCTGAATCGGACTCAGGATCTGATTTTGAATATTTGATATCTACCACCAATGACTTATTTGAGTGACATTCATCAGTATTGTGCCACAGTATTTTATGAAATTCACAGCAATTACCGGTGTCCTTCTTTGTCTTTCCATTCCCCTTCTTTGCTTGTAGAGGGGACTAGTTGTCCTTTCCTTGTCTTATTTTTTGTGGGTTAGGGTTTCCTTTTCCTTGATTCTATCATGGGTTCACAGGTCTAGAGTCTCACTTGTTATTTTGTTGAAATTAATCCTTGATTTCAATAGCATACCGATAGGTATATATAAGTGAATATATGCAAGGAATTCCATCTCAGTTCGGATGTACCGATGTAGATCACTGCAATATTTTAGTATCGGGTGCTGCTAGGAGTCCTTGATACCTATATTTGCAACGTACGAAAGTTGTTTGTGTACTTTGACATTGGTTGGTACCTCTCTTAATGCAGAATGGTCCATTTGGTGTACTGTTCATCATAGTTTCTCATAGGGTAATACTGTTCTTTCATGACATCAATGAAAGAGCCCTAAGTGGGATTTGAATCAAACAGTTTAGAATCGTCTAATGAGTTTTTCTCCCAAAAAGTTTCCCACCAAATTTTTGACATGGGGGGCATCCTTAAGGAGCATAAAGGTGATCTTTTCCCTATCAGAAAATTTGTGGATAAATAAATACCCTTCTAGACCATTCAACTAGTTGTCTAGGGAATCAACATTGATATGGCCTTCAAATAAGGGAATATCAAATTTAACTTATACCTTGAAGGGAGATGCATCCCCAAATCGGTTGCTCATTGAAGATATACCTGCTGCTGTCAACATTCATAGAAGGATTTGTGCAAAGCTATCCATCATATCATTCCTTTGTCACTTGAGGGCTTCCTCAAGCAACGACTTGATAGGATATCCTTCTCCATTATCTCTCTTTTATTTCACCATGGGAGGTCGTTTGGAGTGGTGAGAGTGATCTTCATCAAGTGAAACTAGTTCAATACTAAACTCTCTATACCCTAACCTTGTCGGGAACATGCGCCAAGAAACAATCAAAGAGCATATTGCTTTGATACCACTGATCCAGATTTATGTGTGAACGAAATGAAATAACAAAGATAGCTTCATAAATGTAGAAATTTTGCAATAAGAACAAAAATACAGTAAACACATATTCTATTAAAATGATGGAAATAGAAAAGACTGTAAATACAACAACTAGAATGGTGGTAGCTCTCTCTTAGAGGAGATGTGGCTGCTACGCTCATCTATGCCAAGATGAATACAAAATGAGGCCAAAGGGTCCTATTTATAATAAGAATGAGAGAGAGAACCACAAAATTCCAAAACATAACCCTAGAATATGAATCGTCATAAAGTTTGAGGCCCCAAGGTGGTAAGTTGAACATTCAACATCCCGAGGTCATAACTTTTGCATACGATCTCCAATATGGGTGCTTGATAGCCCATTGGAAAGGTCTACCTGAGATTTTAAAATTTTGATTATGACCAAATGAATGCTGATGGGACATAATTTACCACCAAAGTCTCCAAAAAACGTCATTTAGGGCCTCAAAACGACCACAGAAGTGCGGGACCTAAAAAACCGTAGAAAAATAACTAGGAAACTATCACAATGGATAATGTTTTTTAGTCAGTGAAATAGGCGGGTGGCCACCAATATCCATATGGACCATCCTCCCTTATTAGGAAGCAATGGTATCCATTGCATAAAATCCCGTATCATATCCTGAATTATGTGTTGAGTTCATATCCAGGTGCGATAATTGTTGAAGTGAAGAGGTTGCTTTTCTTTGGCATCCCGAGAGGATTGTAATTGTTGTATGGATGATGTATTTTTGGAGGAGCACCTTGCATGCATGTCCTTTCATTGTAGAGGTACTCATATGGATGAGGAAATAATTACTCTATTTTCTTCATGTGTATGATGAGCAAAGATACCATGTGTAGAGGGTGTGGAGGTGATCTGATGTTCTCCTTTAAATGCAATTGTGAAGAGGAATAATTTCTTGGTGTGGGAGCTTATCTTCCTACCTTGCAAGACTATATTAGGTTCAACTATCTCTGGTATCCGATAGAGTTGTCCTCCCAAATTAACAAGGACATTGCAAGGATGCGACTCATATACAACATGACACTTCCACATATATGGATATCCTAAAAGAAAATCACATACTTCAAGTGGGGCCACATCACACAGTACCTCATCTTTGAAAGGCTTGATTCCATATGGTAGGAGGCATTTTTTAGTAATGTGTATACCTCATCCTTGGCTTAGCCAACCAATGTTGTAGGGTTGTAGGTGTGGTTTTGTTGGAAGCTCCAATCACTTGACGAATTATGTTGAGATCATGTTCTTTTGGATGCTATTATAAACAAAAAAATGTAGAGGCCTTCTCTTCACCCAAATCTATGAGTGGAAGAGGCACTCCTCTACCTATGACTCTTTAGGATCCTCTTTTTGAATATGTGTGGTAGAAACAATGGGAGTGGGGTTTGCATCAATGATCTACTTTCCATGGTTTGCAAATGTGGCATTGGGTTTCAAATCGGAATTGGGATTTGATTCTGAACATTTGCTCTTAGGAACCATTGACTACTTCGAGAAACATTCATCAATGTTGTGCTAATGAATTTTATGAAGTTAATTCCACTTCTCGATGTCCTTTTTTGTCTTTCAATTCCACTCTTTTTCTTGTGGTGAGGACTTGTTTTCCTTTCCTTGTCATGTCTTTTGCAATATAGGGTTTCCCTTTCCTTGCTTCTGCGGTGGGTTCGCAAGTCTAGAGTCTTGCTTGTTCTTTTGTCAAAATTTATCCTTTATTTTGGCAACATAAATATAGGTAGATCCAAGTTAAGAGATGTAAAGGAATTCCATCTCAGTTTGAATTTACCGAGGTAGACCACTGGGATATTTCAATATTGGGTTCCAGTCAGAGTCCTTAACACCCATATTTGTACACAAGGTATGAAAGTTGTTTGTGTACTTTGACACTATCCAATCCCTCTCTTGATGCAAAATGGTCCATTTGGTGTACTGGTCATCATAGTTTCCCATAGGGTAATACCATTCCTTGACGGATTCTACAGAAGAGCTCGAAGTGGGATTTGTCTCAAACAGTTTCGACTCGTCTGATGAGTTTTGATCCCAATACATTTCCCACTAATGTTTGATATGGGGGATGGCCTTCAGGAGTGAAAAGGTGATATTTTCCCTTTTAGAAAATTTGTGGACAGAGAAATACCCTTCTAGAGCATTCCACCAATTGGCTAGGGAATCAACATTGATATGGCCTTCAAATACAAGAATATCAAAATTAACTTGTATCTAGAAGGGATTTTCATCCGCAAACCAACTGCTTGTCGAAGATGTACTTGTCATTGTCATCATTTGTAGAATGATTTGGGAGAAACTATCTATCATCTCATTCCTTTGTTGCTCGAGGGTTTCCTCGAGTAGCAACCTAACAGGATCTCCTTCTCCATCGTCTCTCTTTTATTCCACCATGTGAGTCTATTTGGGGTGACGAGAGTGATATTCACCAACTGAAACTAGTTCAAGACTGAACTCTCTATACTCTGACCTCGTCGGGGACATGTGCCGAGAAAGAATTAAAGAGAAGATTTCATAGATACCATTGATATGGATTTATGTTTGAATGAAGTGAAATAAGAGAGATAAAATCATAAACAAAGACATTTTTTAATAAGAACAGAGATACAGTAAATACATATTCTATTAAAATGGCAGAAATAGAACAAACCGTAAATACAAGAACTAGAATGGTGGTTGCTATCTCTGAGAAGAGATTTAGATTCTATGCTCATATGTGTCAAGATGAATACAAAATGAGTCCAAAGGGGCCTATTTATAATAATAATGAGGGTGATAACCCCAAAAGTCCATAAAGTTTGTGGCCCCTAGGTGGTAAGTTGAACAATCAACTTCCCGTGGTCATAACATTTGCATACGATCTCTGATTTGGGTGCTCGATATCCCATTGGAAATGTCTACTCGATATTTACAACTTTCAACTATGGCCAAATGAATGTCGTTGGAGACCATTAGGCTACCTGAATCACCAAAAAACGTTGTTTAAGGCCTCAAAACGGCACCAGAAGTTTGGAACCAAGAAAACCGTAGAAAGATAACTAGGAAAATGTTACAATGGACAATTGTTTTGAGCTAGTGGGATAGGTGGGTGTCCACTGATCTCCATCTGGATCAATCCTTCCTCCTTATGAATCAATTGTATCCATTTCTTCGAATCCAATATCATATCTTGAACTATGTGTTGAGTTGATCTCCTGGTGCGACATTTGTTGAAGTGAAGAAGTTACCTTTCTTGTGCATCCCGAGAGATTTGTAATTGCTCTATGGGTGATTTTATTTTGGAGGATTGGCTTGAATGTGTGGCCTTGCATCGTAGAGGTACTCGGATGGATGAGCGAACAATGACTATTTTCTTCTTATGTCTGATGAGTAGAGATACCATGTGCAGAGGGTGTGGAGGTGTTGGTTTACTAATGGGAAGACCTAGGTTTACTGTAATGTACCAACAAAACCTCTAGCTCACTGGCCCTTTCAGTGACAGACCACAGAACGGCCTAAAGTCTCACCCAAAGTGATTCTAGATGGGGTGGCTGAAGACTTAGGTGTCCTCAACCAGGTTCTGTAGCATCCTAGGTTTCTCTTGATTCTGGTTAACCAGTGGGATCTCTCTGTGAGATGTTGTTTCTCCCTTCCCAGCTGACTCTGCTATGGAACAGACTCTTATTGCATCGTGGCTTCTAGGACGATGCGTAAAATTTCTCTTCTACTCGACACCTTACCTGCGATATCCCACACCGCAGCTCCTCCGATAGTGCTACATCACCTTTTTGTGCTGCGATAGCTTCTATAGTAAGACTCAATAGGACTCTCCAACTCTCAAGGTCCAACGGATTTCTTTCTACTTATAATAGCTCACTTAAACTTCACAAGGGTGTTTAAACAACTTCACTTAAGATTCTTCAGTCTATTGTACTTAACATCTATTGCGCTCAACTTGCTGAAATAAATATACAGGAATCACTTAACACAGTAATTGTCACTACCATGAATCAAGCACTGGTAAACTCATATACATACTACTTGATACAGTCAACTTGCGTTTGACCTTCTATATTACTATAAACTGAAGGATAGCATTCATTAACTGTTAAGCAAAGCTCATGTTACAGGTAACAGATAACAAATAAGTAAACACAATCACATAAAACAGTCGCACAACACACGGATTTTACGTGGTTCACTTCCAGGGGGGAAGCTACGTCCATGGGAACTAGTTTTTATATTATATCTTGAGAGAGTAAACACAGTTCCTCTGCACCCTATTATGCAACTTGAGATCTTCTGGGAAACTCCATGCACACAGCTGGGAGCCCTTCTCTTAGATCTCTTCTCTTCCTATATTGCTTTCTTCTTACAATATTTCCTCTCTCTCTCTCTCTCTCTCTCTCTCTCTCTCAATCCCTGCAGATTGTTACATTCATGTTCAAGGATCTAGATACTGGTTGTAGTAAGATAATACAGACTTAACAACAGAACCAGAGATTTACTCAAATAACAGCTAACTGACCAACTAGCTAATTGTCTATCTGAATGTCTGGCTAGTTAACCTTTCACAATACAAAATACATGCTTAAATAGGTGGCCCGAAGGTCTCACCGTGATACAACACTGTGGGCCTTTCCCAATAGTAACCCAAAACCCTAACTGTGACAGTCGTCCTATCTATACTTTGAATTGCCGCTTTCTGTCACACCACAGCTTTCTGGAGTCTTCCACGATTTTGGCACTGAACGTGGGTATGGGTGCCGCTTCCTTGGTCGCTCCCCTTATGTCCTTTGTCTTCAATACCTCAGCCCATTGCTCCTTTTCCTTTATGAGGGTAGCTGAGCCCTCCTGTCTTCACCGCTGCCTTAAGTGCAGTGGTCGAGCTCTCTCTTCTCGGCTGCTTCAGGTACTGTTTCCTTTGACTTTCTTATCCCGATATAGCATCTTTTCCTGTAGCTGCGGGGCCCTGCTCCAAAAGTCCCCTAATAGTCCCCGAGCCACTAACAGCTGGCTTCTCTTGCTGTAGCTTCTCCTTGGCTTCCTGTGAAGTCCTTGCAAATCTTTATCTGAGTCATGTGACTTCTTTGTCCATAGCTTCGACACAGTCTTGTGCTGCTTTCTCTAAAATAGTATCAACACTTTCCTTATGTGAGCTCCAGAATAAATGGTGGACGATTTATAGGCTGCTAAATTTGTTGCAATGATCTCACCTCCTGCTACCTCGATCAGGTTTGTACCATTCACCTCAAATTCTACTGGAGCACTTGTCTGAACAGATTCATCAAAGACATCATCATTCTGAATATATGGAAAGTAGATGTCTTTTAGCATACATCTAAGTTGATCTTCATTTTGATAATTTGACTTTACTTGGATATACGCACATTGGTAAAACTTTCATGAGGATACATGTCCTTTTCCAGCTTTAATGTAACTACCTTCTTTGAAATTTTCTGTATCTCTCTCATTTTCAACATCTCTGCTTCGTTCCTTTCCCATTTCCTTTTTTTTCTAAGTCTCGGATGCCTGTTTCTTGGTCCTTTTTTCTTTCCATGAGATCTTCTGGGAAACTCCACGCACACAGCCAGGAGCACTTCTCTTTCTTATTCTCACTTTTCTTCTTCTCTGTTTTCTTATCTTCAGTGATCTTCTCGTCTTTATTCTTCTCGCTCTGGGATGGACTCTTCTACTATCTGAGCTTGACTCCTCATCCTTGGCATTTGTCTAACCTGTGGTGCACCTAATTTCACAACCCTAGGCGACATCATCATAGCAGACCTGAGGCCACCATGCTGGAATCATCGCACAATGTCTTCTAAAGGTTCCTTCTCGGATATACACCACCTGGTGCAATACTCTAAACTGGCAATGGCTACGAAATTAGGGAAACTAGCACTCTGTAACTGAAGTATCTTTGCTGAGGAAAAACTCTTACAAATTTCTCTATAACTCTCAGAAATTGCAAAAGTAACCCTTCTGTGTGAATGATCTATGTATTTATAATGAAGGCGATAATCTCTGAAGCAATGCTCACTTAGGTTGGACCTGTCAGCAACATTTATTGCATGGAAAAGACAACACCTGTCATTTCGATCCTCATTAATTGCTAAAAATCCGATCAAATTTCCTTTGAAAATTATGCACAGGTGCCGGTCTCGACTAAGATTTACCAAATCTGGGAAAATCACTGTACTATTTCCAAATCTAGGGCAACAGATAGCTGTCGTATCTGGATTAACTGCTTGGCAGAAGGCGACGTGACTGGCCCTCTGTCCCTTTCCAAAATCGTCTACGTGGCACGGGGAACATCGCATCACTGTGATGTCACACCGCATCATCCTGAACCAAAAAGTTTCATGCCAAGCTGTTGAAACTCCGCAACATTCAAAACTTGCGCAAAATAAACTTTCCTATTGCGATTCCTCATGCTTAAAATTTTATTTTATTTTTTTATTTTTTATTTTTTTTGGATGTAGACTAGTTATAGGTGTGATGTCTCCTTTCAACTACACTGGACATCTGCACAGTTAGTTCCCTACGTTAGTATTGGGAGGTGGAGTGGCTATCACTATAAAGCTTAATCCTACTGCCATTAATCAAAGTAGGAACAAGCTCCCCATTCAGTTTACTGAGCTGAACGACACCTCCTTTTGTAACTTGCTGAATCTAATATGGCCCCAACCAATGTGTCTTGAACTTCCCTGGAAACTTAACAAACTTGCTGTCATAAAGGAGCACTAGGTCTCCTTTCTGAAAAATATTGCTCTTGATGTGCCTGTCATGCCAAGCTTTTTCTCGTGCCTTCTGCACTTTTTGATGAAATCCTGTGATGAATCTGTCTTCTTCTAAAACAAGCAGTTGTGCTAATCTGTCATTCATCGTATCTGCATTAGCCGTCTCAGTAATTTGAGCAATTCTTAAACTGGGAATAATATATTCCATAGGCATAACAACCTCTTGTCCATACACCAAGCTAAAAGGTGTGTGTCTTGTAAGTTTCTTGCATGTAGTTCTATAAGCCCATAATACAACATTAACCCTAAGGTCCCAATCATTTATTTGGCTGTTACAGATCTTAGTAAGAGCATTTTCTAGAATCTTGTTAAAATCCTCCACCATACCATTAGCTTGTGGGTGGTAGGGAGTGCTCTTATGGTGCTGTATCTAAAATTCCTCTGTCAAGGCCTCAATAGTGCGATTCAGAAAATGTGTGCCTTGATCACTTGTCAAAATTGCTGGACATCCAAATCTACTAATGATGTTTTCAAAAATGAACTGTGCAGCTGTAGCGGCATCAAAATTCCTTACTGCTTTGGCCTTTGCCCATCTGGTGAGGTATTCTATTCTTGTGATGATGTATCTTGTACTAGATCATTTTCCTGGTGGGTTGATAGGACCCACAAAATATATAGCCTACTTGTCAAATGGCTGCAGCGTAATCTGTGGTCGCAGCGACATTTCATCTCTCCACGAAGGTTTTCCTACCCTCTGGTAGATATCACAACATCTGTAAAAATCCTTAGTGTCTTTGTGCAAAGTAGGCCACCATAATCCTGCAGCTAGAATTTTCTGTGCAGTCGGCTTTCCTACGAAATGACCTCCTGTGGTACCTGAATGTGCTTCTCTGATAATGGCCTCTTTCTCATGCGGCATCACGCATCTGCGTAGGACTTCATCTGGACCTAACTTATATAAATGTCCTGCGATCAAAGTGAAGTCTGCTGCTTTCACAACTAACTGTTTCTTTTGTTGCTTAGTAAACTCAACTGGTGCCCACCCTGTAGTGAGAAAGTGGATATTATCTTCGTAATACTCATCTGCGATCTGGATAGAAAACAATTGCGCATTTGGCAAATTATCCTCTAAATTACTTGGTTCTTCTCCTGAGTCTATTTGCGATATATGATTAGGTCCAGCATTTAATTTTCCTGGTTTTACAATAATTTCAAAATCATACTCCCGAAATAAGAGTAACCATCTGTAGATCCTTCCCCCTAACACTGGTTTATTGACCAAATACTTTAAAGTGGAATGGTCAGTGAACATCTTGAATGGGGCACCCAACAGGTAGTGCCTGAACTTCTGTAGAGAATACACCATAGCTAATCCTTCTCTTTCTGTAGTGGTGTAGTTCTTTTCTGTGGTAGATAACTTTCTATTGGAGTACACGATAGGGTGATCGATACCCCCTTCTCCTGGTTGTGTTAAGACAATCCCCAGTGCGATGCCAGATGCATCCACATGTACATGAAATGGCTTGTTCCAATCTGGGAATAATAAGATAGGTGCTGTAACCATATTCTCTTTAAGAGTGTCTAAACTTTGCTACCATTCCTCATTCCATAGGAATTTCACATCTTTTTTTAACATCTTTTCCATAGGTGAAGTGATCTTTTCATAGCCTTTGATGAATTTTCTATAATAGCCGATATGAACTAGTAGTGTCCTCAATTGCTTGACTGAGTTGGGTGCTGGAAGATTTACAATGATGGCAATCTTTGTAGGATATACCATCAAGCCTTGTCTGCAAACAATATGACCCAACAAAATACCAAATGGCGCACAGAATATACATTTCTTCAAGTTAAGAGAAATATGATATTGCCTACATTTCTCTAACATGAGCCTTAAATCTCCTATATGCTTTTTTATTAATCCAAATATAGTCCAATCATCAAAATAGACTTCTAAGAATTTATGGATGTATTCCTTAAATACAGCAACTACTACTCTAGAAAAAATAGCTAGTACATTTTTAATACCAAAGGGCATTACCGTATACTTGAATGAGCCCCATTCTGTCACAAAGGTGTTCTTATGTCGATCCTCTGGATGGATTCTTATCTGGTGATAGCCCGAAAAGCCATCTGTGAAGCAGTAGATCTCCTGTCCTCCCACATTGTCTAAAACTTCATTAGTAAAAGGTGTCGGAAATGGGTCATGAAGTGATGCATCGTTGAGTTTGCGCAAATCGACACAAATCCTGATTTCTCCTTTAGTTTTCTTTTCCTACACAACCATGGGACTAACCCATTCACTCTCTTCTACTAGCTCGATGATGCCTGCTGCTAGCATCTTATCAATCTCATCCTTAACTTTTTCTTTATAGCAAGGATTCAATCTGTATGGACGCTGCTTAACTGGCCTAGCATCCTCTTTCAAAGGTATCCACATGATTCCCAAATCTCCTACTATTCCCTTCATCTCTATTAAATTAGTGGGAAATAAGTCATGATAGTCATGTAACAGATCTACGATGTGTCCTACTGTTTCATAATCCCAATAGTCTCCAATAGAGGCAAACTTTGGTTCTGTTTCTGTGCCAATATTGATATTTTTAATCTTGATAGGTTCTGTGACAGCTGGAAACTCCAGCTTTGGTCCATCAAATTCACGAGTCCCTTCAGACTCTGGAATGTTGATACTACGAGGATTCTCATCCTCATCACCTGGCTCTTCTGTGAAGTTGTAACACTCTAGCGCATGTTCTAACTGAACAGTCCAATCAGGCTGAGCATACACTGGTAGGGTACAGTCATCAAATATCTTAGTCTTTATAACATCTAGAGCCTGATCAATGCTTGGATACTCAGATTCAAAAGTGAAAGTGCGTAGAAAGCTTTCTATCATAACTGGCCATGTAGTCATTCCTCTGCGCAACTCTGTCTCAGTGTACCAGTTCCTTGGGACTGTTTCTAAAGTGTGAATGAATAGGTGAACCCATTCATCCTATGGAATGTCCAACCAACTCTGTTCACAAATCTTAATATGTGACTTGGGGTCACTTTCTCCTTTATATTTCTGCTGTAAAGGCTCCTTGTCATTAGAGAATCTGATCGCCATCAATCTCTTAAAATCATCCCATGATGCGATATTTTCTTTATGTGCATGCCACCATCTTACAGGTGTGGCTTTGACTGCAAGGTCAATAGCTGCCATCCTCTGCTCATGAGGAATTTCCTGCTCAAACTATTGTAAAAATTCATTGACATCTGCTAAGCCATGAAATGACGGAATATCCTTAACCTCTGCGCCAATCCATCACAGTGACTTATTCATAAACACACATTTGCGAGCTAAGACTTCGTAAAGTCTATTCTGCCAATTTTCTATGCCAACATCTGAATCTGATGCGCATGAGCTGTCGCATTGCCAACTAATATTTGCTTCTGCGGTGGGGTTGATATAATCACTCTGGTTAGCAGTCATCTGATAGAGGCTTTCCATATTACGCACCTCTTCCTCTGCTCTGATAGGTTCAATATAACGAGGACCCTGGAAAGGATCCAACGGTGTGATGACTCAAATATGATTATCCTCAAAGGCCATTTGTCTTTTCTTTAAATCGATAACAACCATGTTATCAATTTCCCAATCAATACCTAGTAAAGCTGGATACAGTCTTCTATCGCCAATGATTTCTATGACTTCAAAGTCTGCAAAGTTGCGAAATCCATCAATATCAAGTGGTACTTGCGGTAATCAACCCAGTGGCGATACCCTCTGCTGATTGGCTAGTCGCAGATGGATAGGTGATCTGGCTAACTTAGGGCTACCCATTTGTTCCCATGTCTGCTTAGTCAGAACATTTATCTCTGATCCTAAATCTAGGATTACCTCATCCATTTCAAATTCTCCAATTTGCACTGTGAGTCTCATTTCTCTTCCCATTCTTGTATGACCCATAATATTATGAACAACACACTGCATACTGCTCACGGAAGAAGGCTGCTAATACTGGTCTATAATGCGCTGAAGCTCTCCGATAGCTTTCTCATTTCGTATGAGTTTCAAGCAGCTCCGTAGGAAGGATTGGAAACTTCCTTTCAACTCATCTTCTTCACACCTTCCCGATGTGGTATCCTATGGTATCTGGACAAGACTAATGCCACAATGTTGCTACTGCGGTATGCCCCTACAAGGAAATACCTGCGATCCTGATGGTGTAGGTTCAGTAATGAAAGTTTTAGCTTGCTGAAACGTTTCTTTGTTCTTCTGCAGGTCAAGTGGTGTTGAGTTATCAGTGGATTTACACACCCACTCCAGACTTGTATTCTTTTCGGCATCCTGGGATGTCCAATAGTAGAATCACCACTGCGAGTCACAATATTGACTCTTGGTTCTGGTTCTTTCTGCTCAATAGCAATAAGCTGAATATTCTGGTTTACTATTGGCTTCGGGTCCCTAATATTGGCTATCAAGATAGGACATTCCTCTATAGTATGATCATAGGACTTGCAATATTTACATGTCGTAGTAGGGTTCTGACAATCCCTAGCATAATGTCCTATGTCTCCACAGTTGTAATAAATAATCGGTCCATGGCCACGGCCAAATCCTCCACCATGGCCATCATGAGCCAGTTCATGTTGTAGTCCTACTGCTGGACTTGATGTCTCTGACTGGACTCTGTAGAAGTCGTGTTTTCTCTCTATCATGAGATAATAAGCTCTGTAATTATTTTCATCATGTCCTACTAACTTACAGAAGTTAGAGTATAAGTTATTAGGAGTTTGTACATACTTATGAAGTAAAGGGCATTCCTATGGTCTATGTCCTCTTGTTCTACAGATTTCACACCATGGCCCTTGATTCTGTACTAAGGGGTTAGGAGCCCCACTTGCTAGATACTCAACAAATACTGGACAGTTATCTTTAGTATGGCCATGTCCTTTACACTTTGTACACCATAGTTCTTATGCAACCTCTTTTCCTTTCTTAATCTCGTGTAGCTGTAAAGTGAGATTGGCTAACTGATTCTGTAAGTTTGTCATACCTGTACTAGTCTCAGCTAGAGGTGAAGCATCTGGTTTCATTTCCATCTCCAATGCTTCATCCTGCATATGGAGTTTCTGCTGCATTAGTGGAAGTCTGATGTGAGGGAGAAGTGCTGCGATGAACCATTCCTTATGCTGCTCCGGGGCAAACTCAAAGCTAACTTGGTCTATAAGAGCTTTAAATTTCTGATCGAAATCCCATATTACCTCTGTGGGTAACTGTTTGATGTCTTTAAGTTCTATAATACATTGTGACTTAGACTTGGGTTTCTTAAATTCCTTAATCATGGTGGTCCTGACCTATACAAGCGTTCTGGGCTGTGGTGATGTATACTTCATATACCATGTTAAAGCTCTTTCTCTAAGTGTAGTGGCCAACTGGACAAGTTTAGTATTATCATCTTGGATCTATTTAATGGTCCATAAAACTTCACATAGGAACCAATGTTGTTCTGGGTCTTCTTCCCATGTACCCTTAAAGGTAGGTAATTTCATATCATCCCCCATTCTGTTTCTACGTGGTGGATTCTGACTTGCTGTGTTACTACCACTTGGCGGTGTAAATGTAGGTGGTGTAGAGGTAGTATGTACTATGTGTGAACTACTAGATGGAGTTCCTACGGGATTATTCTGAGTCCCGATTGCTTTCTGTGGGGTATAAGGGTGGTAAGGGATACCCCCTACTGTTCTTTCTCTATTATTTTAACTCTATTCTCTAGTACTGTCTGAACTGTCTTCAAAGAAGGAAGACCTGAAATCTACTTTATATTTCTTACCGCTACGTGTACATCCAATTTCTTCGAAATCACTCTCAAACTCTTGTGACATTACACTTACTTAATTTATTCATCTGAGAATATATCCAATACTCCTTTTTCATGTAATAACATCTTAAGGTACAAATTTAAAGATTTCAAGTACTTACCGCGATATCCTTTGAAGAAGTACCTCTCTGCTTCACTGAAACTCTTTCTTTGATCAACTGCAAACTCTGTAATGAAACCTTCTAGCAAACTCACAAGCCTAAAGTCTACTGCTCGCGAAATGGGATTATCAACTCTCTTCATGGTGTCAATCAGCTCCGGTGTCCAGACAATGTTCCTCTTATTTTTTAATACATGCTTATCATTCAACTTTGATAGCCAATCGTACAACTCATTTGCATAGGTAGCAAAAAATATCTCGTGTAGGTCTGTGAAGATATATTTTTGTAACCAGTCCTTTGTACTCAGTCTAGGACTCTTGTTTTCTTTTTCAGCAAATTCTCTCTCCGTAGACTCAACCTAGTGGTTAAGTTCTTCTTTAGTAGGATGCCAACATAACATTAGCTCTTCAATTTGTTCAAAACCAACAACATAACCATTTGTTGGTTTACTAATGGGCAGACCCGAGTTTACTGTAATGTACCAACAAAACCCCTAGCTCACTGGCCCTTTTGGCGACAGACCGCAGAACGAACTGAAGTCTCACCCGAAGTGATCCTAGATAGGGTGGCTGAAGACTCAGGTGTCCTCAACTAGGTTCTGTAGCATCCTAGGTTTCTCTTGATTCTGGTTAACCAGTGGGATCTCTCTGTGAGATGTTGTTTCTCCCTTCCTAGCTGACTCTACTATGGAACTGACTCTTATCGCATCACGGCTTCTAAGACTATGCGCAAAATTTCTCTTCTACTCGACTCCTTACCTACGATATCCCACACCGCGGCTCCTCCGACAATGCGATATCGCCTTTTTGTGCTGCGATAGCTTCTATAGTAAGGCTCAATAGGACTCTCCAACTCTCAAGGTCCAACAGCTTTCTTTTTGCTTATAATAGCTCAGTTAACCTTCACAAGGGTGTTTAAACAACTTCACTTAAGCTTCTTCAGTCTATTGTGCTTAACATCTATTGCGCTCAACTTGCTGAACTAAATATATAGGAATCACTTAACACAGTAACTATCACTACCATGAATCAAGCACTGGTAAACTCATATACAGACTACTTGATACAGTCAACTTTTGTTTGACCTTCTATATTACTATAAACTAAAGGATAGCATACATACATTCATTAACTGTTAAGCAAAGCTCATGTAACATGTAACAGATAGCAAATAAGTAAACACAATCACATGAAACAGTCGCACAACAGACGGATTTTACGTGGTTCACTTCCAGGGGGGGAAGCTACATCCATGGGAACTGGTTTTTATATTATATCTTGAGAGAGTAAACACAGTTCCACTGCAACCTATTATGCAGCTTGAGATCTTCTGGGAAACTGCACGCACACAGCCGGGAGCCCTTCTCTTAGATCTCTTCTCTTCCTATATTGCTTTCTTCTTACAATATTTCCTTTCTCTCTCTATCTCTCTCAATCCTTGTATATTGTTACATTCATGCTCAAGGAGCCAGCTACTAGTTGCAATAAGATAATACAGACTTAACAACGAAACCAGAGCTCGACTCAAAGAACAGCTAACTGACCAACTAGCTAATTGTCTATCTAAATGTCTGGCTAGATAGCGTTTCACAATAAAAAATACATGCTTAAATAGGTGACCCGAAGGTCTCACCATGATACAACACTGTGGGCCTTTCCCAGCAGTAACCCAAAACCCTAACTGTGACAGCCGGCCTATCTGTACTTTGAATTTTCGCTTCCCGTCACACCACAACTTTCTGCAGTCTTCCACGATTTTGGCGCTGAACGCGGGTATGGGCGCCGCTTCCTTGGTCGCTCCCCTTTTGTCCTTTGTCTTTAATACCTTGGCCCATTGCTCCTTTTCCTTTATGAGGGTAGCTGAGCCTTCCTGTCTTCACCACTACCTTAACTGCAGTGGTTGAGCTCTCTCTTCTCGGCCGCTTCAGGTACTATTTCCTTTGACTTTCTTGTCCTGTATAGCAGCTTTTCCTGTAGCTGCGGGGCCCTGCTCCAATAGGAGGTGATATGATGTTCTCCTTTATATTCAATTGTGAAGAGTGTTATAATAATCAACCCATAGTTACCCATATTTGAAATTAATTAATCATTTTTGTCTTATTCCTAGATTCCTCACTATGCTAGTTGGATTCCACTTGCACCTATAAGTCAACACATGATAAAAAAGGGTCATGGAGCACTTCGAAATCATCCTGGAAACATTTTTAGAAACTTTTCTTTTATTCCTGTATTGGAAAAGTTCAGTTCTATTTTTTCTGAAAGCTTCCTTACTTTACAACAATTTTAAGGCAGATGGGAAAAGCTAGTCTAGAAGTAAATGCCTTATTTTTTTCCCACATCATCCTCCTTCCCTTTCTCAAAAAAAAATCATGGATATAATCTATTTCCACCACTTATTATCTGGCCTATTTGATTTATTCATTTCATGAGCATATTCTTAGATTTGGAGAGTGTTGTATGCACATATGGGGGATTTGACTAGTTTTAGTAAGCCTGTTTTTTACCAATCCGAATAGCATCCATATGATTTCAAATATCTAATGTAATTATATATTTGGATAGAATATTACTTGATGTGGTTGGATGATGTACACTTATTCAATACAGGATTGTGTTATGCACCAATTTCAGTCTCCTTTTGTGTGATTTTTGCATGTTTGATTAGCAATTTTGTCAGTGTAATTGTTATATTGCTTGGGTTCAATTTCCACATGGTATCAAAGCCTTCGTAGATTTATTTATATCTTTCCATATTGTTATTTCAGGTTTGACATCACTAACTAGGAGTGCATTCTACCGACTGGAGGGCACAGTTGCTGAGATATGGACCAATCTCAAAGGATCATCTTGACTCCATTCAATTTATTCGAATGGAAAGCTAATATGGAGATATTTTTGAGAGAAAAATGTCTCTATAGGGTTACCATGACAACTAAGGTAGAGACCAATGCAGCTGCAGAGAAAATTGAATGGCACAACAAGAGGGATGAGGCCTATGGTATTTTGTGCTTGAGAATTTCAAGAGACCTCCTCTTTCATATTGATGCATTGACATCACCTAATGAGGTTTGGGAGAATATTGAAGATATTTTTGGAAATAAATATGAGATGAGATGACATCAACTCAAGAATTAATTGATATCCTTGAGTCCCAGTAGCTTCGAATCATGGAAACTCTACTTTTCCAAGTTTAAGGCCCTCGTTTTGCAGCTAAAACAATGTGGGATCGAAAATAGGGAAGAGAAACTAGTATTGACTATACTCTCGAAGCTTGGCCCTGAATACTCAATGTTAGTTTTGACCTTCCATGCCACCAAATTGACAGCTCGAACCTAGAAGATTCCTAAGCTTGTTGAGTTCATGGAATCCCTCACCCAGGAGAAAAAAAAATTGGTAATGATGAGAACCATCAAACCTTCCAAAGACCAAGCTTTGATTGCTGGAGATTCAAAGGTGGATTCAAAGGGAAAGAAAAAATCTAAAAATCCACCTGAGCAAAAGAGAGACAAGTCAAAGTCTCAAGAGGATCCCTCAGGCTCCAAGAAGAACTTCCAAAATAAGAATAACAAAGGAGAAATGAGCAAGTGTGCATACTACAGTAAGGGCTATCATCCTGAGAGCTCTTGTATGAAAAGGAAAATTGACATGTTGACCCAACTCCTAGAGAAGAACAACATCTCCCTTCCTGATTGCTCAAAGAAGAGGGAAGGAGGATTAAATTCATAAGACAAGGAGAGAGTACATGCCTTTGTTGATAGCACCTCAAGCTCACCTAGCTTCATCATTGATTCTAGAGCTTCCAGACATATGGTATCGACAAGGGAGACTTTCTCCTCTCTTGACATTTCTAAAGGTCCAAAAGTTGTCTTGGGAGATGAATATCTCATTGACAGTATGGGGAAGGGAAGGATTGATCTTGACCATGGTTTCTTCAAATATGTGTTGTATGTTCCAGGTCTTGCCTCTAATGTCTTGTTAGTGTATCAGATGACTCACACTGGGTATCCAAATAAAGTCATCTTCTCCCCCAATGAAGTTGAAATATCATAGATTTAGAATGGTAAAGTCATAGCAAAAGGTGTTTTGGATCACACTTCGAAGGTATACAAGTTTTCTCATTTTATACCATATTCAAACCCCTATGCTATTCGCACCCATGATAATGAGGAACGCAAGATTTGGCATGAGATATTTGGCCATATTAAATATAAGTATCTTTCTAATTTGAGTGACAAAGATATGGTTATAGGGTTACCAAAGATTAAGTTTTCTAAGGGAGTCTTCCAAGGTTGCATCCTAGGAAAACACCCAGAGCACAAATATGAGAGACCTAGTCATGAGAGAACCTTTGTACCCCTTGAGTTAATCCACAATGAAATTTCTGGTCCATTCCCTCATATGTCCATGAGTCAAGCCAAATATGCACTGACCTTCATAGCTGACTTCTCCGGGTATTGTTGGGTCTACTTCCCAAAGCACATGTCTAAATTTTTTGACCTATTCAAGGTCTTTCAAGCCTTGGTTGAGAGCCAGTATGGGAGGAAAATCAAGATCCTTAGATCTAAACATGGTGGTGAGTATGTCAAGTATGAGTTCATCCATTATTGCAAACATGCAGGTATCCATATGCAACATTCTATTCCTTACACAATTTTGTGAGTGTAATTTTTATATTGCTTGGGTTCAATTTCCACATGGTATTAGAGCCTTCATAGATTGATTTATATCCTTCCATATTTCTATTGCAGGTTTGACATCACTAACTAGGAGTGCAATCTACTGACTGGAGGGCACAATTGCTGAGATATGGACCAATCTCAAAGGATCATCTTGACTCCATTCAATTTATTCGAACGGAAAGCTAGTATGGAGATATTGTTGAGAGAAAAAGGTCTCTACAGGGTTACCATGACAACTAAGGTAGAGACCAATGCAGCTGCAGAGAAAATTTAATGGCACAACAAGAGGGATGAGGCCTATGGTATTTTGTGCTTGAGAATTTCAAGAGACCTTCCCTTTCATATTGATGCATTTACATAACCTAATGAGGTTTGGGAGAATCTTGAAGATATTTTTGGAAATAAATTTGAGATGAGATGACATCAACTCGAGAATTAATTGATATCCTTGAGTCCTAGTAGCTTCGAATCATTGAAAATCTACTTTTCCAAGTTTAAGTCCCTCGTTTTGTAGCTAAAACAATGTGGGATTGAAAAGAAGGAAGATAAACTAGTCTTGACTATACTCTTGAAGCTTGGTCTTGAATACTAAGTGTTAGTTTTGACCTTCCATGCCACCAAATTGACAGCTCGAACCTAGAAGATTCCTAAGCTTGCTGAGTTCATGGAATCCCTCACCCAGGAGCAAGACAAATTGGTAATGATGGGAACCATCAAACCTTCCAAAGACCAAGCTTTGATTGCTAGAGATTCAAAGGTGGATTCAAAGTGAAAGAAAAAATCTAAAAATCCACCTGAGCAAAAGAGAGACAAGTCAAAGACTCAACAGGATCCCTCAGGCTCCAAGAAGAAATTCTGAAAGAAGAATAACAAAGGATAAATGAGCAAGTGTGCATACTATAGTAAGGGATATTATATTGAGAGCTCTTGTATGAAAAGGGAAATTGACATGTTGACCCAACTCCTCGAGAAGAACAACATCTTCCTTCCTAATTGCTCAAATAAGAGGGAAGGAGGATCAAATTCAGAAGACAAGGAGAGAATACATGCCTTAGTTGATAGCACCTCAAGCTCACCTAGCTTCATCATTGATTCTAGAGCTTCCAGACATATGGTATCGACAAGGGAGACTTTCTCCTCTCTTGACATTTCTAAAGGTCCAAAAATTGTCTTGGGAGATGACTCTCTCACTTACAGTATGCGGAAGGGAAGGATTGATCTTGACCATGGTTTCTTCAAATATGTGTTGTATGTTCTAGGTCTTGCCTCTAATCTCTTGTCAGTGTATCAGATGACTCACACTGGGTATCCAAATAAATTCATCTTCTCCCCCAATGAAGTTGAAATATCATAGATTTAGAATGGTAAATTCATAGCAAAAGGTGTTGTGGATCACACTTCGAAGGTATACAAGTTTTCTCATTTTCTACCATACTCAAACCCCTATGCTATTCTCACCCATGATAATGAGGAAAGCAAGATTTGGCATGAGATATTTGGCCATATTAAATATAAGTATATTTCTAATTTGAGTGACAAGGATATGGTTATAGGGTTATGAAAGATTAAGTTTTATAAGGGATTTTACCAAGGTTGCATCCTAGGAAAACACCCAGAGCACAAATATGAGAGACCTAGTCATGAGAGAACCTTTGTACCCCTTGAGTTAATCAAAAATGAAATTTCTGGTCCATTCCCTCATATTTCCATGATTCAATCCAAATATGCACTCACCTTCATAGATTACTTCTCCAGGTATTGTTGGGTCTACTTCCTAAAGCACAAGTCTGAAGTTTTTGACCTATTCAAGGTCTTTCAACCCTTAGTTGAGAACCAATATGGGAGGAAAATCAAGATCCTCAAATATAAACATGGTGGTGAGTATGTCAAGCATGATTTCATCCATTATTGCAAACATGCACGTATCCATATGCAACATTCTATTCCTTACACAATACAACAAAATAGTGTTGCTAAGAGAAATGATAGACCACTCAAGGAGATGGAAACTTGCATGATGGAGGCTAAAAATTTTCCACCAAAGTTTTGGTTCAGGGATATAAAATGTGCATCCTATATATAGAATAGGGTGCCACACAAACATATTTATGGTATTACTCCTTTCAAATCTCGGAGTTGGCACAATCCAAATGTGACCCATTTTAGGATTTTTGGCTCAAAGGCTTGGGCTAGATTTCCAACTGAAAAGAGGAAGGATTTGCAATGCCAAAGCCAAGAGTGCCTATTTTTTAGGTTTTTTGAATATTCAATAGGGTACAATCTGATAAACTTAAGCACTAATAAATATTTCATTGAGAGAAGTGTTCAATTCGAAGAAGAGCCTTTGGCAACAGTTGAAGTTGGAGAGTCCTCTTCATCACCACAACCACTGACTGTAAGTGAAGAGACTAATGAGTTTTCTGATTCTGATATGTCTGATAATTATGATTTAATTTCATATCCTAACAGTCCTACAAGACCAAAATTGGAAGCAAGTACCGTTCATGCAGCTAGGGAACTAGCTTGGAATCCTAGTGACACTAGGAGGACTTGATCTCAATTTGAGAGTGCCCTTTGGGTGAAAGATCCACTCTTTCATCAGAAGTGTTATTTTATGGTTGAATATGATCCTTATAAATATGAATATGCATCATATGATCCAATATGGAAAGCAACCATGAAGGAAGAATTCAGCTCACTCCAGAAGAACAACACATGGGAAGTAGTTGATCTCCGCCCAAGAGAAAGCCAATAAAGTTTAAGTGGGTCTATAAAACTAAGTTTTCTGATGATGGTTCACATTTGAAATATAAGGAAATATTGGTATCCAAGGGATACTCACAAGTACATGGTATTGATTACAATGAGACCTTTGAACCAGTGGCAAAGATGGACTCCATAAGGCTAGCTTTAGCCATTGTAGCTTCAAGGAAATGGGAGGTACATCACATGGATGTGAAGCGTGCCTTTCTAAATGGAGATATGAATGAAGTGATTTATATGTAGCAATCAGAAGGTTTTTTTTCTAATCCATATTTATTTTTCAGGTTAAATAAATCATTGTATGGGCTCAAGCAAGCCCCCACGACTTGGTTTTCCAAGATTGATGGATTTCTGCTATCACTGAGTTTTGTTTGATAGAAGTCTGATCTGAATGTCTATTTGAAGTTGATTCATGGTTTTTTAATGATTATTTTTTTATATGTGGATGACCTACTGATTACATGAAGTTCAAATAAAGAGATTGCCTCCTTGAAGGATGCAATACCATGCTTTCTCCATGACAAATTTAGGATTGTTGAGCCAATTCTTGGGTCTCTAAATTGCTCAATCCCAACAAAGAATCAAAATTAATCAGTCCAAGTATGTTTCATATCTGATAAAAAATTTCAGCATGAAAGATTGCAACCCAAGAAAAACTCCATTCCTCTCAGGAGTTAAGCTTGAGGAAGCAGGTTCTTCTCCTTTGGTAAATAACACACTGTATAGACAGTTGATTGGGTGTTTGTTTTATCGTACACATACTCAACCTGAATTATCTTATGTAGTTAGTGTGGCTTCAGGATACATGGATCAGCCTCATGAGATCCATTGGAGAGAATCTAAGAGGATCCTAAACTTTGTTCAGGGAACAAGAACTCATGGGATTTTCTATAAAGAAAAATATGACTTAGAGCTAGTTGGATTTACTGAGAGTGATTGGGAAGGTGACAACACATATCGAAAGTCTACTTTAGGATATGTGTTCATGCTTGTATATGGACCATTCATCTGGTCAAGTAAGAAGCAGGATGACATAACACTCTCATCTACAGGGGTAGAGTATAGAGGAGTTGTGAATGCAACTACTCAATGTTTGTGGTTGCAGGGGATATTTGAAGAATGTGGGTTCGAATTAGAGTTTTCCACTGTCATGTATTGTGAAAATAAAAGAACCATTCAAATCTCCACTGATCCAGTTCAAAGAAAGAAAACCAAGCACATTGAGATCCATATGCACTATATCAGGGAGCTTGTGCATGATGGTATCATTGCTCTACTCTACTACGCATCTTCAGAGCAAGTAGAAGACATATTCAATAAGGTGTTTTGTGAGAAGAGATTCAGTAATATCAAATCAATGCTAGGGATTTTTTATCATGTGGTGAAGTATTATTGATAACAATATTTCCAAAATTTTGTTTCTAGTCCATGTTTAAGGGATGATTTTCCCACTGGGTTTTTTGCCTCTTTCCTTGGTTGTATGGACAAGAAGTGTGTAAAGGGTGACTAAGCCTTGTTAGTAGGCCCTATATTTTTTTAATATTTACTCTTAAATTCAGGCTTAAAGGGGGTTTTAAAATAATCAACCCATATTTACCCATATTTGACATTAATTAATCATTTTTGTCCTATTCCTAGATTCTTAGATTCCTCACTATGCTAGTTGGCTTCCACTTGCACCTAGAAGTCAACACATACAAAAACTAGGTCATGGAGTGCTTTGGAATCATCTTGTGAAAATTTTTAGCAACAATGATTTTATTCCTAGATTGGAAAAGCACAGTACTTCTTTTTCTAAAAGATGCCTTGCTTTATAGAAGTTTTAAGGAAAAAAGGAAAATATAGTCTAGGAGTAACTGCCTTGTTTTTTTACCACATCATCCTCTTTCATTTTCTCCAAAAAAAAAGAATGGATCTTATCTTTTTCCACCATTTATTATCTGGTATATCTTATTTATCCAATTCATGAGCATCTTCTTAGATTTGGAAAGTGTTTTATACACCTGTGGGGGATTTGACTAGTTTTCGTAAGCTTGCTTTTTGACCAATTCAAATAACATCTATATGATTTAAAATATATGATGTAATTATATATTTGGACATACTATTACTTTATGAGGTTGAATTATGTACACTTATTCAATACATGATTTTGTTGTGCTCCAATTTCAGTCTCCTTTTGTGTGAATTTTTCATGTTTGATTATCAATTTTGTGAGTGTAATCGTTCTACTGCTTGGGTTAAATTTCCAGAAAGAGGAAAAATTTCCTGGTGTGGGAGCTTATCTTCCTACCTTATGATACTATGTTAGGTGCAACTATATTTGGTATATGATAGAGTTGTCCTCCCAAAGTAACAATGAAACTGTGAGGCCGCGACTCATAAACAACATGATGCTTCTAGATATATGGTTTTCCTAAAATAAAATTACAAAATTTAAGTGGGGCCACAGAATAGAGTGCCTCATCTTTCAAAATATCGATGCCATATGGTAGGAGGAATTGTTGATTAATGTAGATACCTCGTCCTTGGATTGGCCAACTGATGTTGTAGGGTTGTGGGTGCGGTGTCGTTGAAAGCTACAATCCATTGACAAATTTTGATGAGATCAAGTTCTTTTGGCTGTCATTGTCAACAGAAAAATGTAGAGGGATTCCCTTCACCCACATCTACGAGTGGAAGAGGCGCTCCTCTACCTATGACTTTTAAGGATACTTTGCTTGAATATGTGTGCTAGAAACAATGGCATTGTAGTTTTCATTAATGATATGGTTCCCATGGTCTGCGGTTGTGGCATTGGATTCTGAATCAGAATCAGGATCTAATTCTGAATATTTGATCTCAGCAACCAATGACTGCTTCAGCAATATTCATCAGTGTTGTGCCAAGGGATATTATGAAATTCACACTACTTCTCGATGTCCTTCTTTGTATTTCCATTCCCCTTCTTTGCTTGTGGTGGGGACTTGTTTTCCTTTCTTTGTCCTGTGGTTTTTGGGCCACGGTTTCCCTTGCCTTGCTTTTGTGGTGTGTTCACAGGTCCATATTCTCGCTTGTTCTTTTGTCGAAATTTTTCCTCGATTTTGAGAGCAGACCGATAGGAAGATCCAAGTGAATAGATGTTGAGGAAGTCCATATCATTTAGAATGTATCGATGTAGACCAATCCAATATTTTAATATTGGGTGCCACTCAAAGTCTATCATACCTATCTTTGTTCACAAGGTATGAAAGTTGTTTGTGTACTATGACACCGTTTGGTCCCTCTCTTGATGCAAAATGGTCCATTTTCTGTACTGGTCATCATAGCTTCCCACAGGGTAATAATTTTACTTGAACACAACTACGAAAGATACCCAAGTGGGATTTGTCTCATAACGTTCAAACTTGTTTGATGATTTTTTCTCCCAATATGTTGCCCACCAATTTTTGACATGGGGGACGACCTTGAGGAGCACAAAGGTGATATTTTCTCTGTCGAAACAGTTGTGGATAGAGAAATAGCCTTCTAGAGGATTCAACCCATTTTCTAGGGCATCAGCATCTATATGGCCTTAAAATAAAGGAATATAAAATTTAACTTGTACCTTGAAGGGAGTTGCATCTTGTAATAACTCAAAAATTCGTAAAAATTCAAAATTTTTCATGTGACATAAAATGTCTAATATCACTACTAAAGTATCGTTAATGGTTAGTAGATAATAAAATAGTTGGCAAGAGAAACAAAGAGTTGCTTCTTTATAAGATTTGTAAAATCTAAAGGCTTCTCCTTGATAGCTATGTTAGTACTGTTTTCGACTTAGCAATTGTAATTCTTCCAGAAGTAGAAAAGAAACTTGTATTTTACTGAAGCTAGATATACTGTTTATTTCTTTTGTCAAGTAGGGAAAGTTTCTTATGTGTGATTGGGGCTTACTTAGCTTTTAAGCTAACACAGTGGGAGTGATGGTTTCTTACAGGTTTAGCAGGTAAGCATATCTTCCAGTAAAATTAATGCTTATATTCATGTCAAGAAGATACTTCTCTAGCATGTTTATGATGTTAGACTTAGAATGTTTTAACTGCAGCTTGTCCCGTAAGAGGTAATGTTGATATTAATTTCTTTTGCTATTAAAACTCCATAATGACGTTTAAAGAAACTACATATGCATGGGTAAAAAAATAACATGATCAAGGTACTATGTCAAAGAAATTCAAGTTCTAGTTGATTACAATTATATCCAAGAATATTTTGTACTTTCGTTTATAGCAATTTTGATCTAAAATTTATCTAGGATCATATTATAGTACTCCAACTTTTTTCTTAGCTTAGGTACAAATTTGGAGTCTAGTCTTGAACAAAAGTACATGATTCTTTTGGAAGAAAAAATGAAGGAAATACCTCATGCTCTAAACTACAATCTTGCCTATTTTATTGAAAAGAGAGCTAACTCTAAAACTCTTAAGACAACACATTCAAAAAAAGTAGATCCATTTAAAAACTTATCCCAAGTGTGACACTATATAATTTTCACATTATATAAGAATAACTATTCCTTCAAACCAGTTGATTAGTAAACTTTGAGATAAGTTTGTTGATCAATATAGTTTGATACTATACTAAGTCCTAGCACACATGGTTAGCAAAAGAACTTATTTTAACTTAACATAACCTAGGAGATACTTCCTATTTTAAATTTATGATTTGTAACCTAAGAATCGCTAAACTCCATGGCAATGACATATATATGTCAATCATAGAAAAGGCATTGTTTATATGATTATACGGTTTTGATTTTAATTATTTGATGCAGATTGGAACCATCCTCCACTATTGACTTGCACCCTTGATTTGCAAATTATTTGGTGGACACGTGGGGATGGTCTCAACCACGATATGGTTGACTTAAAACCAAACCCTACTCATTTCTCTTCGCATAGTGAGGGTTCCTTCATCTAGTTTTGGCCGAGCTGGGAGCTCATGGCCATCGAATCCTATACACACCTCCGTTTTTGCTGGTTTCCTTCTGCACAAACGCTGAGAGCTAGTTTCTTGTGAGGTCACAAGGTGTTTCAAAGATTTGTGGATTGTTGTGCAAGATTTTGTTGTATAGAAGTCTGAATCTTGTTGGCCGCCGATTATGAACTAAGATTTTAGTTTTGAAAGCATGGTTTATGTGATTCTGCCTCAAGTTGGGTGTTGCTCTTTTTCCTTCAGCTTTGTGACTTGGGTTTTTAGTTGTAACCGAAACATTAATATTGTTCAGGGTGTTACTCTTCCATATACTATCGAGATGCTCCAGCTGATGCATCCACGACTCCTCCAAAATGATAGTCTTGTTGGGTAACTACTGGTTAAGGGTTAAACTTCATGAAAGTTTTTAAGTTTTTTAATACATTTTAACTGCTAAAAACTAATACTTGTTTTTACTGTGCAGGTTCTTCTTATGGAGAAAGGGGTTTAGTGGTGGCTCAACTCTCCCATTTCATGTCCATGCAACCCTGGTAAGCCCTGGTTGCAAATGAGGGTTTTCTCCTGCATTTGATATGGTTGTTGGAAGTTAGGAAACTTCACTACTGGTTATGGCATGGAACTGGTTTACATGTTAGATTGTTACTTCTTGATTGTTTGTTTTTTTATGATTTTAAAACCCTAGAGTGTACTGTGTGCAGAAATGTTGAAGGCTATTGCAGCTATAAATTTTGGGGTTATTTGACAGTTCCTTTACAGCCTGGACGATGTAAATTTTTTTATTATCTTTTAGAACTCGGATCTAAGCAATGCTAAGGTTGTTCGACCTCTGTTTTGTTAATTTAGTTTTTATATGGATTTTAAAGGTGAAGAAAAACACTGTTAATTTGCCGAGAATTGTAAACCAATATAGGGTTTTTACCTATCATGAATGAATAGTTACTGTTTCATTTTATTATTTTGTATAGTTAAATTTTGAACAGGCTTGATCCTCGACCTATAATTATAAAGGCCATAAGCCATTACTCTTAAATTATTTCATTTCTATCAGCTTGTTTACAGTGTTATTAAATTTTCCTTTTTACAAATATTTTTTTTAATATAAATAATTTATAGTAATTTATACTATTTAAGTTTTGACAGTATTCTTAGGTGAATACAATACTCTGTTTCTCTCTCATATTTTTTATTATTTGTAGATAACCTATAGTTCCAAAATGATATGGATTTCTATAGAATTTGTTTTTAGTTTTGTTTTCATATTATTACTTTTAGTAATAAATATTTACAATTGTTAAATGTTATGTTATGGTTAAGAATGTAAAATATGAACTTGAAGTAATTTATCAACAAGACTTATGGATTACTATATTGGTTAAAAACCCTAGTATTATCTTTTTACTGTTCCTATGTTGATTTAATCAACTCTATCAATTATGTTTATAATAATTATTAGTACTAGTAATGCTTCTGTGAATAGTATGTCTATAAATAATTATATATATATTCAATTCTTTTCTTAAAAATTTGTTAATATAAATACTTTCTGTCATGAATCACATATAAACTATAAAATAATTCTTTTACATTTTTCATAAAGAATAATAAACAAATCTACTGATTTATCTTAACAACCAATTGTACTAGAGTATTGCCTTATAAAAGACATGGAAAAATACAGTGTGGTATTTTATTTCTATTCATGTCTCATTTACTAATATTCCTATTTTTATAAATATAATCTACTAATCACTGATATTATCAATAAATAATTTTCTCTTCTTATTAAACCCTAATATAACAATAACATACCTATCTTTAAATACTAGTAATCATTTTCTAAAAATAGTAAATAAAATGTAAATAAAATGGAACAAATAAAAACCTGTCAATTGATGGGGTGACAACAGCTTAACGAGGTTGTCCTCCTAACCAACTCCTGGAGAAATATTAGTATGCACTTCCTCAAGACCCCCAAGCATGTTTCCTAGTCCTCTTAGTAGAGTACTGGGTGAAGGATGTATTCTTAAGACCTTCTATCACCTAACTAGTCAAATTACAACAATAATTCAATCCTACTTACAGCAATAAGAACTTCATCTTAATAGCTGCATAATTTCAGTTCTCAGTAGTTAACCCCTCAAACTCACTTCAATAAGTCCCCTCCAGTGAATTTCTCATGTGCACTTCATTCGCACTGAATGATGACATGTCCAAAATGAGAAGCCTCAATTGTCTTCAATGGGAAGTTTTATAATAATTCCTAGGTCTCCTAGGTCAGTTTTTACTTAATGAGCCACCTGCTCCAATTCCACTTTCTTGGGGAATCATGACCACAGATATAGGGAATTTGCCACATGAAACAGTTAAAGTAGTTTGAGGATGATTCCACTTGTCAATATACTCTCCACCCAGTCTCCTCCACCAAGTGACCGGTTAAGACTCTTTTAACAGCTTCCCTAAGATGTTGTCTCATCATTTATTTATTTATAAATAAAATATTGTAAAATACATTAATTATTCTTGACCCCACTTGGTCATCAATTACAAACTTAGCACAAAATATAACATAATGTTCCTCAATAACATTAAATTGTTTTTGCAAATTAGGGAATGTGACATATATACCCCCTTAATTTATAACATCATCCTTGATGTTATTTATTTCTCGTCCTCAGAGTTCCCCTGAAATAGAATTGGATATGCATCTCGCATATGAATTTCCAATTCCCAGGTTGCTTCTTCTAGACTAAGGTGCTTCCATTGCACCTTCATTTGACCAATGGTGCAATTCCGAAGTGAGATCTCCCTCCTTTCGAGGATACAATCCGGTTCTACCAGAAAATATCCTTTGGGTTCCACCTGCACATCATTCCAATTAATAACATGAGTAGCATCATGTACATATTTTTTTAATAAAGAAATATGAAAAACATTGCGAACTATTAGATTTGGTGGTAGAGCTTACTGATATGCTACCTGTCCTATCCTGCACAGTATTTCAAAAGGACCACAATATCGAGGTGCTAGCTTAGCACATCTACCCAACCTTAGAGAACTCTTTTTGGGTCTCACCTTAATAAAAACATGTTCACCTACCTAGAACTCCTTTGGAGTTCGTTTAAGGTATTCTTGGATTTTCTGTCGATATTGTGCAACTTTCAAGTTACCTTGTACCTATTTTACAATTAACTCCATCTCCTTCAATAACTCAGGTCCCAATACTAACCTGTGCACTGGATTAACTACAACTAATTTTACCACACGTGGTGGATCACACCTTTATGGCCTTCCCTATCCCTCTGTGGACTTTTTAGACCCCATGGACCATTTATGTACCTTTGATGTTTCCAATATCATCCCTAAAAACATACATTATTTTCTATACATGACTTTTAAACCTATTCTCGTGTATATACGCAGATTTGACCCTTAAACCTCCGTACATCGAGATGTGTGCAAAAGGCCAAATAGTTTTGGAGTTTTCCTTGATGTGGATCCGAGTAACTTGTCTCTTGGCCTTCTAGATTCCTTGAGATCGCTCAAATTTGACCTTCCATTACCCCATTGAAGCACTATATAAGGAACCCTTTGGATACATTGAAGAAGGAGGAATTGAAGAGCAACAAAACTATAGTCCATTGCTGTTGGAGCTTATACTTGAGTCTGCATCCCTTTATCCCTTGGAGCACTTTGTGTTCTTCCCAAGATTGCCTTTTCTTGTGATATTTCTATTTAGAGATGGAGGATTGAAGTGGTGGAGGCCCAGGTGGAGGAATCGATTTCTCTGATTCGCAGACGTGCCGACAGAGATTGTCACTATTGTAATCTCTGATTTATATTAGTAGAAACATCTTTTCCTATATAATAATGTGTATTTAAATGCGTATTGAATCCATGGATGCTTTTAAATTCTTATATGTTATTGATTATGTATGCTAGAGTAGTTCTAACACAATTATATAGCATGCTTGTCTTGTTTGTTGAATGTTGAGAGAGCAAATTATCAATACAAGCGAGAGTGGAAAATCTCAATGGAGATCTACATCAACCGTCCGAAATAAGGTATGTTTTGATATCTTTTAGTGTTAGATGTTTGGTTTATCTTGCATATAGGAAATGATTGATTTCTGTGGTTACCCTATCTATTGTGGTACCCCAAGCCATAGGAATTTTTCTCCACAACAAAATTGGCGACCATACTGGGGAGTTCCTAGTCATTTCCTTTTGGGGTTTTTATCAGCATTCAATGTTCTTGAATTGCTATGATTTCTCTATTTGAGTCGGGTCTGGGGGCATGCTTTCCTAGTAGTTTCTTATAGGAGTAAATTTTGTCTCAAATTGTCTGTTTACCTTCTTTTTTATCTCTTTTTATTCTTGTACGCGAGTTTTTTTTTCACAGTCATGTGTACACGTGGTTTTTACTGGGATTTCCACATATATATGTGGGTTTTCTACACATAGTCACGTATGCCCTGAGTTTTCCATTTTATGGGAAGATTAAGTGTTGCTGGGTGAGTTTTGATGATTGCTGAGTCTCCTTGGATGTTTCTAGAGTCTGTATACACCTTTGTTTCTGACTAGAGACTCTTTTTAGGTTGAATTTTTTAAGAATGTTCTTGTCATTGCATTTTCTATTTTTTGTTTTGGGATTAGTGCATTAGGTCTCTTTTACCTTAGTGCTTTTCATGGGTGTTGTTTGATAGTGCTTGCAGAGTCTGGGGGTGGTAGAGTCATTCTTTTGCTTTATTATCTCATTTTAATTCAAAAAATACAAAAATGTTTGCTTCTTTGCATCAATATGCATCATTGCGTTTTGCATTTTACATGGTACTTGCACTAGGTTTTATTGGAGAAGTATTAGTTATATTTTTATATAGGAATGATTGCATTTTTCATTTGAAGGAAAATTTTGCATTTCATGTAGTAGCATACCTCATTTTTCATTTGACACAGTGCATTTGCATTGATTGTTAGGTGTGCATTTTACTTCTTGTTGTGTCATAACACCATTAATTGCACGATCATTTTCCTTTTTGAGTAATAAGCCAATTAAAATCAACGCATAATAAAATGAATTACACTCTTTTCTTTTATAGGGTGCACCAACAAGATTAGGTTTTATGGTCTTGGAATAGTTCATTGTGAGTAAATTCTCTAAGACCACTAAGCAAAATATGTATGTGTCTGTCCAGGTGAGAGTGTGAAATTCATTGGTATAATTAGTGTTTCTCAGGATCCTCCTCTTACAAGGGAGTTAAGCACGAGGCAGTGTGAGCAGTTAATGATTTGGATGACCCCTAGTCATAACTGAGTGGCACCAGACATATTTCCAAGATTGTATTCATATTTGGGGGCACTTTTGGGAGTTTTGAGATTTTATACCTTGCCCATATGGTCAATCCCACCTATGACTGTCCTCCTGAGAATTGATTATATTGAGGTGACCTTAGCTACCTTACCTAGGTTATCGAGGGGGTACTTCATGGAGGTTATTCTACAGGTGTCCTAGCCAGGTAGGGGTCCGACAGCAAAGTCTCTATATGCGTTGAAGCTGAGGGCCACTCTAATTGGTTACAAAACTCCACTTGTTGTGTATGGGAGTCTCAAGCCTCTCCTATGAGACACATACCTACTTCATTAGGGAGCTCACATATCCTACCCTTGTTTTCTTGTGATTTGGCTTTACATTGTATAGGTGTATGATATGTTCATGCTAGTTTTCCTAGGGTTTGCATAATTAGAAATAGTCTTTTTCATTTTTTGATTCATTGTGGATTTGGGTGTGGCACTTCGCCATTCTTGTCGTTTAGCGGGACTTCTCCCTTCTAGGTCTCCTCCTCCTTTGGGAGAGAGAAACAGATGGTCCGAGTGGACTACTTCTCACATTGATTCACACACGATGGGAGATCACAAGGACGAGATTCCTGAGATGTCTTCTCCACCTCAAGAGGTTGGGGAGGAAGATCCTACTCCTATATATGATCCTTCACCAGACATACCTTCACATTTCGGTTATGATCCCTCATTCATAGGTCACCGGTATTGGTTTCCAGGTGACGAGAATCACAATGAACCGACAAGCACTAGTCATGTTCATTATGGCATGCCTGATATCCCTGCACATGATTTGGCACATCATGCAGATTCAAAAATTGAACCTAGCACTACGCCTGGGGGAACTCCTATTCCTTTCCATGCGGAGAGATTTGGGAGCACTAGTCACATTGCACCTTCCATCCTAGTGGTGGAAGATACCTCACATGCCTGTGCTAGACCTAATGTTAGTAGTCATATGTGGATACCAAAACCAAGACAAGTGACCATATGGAATACCAATTACATCCCTTCACATGTCCCTTCTTCCTTAATTCCTACTCCTTCGAATGCATTTTTGACAACCCTTCCTCCCCTGCATTCACATGGTCCTTCGGGTCAGAATGTTGCTACTAGTCAAGTTCATACTGTGACTGGTCACATAGTAGTATCTCAGAGTCAAGTATCTCCTATTTTCTTAGGAGTTCATATTCCTATTTCGAGATCATCTTATGGTCCATCGCAAGGAGTTCCCCATATCCCTACTTATGGAACTTCTCATGGGATATCCCATGCGACATCTTATGGAGCTTCTCATGGACAATATTATGGACCGCGGTATGGGCAGAGCTATAAACCTTATGGGTACGGGTATCAACAACCCACTTACTCCTCTAATTAGGGCTTTGTAGCACCGCATAGTCAAGGTACACTACATCATAATGCTTCCATGCCACCCTACATGGGTCAAGAGGGAGGAGGATATTATGACCAAGGCCATGGTATTTACAGTAGTCAGCCTTATATGAAGCAAAAATATTAGAGAGTGTGGCATAGACCAGCTCAACCTAGGCTCCCTTTCCTCGCAATGTTAAATTTATTTGACTTATCGAGACTAATGAATGATCCGGTATCTCACGAACTCGCTTGGCCGGCTGTCCCTACCAAGCTTCCCTCGGAAATTCCCAAATTTGAGGGAAAACTAGGAGAAGATCCTAGTGAACATGTCAATACCTTTCACCTTTAGTGTTCTTCCAATTCCTTACATGATGACTCGATCCTTTTAAGTCTATTTCAACGCACCCTCATCGGGCCTGCAGCAAAATGGTACATAGAGTTACCGAGGGGGGCATTCATTTTGTTCGATGACCTTGCTATGAATTTCCTCAATCACTTCCAGCTACCAGTGCATTATGATGTTGGTACAAAAATCTTATCGACATTTCGGTAGGACAAAGCCACACATATCTTGGACCATATCCAAGAGTGGCATAGACGGAAGAGGTTGATTAAAGCTTTCATACCGCCGGAGTTTCTCCTTGAGTGGTTCCTTAAATCGTTACTACCTTACATCATGAAGGATGTTTCTACATCCAGAGTTCAGAATGAGGAACAAGCAATTTTTAGGGCATGGGAATTGGATTTGATTTATGCTCAATTCGGACTATTATATGAGATCATACCTAGCACTCCATGTTCTAGTTTCGATCCCAAGATCAAGCCTGGACCACATACCAATGGAATTGTGGGTTGTACAAGTACCAAACCTATGGATTCGATTGTGAAACAAGTGATTCAATTGTCTATCAATAAATCCACTCTAGGACAAGCCATGGCTTTGTCTCAACCCACCCAAACGACGAGTGTACTTTTTGTGCAATCATCAGACCAAAAGGGAAACCAACAGCCTGGAAGGAATAAGAAAAAGGGTAAAAACAATCATAAGGGTGGGAACAAGAATGAAAATGCCAATTTTAATGACAAGAATGACTGAAATGATGGGGGGGACAAGCAATCTAAATGTAAGGTTAATTTTCCTTGCAAATTATGTAAGGATGACCACCTCACTCACTTGTGCCCTCATATGGAAGATGCCTCGAGGTTCATAGCACAGGGCCCAAATGTGCTGACCAAACCCCATAATCAAAATACAAACTTGAGGATCCATGATCCTCATTCTACACTGGGTGGAGATTAAAATTTTCCAAAAACCAATACTGGTCATGGGTGCATAAACATGGTGCGTGCTAGTAAGGTTGTGACTCGTGCAAAAGACTATGGTTTGTCACAACCAGACCTTGGGAAGGAACCTACTCCTATCGAGATCCCTTTGTGTTTTGAAAACCCTATGGATAAACCTGAGATTGGACCTTGCATTCCTAAAGGAGTCCTAAAGCGTTCAAAGCACAATCCTAATGCCTGAGCCGCCCATAACTATTATGTTGTCTAGGATTTGGGCCAAACTCCTTGTGTGATGTCTGTGCTTGAAGCTCTTTAGAGTTGTCCTTTGCAAAGGAAAGATTTTATTTCTTCTCTTGGGGTGAATGATGATAACTCTTCCTCCATCATCAAATTTGAAACCATGGGACTACAGCCTCACTTTCCTTACTACGTGTCTCTCTTGATTCATGTAGAATGTCTTAACATGACCGTCAAATGCACTGTGATTAACGAAGGAACTGCTTCTTTCATGATGTATTTGTCGTGTTGGAAGGGTTTGGGTTTTCCCAAGTTGTCTAAATCCATTACCATGTTGATTTCCTTTAATGGTAGATCATTTTGGTTGCACGAAATTCTTTCTTCTCTTAAGGTCCATTTGGGAGGAAAAATATCGCGATCGAGGTCGAGGTGGTTGATGCACCCCTTGATTACAATATTTTATTGGGTCAGAATTGGATGTATAGTATGCAAGCTGTAGCCTCTTCTCTATTTTGAGTTGTATGCTTTTCATTTAATGGGAAGAATGTTACGATTGATCAGACATCATTAAAAAATCTGAGTGTTAGCGCATCGTCGGCAGCTTCTATCCCGATTATCGATCATTCTCAGTCAACAACTAGGAGTGTGGGTGTAGGCATGTATTCATCCCTTATGGGGACCTTTAGTTGTCCTGCACTATTCCTTATGATCGGATCTAGTTTCAATGGGGATTCATCTTCACTGAATTCAGTGTCTTTTCGTACTACCCATATGGAAGATCCTTGGATTCTTCCTACACTGAGTCCTTTGATTACGTCACGTATCTAAGAACTACCTTATAGTGGATAACCCTTTGGATACATTGAAGAAGGAGGAATTGAAGAGCAATAAAACTATAGTCCATTGTATTTAGAGCTTATACTTGAGTCTGCATCCCTTTGTCCCTTGGATTACTTTGTGTTCTTCCCAAGCTTTCCTTTGCTTGTGACCTTGCTATCGAGAGATGAAGGATTGAAGTGGTGGAGGCCCAAGTCAAGCAATCAGTTTCTCCAATTCATAGACATGGCGATAGAGGTTGACACTATTGTAATCTCTGATTTATATTAATAGAAATATCTTTTCCTATCCAATAATGTGTGTTTAAATGAGTATTGAATCCATGGATTCTTTTAAATGCTTATATGTTATTGATTATATATGCTAGATTATGTCTAACACAATTATATAGCATGCTTGTCTTATTTGCTAAATGTTGAGAGATAAAATTATCAATACAAGAAAGAGTGGAAACGCTTAATGGGGATCTACATCAACCGTCCAGAATAAGGTATGTTTCGAGATCTTTTAGTGTGAGATGTTTGGTTTCTCTTGCATATAGGAAAGGATTGATTTCTACGGTTACCTTGTCTGTTGTTGTACCCCAAGCCATAGGAAGTTTTCTCTGTAAGAAACTTACTTTGTACCTGCTTTACAATTAACTCCATCTCCTTCAATAATCCAAGTTCTAATACTAACCTATCCACTGGGTTACTCCAAGAGATGGGAGTGTTGCATTTTCTTCCATAAAAAATTTCAAGGGGAATATATATAGCTGAAGCTTGACAATGATTATTGTAAGAAAATTCTACCAGGTGTAAATAATCTTCCCATTTACCTGGCTGCTCCTTTACATACATTCTGAGTAGATCCTCCAATACCTGATTTACTCTTTCAGTCTATCCATCAGTTTCAGGATGAATAGAGGTACTAAAGTTTAACGTAGTATTTAATCCTTTAAACAAGGATTTCCAAAAATTACCTGTAGATTTAGGGTCTTGGTTTGAAATTATCACCTTCGGTATTCCATGCAATCGAAAATTTTGTTTTAAGAAAATATCAACAATATTTGCAGCTTTATAAGTAGTTTTTACAGGTATAAAATGGGCTGCTTTACTCAATTTATCAACCACTACCATTATTGAGTCATTTAAGTTTTGATTTCTAGGTAGTCCCGTGCTAAAATCAAGGTTAATTATCTCCCATTTCCAGCTAGGAATAGGAAATGGCTGAAGTAGCCCAGATGGATGCTAATGTTTAGTTTTTACTTGCTGACATTTGAAGCACCTAGCAATATATTCTACCAATTCATTTTTCATATTTGGCTAGAAATAATCCTTTCTTAACATGGTTATTGTTTTCTGATAACCCGGATGCCCTGAATAAGGAGTTTTATGAACTTCGTTTAAAATTAATAGCTTAATATTAGGTACATTAGGTACATATAATCTATCTTTATACAATAATAATCCTTTTTCATTCAAAATGTACGTTGTACTTAAACTTTCTATTAAATTTTCTTTTACTTTTGCTTGTAATTTTCAATAGTTTTCATCTTGTTCTATTCCAACTTCAAGCTGTTCTTCCAAGTCTGTCGTATAAGTGTTGATGGCTGCTGTAAAATTCAACTTTATATTTCTACTTAATGCATCAACAACCTTATTCTCCTTTCCTTTAATATGTTGAATTTCAAAATCGTATTCACTCAGAAAAGATAGCCACCTAGCTTTCCTAGCATTCAAGTTAGGTTGGTCCAACAAATATTTCAATCCTTTATTATCTTTCATTAGTATAAACTTTCTTCCTATTAAATGATGATGCCACATATTTAAGGCAGGTATGACAACAACTAATTCTAAGTCATAGGTCACATAATTTTTCTCATGAACCTTCAACTTCCTAGACTCATAAGCAATGGTGTGTCCTTCCTAAGTTAAAACTCCACCTAAACCATCATTTCATGCATCAGTACATACTATAAAATATTTATTAGGGTCAACAATTCTTAGAATTGGTGCGATGGTTAATAATGTTTTTAACATTTTAAAAATATCTTCACACTTCTGATTCCAATCAAATTTCTTCCCCTTTTTCTGCAAAGAGGTTATAGGATTTTCAATTCTTGAAAACCCTTCGATGAATCTCTAATAATAACCAGTAATCCCCAGGAATGATCGAACATCAGTTACATCTTTTGGGACTGGCCAATCTTCAATTGCCTTTATCTTTTTGGAGTCAACAAAAATTCCTTGTTTAGTCACCACATGACCCAAATACTGGATTTTATCTTTAAAGAAGTCACATTTACTAAATTTTGCAAAAAGTTGATGTTATCGTAACTCTTGTAAGACAATTTTTAAGTGTTCTTTATTTATGTCCCTCTTTAGACTTTGAGTAAATTAAGATGTCATCAATAAATATGACCACAAATTTATCGAGATATTTGTGCATTACATTATTCACCAGACACATAAAAATAGCTAGGGCATTTGTAAGCTCGAATGGCATAATGACAAACTCGTAATGTCCATATCGATTCCTAAAGCTTGTTTTAAAGATGTCTTCATCCTTGATTTGGACCTGGTGGTATCCAGATTGTAAATCAATCTTTGAGAACATTGTGGCTCCATGTAGCTGATCAAACAGATCATCTATGTGAGGTAATGGGTATCTGTTCTTGATAGTCATTTTATTTAGTTGACGATAATCTATACATAGTCGTAGAGTTCCATCCTTCTTCTTAACAAAGATGACAGGTGCCCCCCAAGGAGACACACTAGGTCTAATGTAATTCTTATCAATGAGTTCTTTTAACTACAACTTAAGTTCATTTAATTCTAGTATATTCATCCGATAAGGGGCTTTTGAGCTTGGTGCTACACTAGGTACTAGCTCAATAGTAAAATCTAATTCCTGTCTTAGAGGCAGTCATAGAATTTCTTCCAAAAATACATCTGAATATTCCCTTAGAATCATAATATCTTTGTTTTTAGTGTATTCTTCATCGATTACTGTTACGGAAAAATCATTACAACATTTCCTAACAACTCTCTTAAGATGCAAAGCAGAAATATGCCTTACGGTTGTTTTCCTAGGGATGTCGTTTACATTTATTAACTTTCCATTCCTATTTATGCAAGTGAAGGTTTTATCAAATCAATTCAGGACCACCCTATGTTGTTTTAACCAATCCATACCAATTAATGTATCATACGAACCTAAAGGTAACACATTGAGCTTAACAGAGGTTTCAAACTGATCCATAGTTACTGAACAATTCTTAACAAAGCTCATTACTTTTCTCTTTGCACCAGTAGCTAGCTGAACTAAACAAGATATTGCAAAATTTTCAACTGAAAGCTTACACTTTTCCACTGAACTATGAGAAACATAGATTAAAATAGCTCATGGATCAATTAAAATAGATATAGGTATTTTATTTATCTTGCCTTCCACTTCCACCATGGAATTTTGATAATCTGCTTGTCAGTTCTCTAATGTTGCATTGATCCTAGGATTGTCCTCGCTAGATCACCAATAGTCATCTCCTCCTGTATTGTGTGTATGTTGCTAACAATCTTCTTCTGATTGGGGCAAACTAATGCATAATGCAGACCATTACATTCCCAACACTTTATGGGTTCCTTTCGTTCAAAATTCTTTTTATAGTTACTATGGTTGTTAGCAGATTCTTTATTCCTCTGATTATTTTGATTGGTCTGTGAATTACTTTTGTTCCCTTGGAAATTTTTACTAGAAAATTTTCTGGTGTTATTATTCTTAAAATTTTGATTAGGCACAAAATATTTATTTTTTTTGTTCAAAGTTATTATTCCTTTTGGCCTTCCAGTTGGTCATACTTTCCTTTTTACGATTCTGTTCATAATAGAAAATGACTTTTCTCATTGTTTCTTCTAATTTTTTCGAATTGTCTTACTCAATTTTGTCCTTTTTATGATACGGTAAACAATCGAGAAATCATTGTACCTTAGGCTTTTCATCCACAATATACGGCACATACCTCAGCAGACAAGGAAAATTACTATTTAGTTCTTTCATATTCATTGTTCCCAGTTTACCTTGTAAAATTCCTTAGCCCTTTCTTCATAATACTGTTCAGATAAAAATTTATTCTTGAAATATTTATTAAATGTGCTCCAAATTATATTTTTCTCCCTGATACCTTTTACTCTTTTTAAGTCCTGCCGCCATTTATCTGCTTTTCCCATAAGGTTATAAAGCATTCCTGGCCTTCAGTTCATTAGAGTAGTTATAAATTTGGAAGTATTTATTCATCTTGGACGGTCAGGATTCTGCTTCTTCCCCCTTTTCAGTTTCTCCATTAAAGTTTGGTGGTTATCTTCACTACTGTCACTAGTATAATGAAAGTTTTGTTTATGTAAATGACGATATACTTCAGAATATGATCTACTTTCATTTCTAACATGTTTAGTATTTTGATCTTTATGCTAGTAACCCATATCTTCAGACTCAGTTCTTTTATCTTTTCCCTTAGTATGAAATCTTTCCATTAAAATCTGATTTAACTCCTCCTGAGCTATCAGAATCCTCTCATTTTCTTTACCAACCAATTCCATCTTTGTTTTTAGTTACTTAAATATTTGTAGTAGTTTGGAAGAATTATTAGTTATCTCTTCTTGTATAGGTTCTTTTTGAAAATTATTTTGTTCAGTGTAAGGAGATTCCTCATCCGCATATTGTTCCAATCTATCCATACCTATCATTAACTCAGAAACAAAATTCTTTGGGTGTATCATTCAAAAGAAAATGACATTAGCATGTTTATTTAAATTTATGGTACCACGTAAGCAAGTTGAGATACATTCAGGCCTAGTGTTTGAACCTTGTGCTCTGATATCACATGTAATAACTCAAAAATTCGTAAAAATTTAAATTTTTTCATGTGACATAAAATGTATAATATCACCGCTAAACTACAGTTAAGGGTTAGCAGATAATAAAAAAATTGGTAAGAGAAACAAAGAGTTGCTTCTTTATAAGATTTGTATAATATAAAGGCTTCTCCTTGATAGTTGTGTTAGTACTGTTTTCGACTTAGCAGTTGTAATTCTTCCAGAAGTAGAAAAGAAACTTGTATTTTACTGAAGCTATATATACTGTTTATTTCTTTTGTAAAGTAGGGAAAGTTTCTTATGTGTGATCGGGGATTAATTAGATTTTAAGCTAACACAGTGGGACTGCTGGTTCCTTACAGTTTAGCAGCTAAGCGTATGTTCCAGTAAAATTAATGTTTATATTCAAGTCAAGAAGATACTTCGCTGGCATGTTTATGATGCTAGACTTAGAATGTTTTAACTACAATTTGTCCCATAAGAGGTAATGTTGATCTTAATTTATTTTGCTGTTAAAACTCCATAATGAAGTTTAAACAAACTACATATGCATGGGTAAAAAAATAACATGATCAAGGTACTATGTCAAAGAAATTTAAGTTATGGTTGATTACAATTATATCCAAGAATATGTTGTACTTTCATTTATAGCAATTTTGATCTAAAATTTATCTAGGATCAGATTATAGTACTCCGACATTTTGCTTAGCTTAGGTAAACATTTGGAGTCTGGTCTTGAACATAAGTACATGATTCTTTTGGAAGAACAAAGGAAATAATTCATGCTCTAAACTACAATCTAGCCTATTTTACCGAAAAGAGAGGTAATTCTAAAACTCTTAAGACCACACACTCAAAAAAAGTAGGTCCATTTCAAAACTTATACCAAGTTTAACACTATATAATTTTCACATTATATAAAAATAACTATGCCTTCAAACCAGTTGATTAGTAAACTTTAAGATAAGTTTGTTGATCAATATAGTTTGATACTATACTAAGTCCTAGCACACATGGTTAGCAAAAGAACTTATTTTAACTTGACATAACCTAGGATATACTTGCTATTTTAAATTTATGATTTGTAACCTAAGCATCGCTAAACTCCATGGCAATGATATATATATGTCAATCATAGAAAATGCATCATTTATATGATTATAGGGTTTTGATTTTAATTATTTGATGCAGATTGGAACCGTCCTCCACTATTGACTTGCACCCTCTATTTGCAAATTATTTGGTTGACACGTGGGGATGGTCTCAACCATGAGATGGTTGACTTAAAACCAAACCCTACTCATTTCTCTTCACAGAGTGAGGGTTCCTTCATCTAGTTTTTCCCGAGCTGTGAGCTCATGGCCATCGAATCCTATATACACCTCCATTTTTGCTGGTTGCCTTCTGCACAAATGCTGAGAGCTTGTTTCTTGTGAGGTCACGAGGTGGTTTCGAAGCTTTGTGGATTTTTGTGGAATATTTTTGTTTATATAAGTCTAAATCTTGTTGGTTGTCGATTGTGAACTTAGATTTTAGTTTTGAGAGCATGGTTTATGTGCTTCTGCCTCAGGTTGGGTGTTGCTCTTTTTTCTTTGGCTTTGTGACTTGGGGTTTCAGTTGTAACTGGCACATTAATCTTTTCCAAGGTGTTACTCTTCCATATACTATCGAGCTGCTCTGGTTGATGCATCCACGACTCCTCCAAAATGATAGTATTGTCAGGTAACTACCGGTTAAGGGTTAAACTTCATGAATTTTTTTAAGATTTTCAATACATTCTAACTGCTAAGTAGTAATACTTATTTTTACTATGCAGGTTCTTCTCATGGAGATAGGGGTTTAGTAGTAGCTCAACTCTCCAATTCCACGGCCACGCAACCCTAGTAAGCCCCAGTTGCAAATGAGGGTTTTATCCTGCATTTGATGTGGTGGTTGGAAGTTAGGAAACTTCGCTGCTGGTTATGGCATGCCCTTGGTTTACATGTTAGATTGTTACTTCTTGATTGTTTTTTTTTGTATGATTTCAAAACCCTAGAGGGTACTGTGTGTAGAAATGTTGAAGGATATTGTAGCTATAAATTTTGGGGTTATTTGACAGTGCCTTTACGGCCTGGATGATGTAAACTTTTTTATTATATTTTAAAACTCAACTTTAAGCCATGCTAAGGTTGTTCAACCTCTGTCTGGTTAATTTAGTTTTTATATGGATTTTAAAGGTGAAGAAAAAAGTTGTTAATCGGTCGAGGCTTGTAAACAGATATAGGGTTTTTACCTATCATGAATGAATAGTTACTATTTCATTTTATTATTTTGTATAGTTAAATTTTGAATAGGCCTGAGCCACGACCTATAATTATAAAGGCCATAAGCCATTACTCTTAAATTATTTCATTTCTATTACTTTGTTTACAATGTTATTAAATTTTCCTTCTTAAAATATTTTTTTAATGTAAATAATTTATAGTAATTTATACTATTTAAATTTTGATAATATTATTAGGTGAATACAAAACTCTATTTCTCTCTCATATTTTTTATTATTTGTAGATAACCTACAGTTCCAAAATGATATGGATTTCTACAGAATTGGTTTTTAGTTTTGTTTTCCTATTATTACTTTTAGTAATAAATATTTACAGCTATTAAATGTTATATTATGGTTAAAAATGTAAATTATGAACTTGAAGTAATTTATTAACAAGACTTATGGATTACTACCTTGGTTAAAAACCCTAGTATTATCTTTTTACTGTTCCTATGTTTATTTAATTAACTCTATCTATTATGTTTATAATAATTATTAGTACTAGTAATGCTTCTGTGAATAGTATGTCTATAAATGATTATATATATATATATATATATATATATATATATATTAAGTTCTTTTCTTAAAAATTTGTTAATATAGATACTTTCAGTAGCTAGAGAAAGTACTGCTATTTTCTGTAATGAGTCACATATAAACTATAAAATAATTCATTTACATTTTTCATAAAGAATAATAAACAAATATACTGATTTATCTTAACAACCAGCTGTACTAGAGTACTTCCTTATAAAAGGAATGGAAAAATACAGTGTTGTATTTCCTTTCTATTCATGTCTCCTTTACTAATATTCCGACTGTTCTAAATATAATTTACTAATCACTGATATTATCAATAAATAATTATCTTTTCTTCTTAAACCCTAATATAACAATAACATACCTATATTTAAAAACTAGTAATCATTTCCTGAAAATAATAAATAAATTGTAAATAAAATTGAACAAATAAAAACGTGTCAATTGATTGGGTGACAATAGCTTAAGGAGGTTGTTCCTCCCAGCCAACTCCTAGAGAAATCTTAGTCTACACTTCCTCAGGATCCTCGTTCATGTTTCTTAAGAAATTCTGTCACCTGACTGGTCAAATTACAATAGTAATTCAATCCTGCTTACAACAGTAAGAACTTCAATGTAACAGCTGCATAAGTTCAGTTCTCAGCAGTTAACCCCTCAAAATCACTTCAATAAGTCCCCTGCATTGAATTTCTCATGTGCACTTCATTCACACTGAATGATCACATGTCCGAAATGAGCAGCCTCATCTGTCTTCAATGGGAAGTTTTATAATAATGCTTAGGTCTTCTGCATCAGTTTTTATTTAATGAGCCACCTGCTCCAATTCCACTTTCTTAGAAAATCATGAAAACAAATATAGGGAAGTTGTCACCTACAAGAGTTAGAGTAGTTTGATGATGCTGCCACTTCTCATTTTACTCTCCACCCAGTCTCCTCCACCAAGTGACCATTTAACACTCTTTTAACAGCTTCCCTAAGTTGTTGTCTCATCATTTATTTATTTATAAATAAAATATTATAAAATACATTAATTATTCTTGACCCCTCTTGGTCATCAATTACAAACTTAGCATAAAATATAACATAATTTTCCTCAATAAAATTAAATTATTTTTGCAAATTGAGGCATGTGACACATCCCCGAATGGGCTGCTCATTTAAGATGTACTTGCCTCTATCGAAATTGTTAGAAGGATTTGGGTGAAACTATCCATCATCTTGTTCCTATGTCGCTCAAGGGATTCTTCAAGCAACGACTTGATAGGATCTCCTGCTCCGTCCTCTCTATTTTCTTCCACCATGGGAGGTTGTTTGGGGCAGTGAGAGTGATCTTCAACAAGTGAAACTAGTTCAAGACCAAACTTTCTTTACCCTGACCTTGTCGGGGACATGTGTCAAGAAATAATCAAAGAGAAGATTGATCTCATACCAATGATCCATATTTATGTGTGAATGAAATGAAATAACAAAGATAAAATCATAAATGTAGACATTTTTCAATAAGAACAGAGATATAGTAAACACATATTCTATTAAAATGGAGGAAAAAATCAGACTATAAATACAACATCTACAATGGTGGTAGCTATCTATGAGAAGAGATGTAGCTGCTACACTCATATGTACCAAGATAAATACTAAATGAGGAAAAAGGGGCCTATTTATTATAAGAATGAGGGAGAGGATACAAAAATTCCAAAACATAATCCTAGAAGATGAACAATTATAAAGTTTGCGGCCCCAAGGTGGTAATTTGAACAATCAACTTCCCTGGGTCATAGCTTTTGCATACAATCACTAATTTGTGTGCTCGATAGCCCATCAGAAAGGTCTATATGAGATTTACAACTTTTGTATGTGGACAAATGAATGGCAACGACATCCATTTGGCCACACAAATTGTCAAAACACGTCGTTTAGGCCCTCAAAATGACCCTGGATGTTTGGGACCGAAAAAACCGTAGAAAAATAACTAGGAAATTACCACAATGGACAATTGTTTTGAGCTAGTGGAATACATGGGTGGACGCTGATATCTATCAAGATAAATCTTCCCTCCTTAGGGAGAAATAGTCTCCATTGTGTCGAATCCTATATCATATCTCGAACTGTGTGTTGAGTTTCTCTCCTGGTGTGACATTTGTTGAAGTGAAGAGGTTGCTTTTCTTTGGAATCCCAAGAGGGTTGTAATTGTAGTATGGCTGATTTGTTTTTGGAGGATCACCTTGAATGTTTGGAATTGCATCATAGAGGTACTCAGATGAAGGAGGAAACAATGAATCTATTTCCTTCTTATGTCTAATGAGCAGAGATACCATGTGCATAGGGTGTGGAGGTGATCTGATGTTCTCCTTCAGAGGCAATTATGAAGAGGAATAATTTCTTGGTCTGGGATCTTATCTTCCTACCTTGTGAGACTGTGTTAGGTGTAACCATCTCTGGTATTTGATATATTTTTCCTCTGAAAGTAATAATGACACTGTGAGGCCGTGACTTATATACAACATGATTCTTCCACATATATGGTTTCCCTGAAAGATCATCACACACTTCAAGTGGGGCCACATTACATAGTACCTTGTCCTTGAAAGGATTGATTCGATATGGTAGTAGGAATTGTTGAGTAATATGGATACCTCATCATTGGATTAGCCAACTGATGTTGTAGGGTTGCAAGTGTGGTGTTTTTGGAAGCCCCAATCTCTTGATGACTTCTGCTGAGATCAGGTTCTTTTGGATGTCATTATCTATCACAAAATGTAGAGGCATTCCCTTCAACCACATCTACGAGTGGAAGAGGAACTTGTCTTCCTATGAATATTCAAGATCCTATGTTTGAATATGTGTGGTAGAAATAGTGGCAGTGGGGTTTGCATCAATGATCTTCTTCCCATGGTCTTTAGCTTTGGCTTTGAGTTCTGAATCGAAATCAGGATTTGGTTCTAAATATTTGATCTTGGCCACTAATGACTACTTTGAGTGACTTTCATTAGTGTTGTGCCAAGGGATTTTATGAAATTCACACCACTTCCTGGTGTCCTTCTTTTTATTTCCATTCCCCTTCTTCGTTTGTGGTGGGGACTGGTTGTCCTTTCCTTGTCTTGTGATTTGTGGGCAAGGGTTTCCCTTGCCTTACTTCCATGGTGGGTTCACAAGTCCATGGTATCTCTTGTTCTTTTGTCAAAATTTCTCCTCTATTTCGACAACATATTGATAGGCAGATCCAAGTGAAAATATGTCGAGGAATTCCATCTCAGTTCAGATGTACTGATGCAGACCACTGCAATATTTGAATATTAGGTGCCACTCGGAGTCCTTGATACCAAAATTTGTTCTCAAGGTATGAAAGTTTTTTGTGTACTCTGAAACTGTTTGGTCCCTCTCTTGATGCAGAATGGTCCATTTGGTGTACCGATCATAATATTTTCCCATGGGTTAATACCATTCCTTGACAACATCTATGAAAGAGCCCCAATTGGGATCAAACTCGTCTGATGAGTTTTTCTCCCAATACATTTCCCACCAATTTTTGACACACAGGACGACCTTGAGGAGCTCAAATGTGATATTTTCCCTATCTAAAACTTTGTGGTGAGAAATACACTTCTAGAGAATTGAACAAGTTTTCTAGGTCATAAAAATTGATATCATTTTCAAATAAACAAATATCAAAGTTAACTTGTATCTTGAAGGGAGTTGCATCCCTGAACAGGATACTCGTCGAATATGTACTTATCACTGTCGGCATTTGTAGAAGGATTTGGGTGAAAATATCCATCATATCGTTCCTATGTTGCTTGAAGGATTCCTGGAGCAACGAATTTATAGGATTTCTTGCTCCATCATATCTTTTTTCTTCAGCCATGGCAGGCTATTTTGGGAGGTGAGAGTGATCTTAACTAAGTGAAATTAGTTCAATACCAAACTCTCTATACCCTGACCTCATCGGGGACATGTGCCGAGAGATAATCAAAGAGCATATTGCTCTGATACCACTGATTTAGATTTATGTGTGAATATAATGAAATAATAGATATAGAATAATAAAATCATACATTTTTCAATAAGAACACAGATACAGTAAATACATATTCTATTAAAATTGCGGAAAATAGAACAGACTATAAATACAACAACTAGAATTGTGGTAGCTATCTCTGAGAAGAGATGTGGCTGCTACACTCATCTGTGCTAAGATAGATACAAAATGAGTCCAAAAGGGCCTATTTATATTAATAATTAGGGAGAGAATCCCAATAGTCGCAAACATAACCATAGAAGATGAATCGCCATAAATTTTTCGGCCCTAAGGAGGTAACTTGAACATTCAACTTCCCGGGGTCATAACTTTTTCATATGATATCTGATTTGGGAACTTAATAGCCCGTTGGAAACTTATATCCATGATTTGAAAATTTTATATGTGGTTTATGTGTGTTTAGTTGATATCTTGGTGTGACATTTGTTGAAGTGAAGAGGCTACTTTTCTTTGGCATCCCGAGAGGGTTGTAATTGTTGTATGGATGATTTTTTTTTTGGAGGATCGCCTTGAATCCATGGCCTTGAATCGTAGAGGTACTCGAATGGATTAGGAAAAAATGAATGTGTTTTCTTGTTTTGTTTGATGAGTAGAGATACCATGTGCAGAGCGTGGAGGTGATATGATTTTCTCCTACCAACACAATTGTGAAGAGGAATAATTTCCTGGTGTGGGAGCCTATATTCCTACCTTACGAATCTGTGTTAGGTGCAATTGTATCTTTTATTTGATAGATTTTTCCTCCCAAATTAAAAATGACACTGCAAGGACATGACTCATATAGAAAATGATGCTTCCACATATATGGTTGTCCTAAAAGAATATCATAGACTTCAAGATGGGCCACATCACATAGTACCTCATATTTGAAAGGATTGCTTCCATATGGTAGGAGGCATTTTTGAGTAATGCATATATCTCATCCTTAGATTAGCCAACAGATATTGTAGGGTTGTGGGTATGGTGTCATTGGAAGCTACAATCTCTTGACGATCTCTATTGAGATCAGGTTATTTTGTCTTATATTGTCAACAACAAAATGTAGAGGCATTCCCTTCACCCACATATGCGAGTGGAAGAGGCTCTCCTATTCCTACGATTCTTCAGGATCCTCTGTTTGAATATGTGTGGTAGTAGCAGTGTCAGTGGGATCTACATCAATGACATTCTTCCCATGGTCTACGGATGTGGCATTGGGTTTTGAATCGAAATCGAGATCTGATTCTGAAGATTTGATCGCAACCACCAATGACTGCTTTGAGAGACATTCATTAGTGTTGTGATAAGGGATTTTATGAAATTCACACCACTTCCCGGTGTCCTTCTTTGTCTTTCCATTCCCCTTCTTTTCTTTTTGTGGGGACTAGTTTTCCTTTCCTTGTCCTGTGTTTTGCTGGCCAGGGTTTCCCTTACCTTATTTCTATAGTGGGTTTGTAGGTCCAGAGTCTCACTTGCATTTTTTTCAAAATTTATCCTCGATTTTGACATCATGCCGATAGGAATATCCAAGTGAGTAAATGTTGAGTAAGTCCATCCCAGTTCAGATGTACCGATGTAGACCACTCCAATATTTCAGTATCAAATGTTTCTTGAAGTCCTTGATTCCCAACTTTGTGTGCAAGGTATGGAAGTTGTTTATGTACTCTGACACCATCCGGTCCCTCTCTTGACGCAGAATGGTCTAGTTGGTGCACTAGTCATCATAGTTTCCCACAAGGTAATATTGTTCCTTGACGGAATCTAAGAAAGATAGCCAAGTGGGATTTGTCTCAAACAAGTCAAACTCGTCTCATGATTTTTTCTCCCAATAATTTTACCACAAATATTTTTACATGGGGAACAACCTTGAGGAGTGAAAAGGTGATCTTTTCCATGTCAAAAAATTTGTGGACAGAGAAATATCCTTCTAGATAATTGAACCAGTTGTGTAGGGAATCAAGATCAATATGGCCTTAAAATAAAGGAATATAACATTTAAATTGTACCTTGAAGGAAGTTTCATCCCCGAACTGACTCCTCGTCGAAGATGTAATTGTCGTTGTCAACATTCCTAGAAGGATTTGGAAAAAACTATCCATAATCTCGTTCCTTTGTCGCTCGAGGAATTCCCTAAGAAGCGAATTCATAGGATATACTTCTCCTTCATCTCTCTTTGCTTTCTCCATGAGAGGCCGTTTGGGGTGGTGAGAGTGATATTAACCAAGTGAAACTAGTTCAAGAATGAACTCTCTATGTCATGACCTCATCGGGGACATGCACCGAGAAAAAATTAAAGCGTAGATTGCTCTGATACCACTGATCGATATTTATGTGTGAACGAAATGAAATAAAAACTATATAATCATAAACACAGACATTTTCCAAAATTACAAAAATTCAGTAAACACATATTCTATTAAAATGGCGGAAATAGAACAAACTATAAATACAATAGCTAGAATGGTGATAGCTATCTATGAGAAGAGATATGGTTGCTAAGCTCATATGTGCCATGATGAATACAAAATGAGGCCAAAGGGGCCTATTTATAATAAGAATGAGGTCGAGAACCCCAAAAATACAAAACATAACCCTAGAAGATGAACCGTCATAAATTTTGCGTCCTGAAGGTGGTAAGTTAAATAGTCAACTTCCAGGGGTCATAACTTCTGCATACGATCTCCAATTTGGGCACTCGATAGCTCATTGGAAATGTCTATCTGATATTTAAAACTTTAAAATATATCCAAATCAATGTTTAAAGAATTTATTTGGCCATCCAAATCACCAAAAAACGTCGTTTATGGCCTCAAAACAGCCCCAAAAGTTTGGGACCCAAAAAACCGTAGAAAAATAACAAGGAAACTGCCACAATTGACAATTGTTTTGAGCCAGTGGAATAGGTGGGTGGCCATTGGTCTCCATTTGGATCAATCCTCCCTCCTTAGGAAGAAATGGTATCCATTGAGTTGAATCCTGTATCATATCTCGAACTATGTGCGGAGTTGATCTCCTAGTGTGGCATTTGTTGAAGTAAAGAGGATTCGTTTCTTTGGCATCACGAGAGGCTTGTAATTGCTGTATGGATTATTTTTTTTTGGAGGATCACCTTGAATGTGTGGTCATGCATCATAGAGTTACTCATATGGATGATTAAACAATGAATATGTTGTATTCTTGTGTCTGAAGAGCAGAGATACCATGTGGAGAGGGTGTGGAGGTGAACCGTTGTTCTCCTTCAGACTGTTAGATTTTTAACATTAAGATAGCATTATAATAGGATATTTAACTGAGAGAATAACAAGAACATCAATCAAACACAATATACAATGAACACAATGTTTTTTCCTTAGGGAAACCATAAATGGAGAAAACCCTGCAACATCCTCAGAGATAGAATTAGCACCAAATAGAAAAGCCCAAAACAGTAAGATGATCTCCCGATAGCAGTAACCTCTTTCTTCCTAGCCCCAGTGTCTTCTTCTTCCTCAGCTATGTCCTACAACTGAGTGTGAGTGAGTGTGTGATAAATATAGAGTCTAGCTCTCTATTTATACTAATTCCCTACTTGACAAAACCCTACTAGGGATGACTTCACTAGGTGAGTCTAACAACCCTAGTGCCCCAAAACTACGGGGACTTTAACCCTTGAACAATAGGAGGGTTACCCACAATGACTTGACCTGACTTTTTTACATTATAGAACCTCCTGATAGGAACATCGAGGCATGACATGACTCAAATACATTATAGACACTTCTTGAAATAAACATCAGGGTACAAGACATAAGATATATAGGTGAATACATTTCAATGTTACAAATACATCAACACTCCCTCTTAACTAGGAAGGTATTCTTTCAACACAATTTTCCGCACTTGTATCCTTCTTTGTATTGACTAGATCATCTCGTCATCATCATCTTCAAGTTTTATTCATCTTGAAGTCTTATTCATCTTCAATTCTTCTTCATCTTCAAGTCATCTTCTAAGTCTTCTTCTTCTTCAATTCTTCTTCATCACAGGATCTGGATCATCACTGTTGGATCATCATCACTGTATCATCATAAAATATGGATCATCACTTGATCTAGATCATCATCACATTTGGATTATCACTTGATCTAGATCATCATTAAGTCTGGATCATCATCATCGGTGCTATCTCAAAATGGTAATATCTCTCAATTCTTCTTGTCACAGGAAGTTCTACAGATCTAGCCCTTTTTCATGCTATTTGTAGGCCTACCCTTCATGTAGGTATTCAGCACTTATATCTGACCCTAATTCAAAATGGCCCACCCAGCTCTTACATATGACCTCATTTTGTCAGAAAGGCATGCCCAACACTCGCATCTGACCTCATCTTGTTAGAAAGGCCCAGTACTCACATCTGACCATGTGTAAACACATCATGCCAAAATGGATCAGCACTTATATCCAACCATGTGTGAACACATAGCATCAGAAGGGCTCAGCACTTACATCCGACCATGTTCGAAAGCACCACATCGGAAGGGCTCTGCACTTACATCTGACCATGTTCGAAAACACTGCATCGGAAAGGATTAGAACTTACATTCGACCATGTTTGAAAACACTGCATCAAAAGGGATCTACACTTACATTATACCATGTTCAAAAACACTGCATCAAATTTCAGTCCTAGACTAAGGATTCCTAGTAACTAACCAGGTGCCTCCATTCTCTTAGAGAATGGCATCAGCCCTTATATTTGATCAAGTGGGAACACATCCCTCAATCACATCAGAATGGTCATGCAACACTACATCCCATAGTAATATCATAATGGCCCTTAGTCCCAGACTGAGTATTCCTGGTAACTGACCAGGTGCGTCCATTCTCCTAGAGAATGGAAACTCAACACTAAGCTGAGTATTCCTGGTAACTGGCCAGGTTCCTCCATTCCAAGAATGGCATTTATGCCTTACATCTGATTGTGTAGGAACCAATCCTGTAGTCACATCAGAATGGATCAGCACTCATATCTCTCATGGAAGGAACCAAATCCTCTCACCATGACAGAATGGCTTAGCCCTTACATCTGACCATGGAAGGAACCTAATCCTCTCACCATGTCAGAATGGCTCTAGTTCTCATCATTTCCACTTGGAGAGACATTAGAGGAAATTTCAACTGAAAATGGGCCTCCTAAAATGAACTAATAAAATAATAGTTAAAATAATAAAATAATATTTATTAATTTTGGAGGAAGAAAAGAAAAACACTACTTTTTTGTTTGTATTTTTGACATACCCCCCCGTGTTTTTACTCAAATTTCGATCGGGAGAGCTCGTTGGATGCGGAATTAAATTCTGCATCCAACGAGCTCTCCCTATCGAAATTTGAGTAAAAACATAGGGAGATATGTCAAAAATACAAACAAAAAAAGTAGTTTTTTTTATGATACCTATCCCCAAATTTATATTAAAAAAATGTTTAAGACCTATACGGTATTTCAAATTTAAAGAAATTTCATTGGATAACACATGATGACATGGAATTTGAATAAAAGTTAAAAGGTCCATTTTTGAGTTGAAATTTCCTCTAATGACCTCGATCTAGAGAACAACAAGCTTCTCCCTGAAGTACTCAAACTTCACTCTAGCCAATGGCTTCATCAACACATCAGCTATCTATTCATCCATTGCAACATACTGTAGCTTTACTTCTCCTCTCTATACCATATCCCTGATAAAGTGATGCTTGATCTCAATATGCTTTGACTTGTCATGGAACACAGGGTTCTCTGATAACTTCACACAACTCTGTTTGTCGCAATATATACAAGTAGCATCCAACTGGAGATAAAATAAATCAGATAGTAGATTTCTCAGCCATACTGCCTCACAACTAGCTGAACAAGCTATGACATACTCTACTTTAGTTGTACTCAGTGCCACACAGGATTTTTTCCTGTTAAACCAAGAGATCATACCTGATCCCATACTGAAGCAACACCCTAAAGTGCTCTTCCTATCTATGGCACTGCCTGCCTAATATGAATCAACATAACCCTCGAGGTTAATCTTTTGATTTGCCTCATACTTGAGCCCATAATCAACTGTACCCTTCAGATAGCTCAGAATATGCTTTGCAGCAATCAAGTGAACATATCTCAGATTTGTCAGGAACTGGCTCAAGGTGTTCACAGCAAAGCAAATATCTGGTCTCATTTTCATCAGGTACATCAAGGACCCAATCATCTGATGATACATTGTAGCATCAATCGCTTCTGATGAAGCATCACTCAATAGCTTCAAGTTTGATGCCATAGGTGTGGTTATGGCCTTGCAGTCTATCATCCTGAATCTCTTCAGAATCTCTACTGCATACTTCCCTTGTCTAAGGAATATTCCATCCACATTCTGCCACACCTCCATGCCTAAGAAATAGTGCATCATACCCAAATCTTTCATTTCAAACTTAGCAGCAAGTTTCCTCTTCGTATCAACAATCAACCCATCCATAGCTGTTACAAAAAGATCATCCACATACAGTAGGAGTATCATTGGATTGCCATCTTCAACCTTGTAGTAAATATTGGAATCTCCCTGACTCTTGGTAAAGCCCAAATGGGATAGGAAACCATCAATTCTGTCGTACCATGTCATGGGTGTCTGTTTCAAACCGTACAGGGATTTCTTCAATCTAAACACATGAGACTCCCTGTCATGTGTTGCAAAACCAAGTGGCTGCTCCACATACACTTCCTCTTCTACTACACCATTCAAGGAAGCAGTCTTGACATCCATTTGGTGTATCTTCCATTTCATCACTGCAGCCAGAGCAAGTACTGATCTGATGGAAGTGTATGTGGCTACAGGTGAAAAGGTTTCTTCATAATCTATTCCTTGTTTCTGAGAGAAACCATGAACCACGAATCTTCCTTTATATTTCTCAATGCTGCCATCTGAAACATGCTTGATCTTGTAGATCCATTTGGAAGTTACAATGGACTTCCCTTATGGTCTTGGGACAGCATCCCAAACATCATTCTTCATGATCGATTGATATTCTTTTATCATAGCCTCATTCCATTCTTTCCTTTTTGTCACTTCTTCATAGTTGGAAGGTTCTTTATCAATAATGTCACATAGCAAGGCTACATAACTGGAGCAAGAACTAGTTCTCTTTCTTCCTCTAGGTGTTTCTTCTAAAGCTCCATATCTTTTTGAACCTTGGATAATTTCACATATTCAATCAAGTTTCCTCTTATGAGGATTCTTCTCTTGAGGTGGATCTATAGGTTCTTGAGGTTCTTCAAATTCTCGATCTTCTTCTTGAATTTCTTTGTTCATGGTTGTGTCATGAATTCGGGGTGCTCTTGTTTCTTCAGGTTCTTCATTCGGTCTCTTCCTGGATTTGATGTAGGCTGAATCTTTGTCAAATGTTACATCTTTACCAATGTCAATCTTCTTGAACACTGGGAAGTATATTCTATAAGCTTTTGAGCTTTTAGAGTATCCCACAAATATACCCTTCTTCTCTAAAGGATATAACTTCGTCCTCTTCTCTTTCGGAATGTGTATATATATAGGACAGTTGAATATTCTGAGATGGCTGAATTCTGGTTTCTTACCGAAGAAGAATTCTTCAGGAGTCTTGTTCTCAAGTACTCTATGTGGAGTACAGTTCTGTACATACAACAATGTTCTGGTAGCTTCTGCCCATAGATGCATGGGAAGATCTTGGTCATGAAGTGTTGGGCTATGGGTAGACCTGGATTTTATCCTTTTATCTTCACACCAACAAAAGACCCACAGTGTTGGCCCTTTCGGCAACAACCTGCGAACAGGTTGCAGTCTCACCCGAAATAGCTATGGGGTGCTGTAGAATCAGGTTTCTGCAAGCAAAAGAGGGATATTACTATACCTTTAGCCTTAACAAAGAATAAATATGCAATATAAAGCTTTGACAGTCCCTTAAATAGCTTCGTAATTTAGATAAACAAACAGTTACTTGCTTAAGCCTTAACTGGGAATTCACAACTAAGTTATTACTTATCAGTATATCTTACTTTATCATTCACCTACTTATCAAATGAATAAAACAAACACAACATAAAAGAACCACCACAACACAAGACATACGTGGTTCACCCCCAGTGTAGGGGCTACATCCACAGAACTGCGGTTATATTCAATGTTTTACAAACACACAGTTCTGATCTACGCACTCAGCTGCATATCTCCTCAATCACCCAAAGCTGCACACTTATCTGTAGATCCTTTCTTCCAAAACCCTCTGCGCACTCAGCTACAGAGGTCTTCCATGCACACAGCTGGGACTTAACCTTTCTTACAAAAACCCTCTGTACACTCAGCTGCAGAGGTCGTCCACGCACACAGCTAGGACTTAACCTTTCTTACAAAAACCCTCTGCACACTAAGATGCAGAGGTCATCCACACACACAGCTAGGACTCAACCATTCTTACAAAAACCCTATGCGCACTCAGCTGTAGAGTTCGTCCATGTACACAGCTGGGACTTAACCTAAAACCCTAAAACAGGTCTTAACCTTGCATCAAATTTTCATCATCATAATAATGACAACCCTAACTCCTTTACACAAGTGCCTATTCATACAAGTGCACTATTACAATACCATGGGCTTAAACCATGGGTACCCAAAAACTCTAAACCATGGGCTCAAACCATGGGTTAATTACAAAAAGAGGGGCTTCGACCCAAATGTGAAACCCCTAAGACTATTTTGTGCCGCAACTCCACTTACAAGCTTCGCACCAAAACCACGGAGTTGCCAAAACTAAGGACCTTTAAGGTCAGAGCACCAACATGCCCCTAAGACTCACCAGTGGCCCGTCCCAGGACACTCTGCTGCTTCTTTGGTGGGAGGATTTTGTTGGCGAACATAGTGAATTGCTTTTTGAGGCTGCACATGATGTCATCGGCTGCTTGCTCCTTCTCCACCAACTCCTGCAATGCTGTTGCGGATGCTTCGCTGGATTTTTCCTATGCAAATGCATCATACTCCTTCATAACTTTGAGCTGGCTGTCTGCAGCAGTGCTCAACTACAAGGATTCGTTGATAAGGGGTTGCACAGAATTTTCCAATAGTGTTGCTTTTGTTCTGCATGACTCAATTTCCTGCTGGAGTTCATTTCTTTGCTTTACCTTGAGCATCTTCTGCATAGGATGCATAGTCTTAATTTTCGCTTTCACTGCGTCCAGCTCTGTCTGTCACTGCTTGATGGTTTCTTGCATCTTTTCTACTTCTGGATTGTCCTGCAGGTTTTCCTAGGACTCGACGCTTTCATCTAGTAGTTTTGCTGCGCTGCTTGCAAGATCTGAGATCTTTGTTACTGAGGCCTGAATATCTCTGCAGCGCTGTTCCCTGACCTCTGGTGGACTCTCCGGAGCGATGCGAAGTTGAAGCTCTGCAATCTGATCCTCATGCTCTACTTTCATCTTCTCTATCTGGCTCCATGACTGCTATGCATAGTCTTTCAACTTGACTATCTTCCACTCTAGTTCTTCTTCATCCTGCATGTCGAAGTCAGGGAGACTCCGACACGCCTCATCCACTACCTGTGCCAGTTTAGCCTACTTGCTTTCTGCTTCCCTCTTCTTCTGTTCTGCTTCTTCCAACTGCGCTGGAAAGCTCTCACTCAACTTTGTGGAATTTTATAACTGCATTTGTGAGTATTTATCTCGTGCTTGGATTTCCCTTATGATCGCCAATTGGAAAAGGTGCAGCTCTAGCATAGACAACTTGGTGTAATCTATTCCAACTGTCATGCTCATCTGCGAGCGAGATGCTGCATCAGTTATGATGAGGGCTGCACTTGGTACCTATCCTCTATTATCTCTAGCTAGCCATTGTCTTGTGTCTGGCCACGAGCTTACGAGGGCACTACTTGCTGCAGCACCAGTCGCTGATCTTTCTGCTAAGTCCTTCAGTTCTGTAATTCTCTACGCTACGCTAGTGAGCGCATCAAGATGTGTAGCTGCAAACTCTTTCCATTTGCTGGTTAAGAATTCTATGGAATTCCTCAGGGCCTGGTCAAGCTCTTTAGTCGTTAAAGTGGGTTCTTCATCAATATTCTTCCCTTTTGACGCCTTCGTTTTCTTTCTGGACTGAGGTTTAGTCACTTCCTCTGCCTCTGGCAACTTGCGCTTATCTGGGCGATTGGGGAAGATATTGTCTTGATCGATTCTTCTTCTTCTTCTTCATCACCTCTGTCATCACTACCCCTGTCATCTCCACTTTGCTGTGAATCACTTTGTTCTTCACTTTCTTCTAGTGGGTCTTGCTGCTACGTCTGACTAGGACCTGCACCCACATCTGTCACTAGAGGGCTTGGTATGTTGGGTTTTATCCCTATGTCCTTCATCCATTAAGCTGGCCACTGCTGAACTACTGTGACGATCTCTTCCTCGTTCACCATGTATGGAAACTTCGACCATTTGTGCTTATTATCTGTGCGGGCCTGGATGAAGACATGATGCATGTCAGCCCTGAATTTGGACACTCCTACATACTGAGAAAAGAGCTCATTACTGAGCCGCAGCATCTTCAGAATATCATATGAGATACTCATCGAGTAAAAGGTGAACACATAGTTTGTTATCTGCTGGAAGGATTTATCTTGTGACACCCACAGTGATGCGTACCTTGCTGCGCCAGGCATGTGCGGAGGCACATCAACAAATTGTGCCTCGGTAGGTTCTTTCCATCCTACCAATGCATTAAGCACTAACAACTATGAATAGTGAAAGGGTCTACCTTTCTCTTGTGCATCTAGGACATCTTCAAGAAATTCCTTGGCAATGTACTCTGCCCATTTGTAACTGTAGCCTTCGGCACAGTTCGCAGCAATACTGACAATCGGGGCAGGTAATTCATTCGGTCTACACTTTCGCATTAGCTTGCATGCTAAGAGGTCTGCAGCAAAGCGAATATTCTGGTGCTGAATTATAAAGGTTTGATACCCTCGCTTTCCTTTTTTTAACCCAAAGCATTCCTTTATATGCTGTGCCAGCTTCGTGTCTTCATGCTTCCCAACGAATTCAATCCCAGGATCAGGCCCTTCCTTCGGCAAGCCTATGATCCTATGAACCAACTCTCCATTAATAGGGATTCTCTAGTCTCCTATCCATAGGTGACCATCATGCACTAACGCCAATAATTGCTTGACCACCACGGTCACCTGCGTGCTGTGATGAAAGTGGGGAACATTCAACATCTTCAGTAGGCCAGCTTGTTCCAGGCCAGCAGCCCACTGTTTCACTTCTAGCAGTGTCGCTCCAGTCTCTGAATAGTGGATAGAGTGCAAGTATGTACCAGGTGTGAATTGTGAAAACTTCCCACGATCATTTGTATCGTGGTCTACGTACTTAAGTCAGTCGATTTTTCCCGTCATTGTCCCGACCAACTGCACACCCTATGGCAGCGAAGGGGTGTGGATTGTGAACTTGGCTGTCCGTCGAGGTGGCTGAAATCCTGGTCAAACAGGCGGAATATATGGTGGACACTGCGACCCTTCAGGTGGGAGCTCTGCTGAGCCAGAAGGATTCATCTCGGGCCCCTCCGGTGTCATTCCTACTGGTTTGTGCCTGTCTTCGTTTCACTTAGAGCGAACTTATGGCTTAAACTTCTTCCTGTTTGATCCCGTCTGCATTGGTTGGATCGGTGCTGGGGGGGGTCTCTCCATGGGGTGCATAGGTAGATGGGTTGCTCATAAGGTTCTGCAGACCCCTCTATTCAAATTCTCTCAACAATTCCTGAACTTCGTGATCAGCTGACATGGGATGAACTGTAAAACTGAAGAAAATGTGTAATGCGACATTCGTAGGTCTGAGTGACTTCTTATAGAATCCCACAGCCAAATCTGTCATAACTGTGCATTGAAGACACTGAATCTGAGAGAGATCTTGTCCAAATGGCGCTAGATTCCCTAAAATCTCATCATTACAGGTAGTTAATGCAGTTAATGTACCAGCGCTGCCAAATCTGCTTTTCCCCAACGATCGCATTTTAAGCTCCGACACACCTTTCCTCTTCGGTACAACCAGTAACTTTGGTTGTTCCATAATAAGGGTCTTCAACACAATCCAGACCTTCACCACATCCTGACACCATGACAGAATTTCTTCGACAGGCTCAATGATTCCTATAGCGAGCATCTTATCTAGCTTTATCTGGAATTTTTCTTTATACTTAGGGTCAGCCTATAAGGACGCTGCTTCACAGGCTTCGCATTAGCTTTCAAGGGTATTTTTATCACTCCTATATCACCAAGGATACCTTTCATTTCTGAGAACTTCATCGAAAATAGGTCCTGATACTCATGGAGAAGTTCAGTCACTTTGCTCACCATTTCTTCATCCCAGTAATCTCCAATGGTAGCATACTTAGGCATGTCTTCTGATCCAATGTTTACTTTTCTTGTCTTTAAGGGATGAGTTACTTCAGGTGATTCAACTGCTGGTTCATGTACTTCGCAATGTCCTTCTAAATCAGGAATATTGATGTTGCGTGAGTCATCATCCTCGTCAATTGTGAGGTTATAACATTCTACTGCATTAGCTTCTTGTTCCTTCCAATCAGGTTGGTACTTGGCTATGTATTTATCATCAAACACCTTAGTATGGATCAGCCTAATAGCTACGTCAAAAGTAGGGAAAACCTCATTAATAGAAAATGTAAGAACAAAGCTATCAATAAGACTATCCCAACTTACAATACCATGGCGAAGCTTCACCTCCGCATACCAGTTCTTTGCTACAGGTTCCAGAGTGTGTACAAACCTATGTACCCATTCTTCATAAGGTACATGCTTCCATGATTCATAGCACTGCTCCAAATGTTCCTGAGGGTTAGTCTTACCAGCAAATCTACTTTGCACCTCCTGAGCTTGATCTATGAATCTGAGGCGAAGAAATGTTTGACAAGCTTCCCAACTATGAATATACTTCTTATGACCATTCCACCATCTGCTAGCTGTGGCTCTGAAGAATGAATCTAGAGTCTCCATTTTCTGTGAATCTAGTACCTGCTCTGAGAATTGCACAATAAAATCTTCTGGGTCTGTCAAGCCATCAAAAAGAGTTAAGGCTCTTGTCTCTGAGCTAAGCCATCTAAGAGACTTGGTAATTCTTGCACATTGATGTCCATGTAGCTCATACAGTCTGTTCTGCCAGTTCTCTAGGCCGTCATCTGAATCAGTCATGCAAGAACTGTTACACTGCCAATCCATTATACCTTCAGTAGTAGGGTTAACATAGTCGTCTTCTTTAGCTGTGATGTTGTAAATATGATCTAAAACATCCTTATCTTCATCTTTGACTAGCTCTGTATACCTTTCTACTTGAGAAGGGTCCAATGGTACTATGACTCTCAGGCTTTTTCCTTCGAAAGTCATCTGTCTAGTCTTAAGGTTGATTACTGCCTCATTGTCTATTTCCCATTCAATTCCTAGCAAGGCTGGATAGGGGTTGCTATCATCAATTATTTCAATGACTTCAAAATCTGCTAGGGTACTAACTCCATCAATATCTACTGGTACACCCGGGAATCTTCCCAAGGGCACAATCTTTTGCTGATTGGCTAATCTCAACTGTATAGGTGACCATTCAAGGGTAGGTTTTCCCATTTGTTCCCATGTCTACTTATTCAAGACATTCACTTCTGATCCCAGGTCTAAAATGATATCATTCATATCATACTCTCCTATCTTAGCATGCAGCCTCATTTCTCTTCCAGTCCTTCTAACTCTATTAACATTTTTTCCTTTATCAGAGATTCGCTGAGATTCGCAAGACTGAAGAACTTTCTGTAACTCATTCAAAGCATTTTGATTTCTTAAGAGCTTCATACAACTCTGTAAAAATGATGTGAGTGTACTTACTTGATCCGACGAAGCTTCTTGGGACTGTAACTGTTGTGGATGCTGTTGCGCAGTTGCTACTGATGTTCTTGGATCAGCAAAGTATTTTTTAGCTTGCATAAATGTACCTTTTTCTCTTCCAACATAGAAGACGTGAATTTTTTGTGGGGTCTTGCAGACCCAAGCCTCGTCAGGTTGTTTCTCCTTATTCTGCACTTGTGTCATAGCTCCACTCCTTGTAACAACATTAATAGATGGGAAAGATATTTTCTCTATAGCAATCATTTGAACGTTCTGGGTAGGAGGGACATTCCTTTCTTGTATCTTGGCTATCAACTGTGGACATTGCTCAATCAAATGATAGATTGCTCTACAATATCGACATGTCATATTTGGGTTGGGTTCTGACAATCTCTAGCTAGATGTCCTGCCTGATTACAGTTATAGAAAATAACCTGGCCCCTTCCAGGCATACCACCATGACCACTACCTTTGAAATTACCTCGACCTGGGTTACCACCACGGTAGCCATATCCATCATTGGCTTGTGCATCGTTTTGTACACTATAAGCATCATAGGTCCGCTCTCTCATGAGGTCAAAGCTATGACATTCATCTTCATTGTGTCCAACTGTCTTACAGAACTTGCAGTAGGGATTCTTAGGAACTTGAACATATCTCTATAGCAGATAGAAATATTCAGGTCAATGCTGGCTAGTTGTTCTGCATATCTCACAAGATAGAATAGTAGGTTTAAACAGTTTTGGTGCACTAGTATTCAGTTAATTTCTTAGTGCAGGGAAATGTTCTTTGTCATGACCTTCTGTCTTGCATCATGTACACCAAACCTCTTCCCGAACGGATTTTCCTTTCTTCATGTCGTGAAGCTCCAAAACCATTTCTACTAACTGCGCCTGGATCTGGGCTATGCTAGAATTATCTCCGACAGGAGCTGTTTCAAGTTTCATGGCAATTTTCCAATTCTTCTTGCTGATCGACAACCTTCTGTTGCATAAGTGGAGTCCTAATATGTGGCAATAATGCTGCAATGAACCACTCTTTATGTTGTTCTGGGCCAATAGTAAAACTGACTTGATCCAATAGAATCTTGAACCTTTGATCAAAGTCCCACACTGATTCACCTCGCTTTTGCTGAATTTCCTTTAGTTCAGTTATGCATTGCGACTCTGATTTAGGATTCTTGAATTCCTTGATCATGGATTTTTTAATATCGGCCAAGATATAGTTCTGAGTACTAGAAAACTTCATAAACCAGGTTAAATCCCGGTCTCTAAAAGAGGTGATTAGTTGTGCTCTTCTTTTATTTTCATCCGTAATAATCTTAGCAGTCCAAACAGCTTCGCATAAGAACCAAAAATGCTTCGGATCCTCTGATCCAGTCCCTTTAAATACTGGGAGTTTGATATCGTCATTCACATGGGCCATAGTGGATCGAGGGGGGGAAGGAGGGGGACTGATAACAGGGGGAGGGGAACTTACTGAGGTAGACTGACCTGTGACAGGTCTACTAGGGTTAGGGTTACTTTTGGACTGCGATGGGTTCTCAGGGCTAACAGGTCTTCAGTACGGAGTGATAGGAGGGTTTCTAACAAAAGGGGTTTCTTCAGATTCAAACTCTTCTAGGATCAAAGGGGTGTAATCGATATTCTGGCCTAGGGTAAAGGATCCAAAAGTTCTATTGTATCTTTTACCGCTTCAAAGAAAACCACTTTGCTCGTCGAAGTCACTTTCACTTTCAAACATAGGTTAGTAGCACTAAATCTAGCAATCTGATTCAATAAACAATATACGTTTTTCAACCAAGAGCATTTTAATTTTTAGACTAAATGAGTTCAAGTACTTACCCCTTGGTCCTTTGAAGAACGGTCTTTCTGCTTTTCTAAAAGAAGTATGTGTGTCGATGGTGAACTCTGTCACAAATGCTTCAAGGGTTAACATTGTCTAGAAGTCAATAGCTCTAGATACCACATTGTTCACTCTTTTCAATAGGTTAATTCTTTCTGGGGTCCAGGAAGGAGACCGATCTTCTTGGAAGTTTGTCCTTCTTTCTATCAACCTGGATAACCACTGGTGCAATTCTATCTGGATACTACCAAAGAAAATTTCATAAATATCAGCAAACATGTACCTTTGCAAGAAGTCATCTAAGCTACGATGAGGATCCTTATTTTCTTTTTCAGCAAATTTCAGATAGGTATCTTCGATCCAGTCACTGATTTCTTTTACTGAGGGCCTCCAAAACATATCCCTCTAGGTACGATGTAAATCCCTCTTGATCAGATACTATTAAACCGGCAACAGAACCAATTTGTTGGGCTATGGGCAGACCTGAGTTTTATCCTTTTATCTTCGCACCAACAAAAGACCCATAGTGTTGGCCCTTTCGGCAACAACCTGTGAACAAGTTGCAGTATCACCCGAAACATCTATGGGGTGCCGCAGAATCAGGTTTCTGCAAGCAGAAGAGGGATATTACTGTACCTTTAGCCTTAACAAAGAATAAATATGTAATATAAAGCTTCGACAGTCCCTTAAATAGCTTTGCAATTTAGATAAACAAACAGTTACTTGCTTAACCCTTAACTGGGAATTCATAGTGAAGTTATTACTTTTCACTATATCTTACTTTATCATTCACCTACTTATCAAATGCATAAAATAGACACAACATAAAAGAACCACCACAACACAATATATACGTGGTTCAACCCCAGTGTAGGGGTTATGTCCAAAGAACTGTGGTTATATTCAACTTTTTGCAAACACACAGTTCTGCTCTACGCACTCAGCTACAGATCTCCTCAATCACCCAAAGCTGTGCACTTAGCTACAGATCCTTTCTTCCAAAACCCTCTGCACACTTAGCTACAGAGGTCGTCCATGCACACAGCTGGGACTTAACCTTTCTTACAAAAACCCTCTGTGCACTCAGCTGCAGAGGTCATCCACGCACACAGCTGGGACTTAATATTTCTTACAAAAACCCTCTACGCACTCAGCTGCAGAGGTCATCCACACACATATATGGGAATTAACCTTTCTTACAGAAACCCTCTGTGCACTCAGCTGCAGAGGTCATCCATGCACACAGCTGCGACTTAACCTAAAACCCTAAAATAGGTCTTAAATTCACATCAAATTATCATCATCATAATAACGACAACCCTAACTCCTTTACATAAGTTCCTATTTATACAAGTGCACTATTAAAATACCATGGGCTTAAACCATGGGTACCCAAAAAATCGAAACCATGGGCTCAAACCATGAGTTAATTACAAAAATAGGGGCTTCAACCCAACCCCGAAACCCCTAAGACTATTTTGTGCCACAACTCTGCTTACAAGCTTTGCACCAAAACCGTTGAGTTTCCAAAACTAAGGACCTTTAAGGCCAGAGCCCCAACATGAAGCATGGCTCTTGCTGCTTCCATGATCGTTCTATTCTTTCTTTCTACAATCCCATTTTGTTGTGGATTATATGGATTTGATAACTACCTCTTAATCCATGAGTCTTTCCATAGCTCTTTGAATTAATTTGATGTGAATTCTCTGCCATTATCTGATCAAAAGTTCTTGATCTTCTTCTCAGTGTGATTCTCGATCAAGGCTTTGAATTCTTTGAACTTGTTGAATAGTTCATATTTGTTCTTCATGAAGTAAATCCATGTCTTCCTAGAAAAATCATCAATAAAAGAAACATAGTATACATACCTGCTTATTAAACTGGATGACATTGGACCACATACATCGGAGTGGATGATTTCCAAGATTCCTTTTGCCTTGCTCTTGCTACTTGGAAATGTCTTCTTTGTGTTCTTCCCTTTCACACATCCTTTGCATACATGTTAATGTTTTGTCTGCATTTTTGGGAGACCTTCAACATCTTTGCTTGCAAGTGGTAGTGCTCTGTAATGCACATGTGCAAGCCTTCTATGCCAAAGCTCATTTGGTTCTCCCGAGTCATGAACCAAAGCTTGTTCTGGTTGGCCCTTCAATTTGTATAGTCCTCCTTCTTTTTCCCCAATCACTACTGCATCATCGAAGGACTTTCCCTTTGGCCACATGAGGACTTGGCCATCTACAAATGCAACCCTCATTCCTTTTGCATCTAATGCATATATGGAGAGGAGGTTCTTATTTAGTCCAGGTACAAACAATACATCTTTCATTTTGATGGACTTTCCAAAGTCTATCTTGTATGAGGATTCACTACTACCTTTTATTGGATATTGGTAGTCATCTTTGAGTTTCACCTTTTGAGGTGATTCATGTTCAGATAATTTCACAAAGGATTCCTTGAATCCTATCATATGTTTGGAAGGACCACTATCTTTAATCCAATCATTGCTGCCATGTGTAATAGTTCTCGTGACAGTGTAGATCAGAACATATTCTTCATCACTTGACGAATCATCACTGACTTGTCTGCTTCTCTTTCTGGAAGGTTCATCATCCTCTGCAGCATGAGCATGATGTCTTCTCTTGTTTCCCTCCTTCTTGTGAGAGCTACTTTTTTTTCTAGGACAATCTCTAGCAAGGTGTCTTCTTTCATCACATGTGTAGCAAATTTACTCAGACATATCTCTAGGCTTTCTAAATTTATTCCTTTGATGAGAGTACTTACTTCTATGGTGGCTAGATTTGTTTTTCTTGGATTGTATTATGAGAGCTTGATCTTCACTTCCCATCTTTTCTTCTTGAGAGCATTCTTCCCATAGTCTGCTAAAATTGAGTAACTTCTTTCTGGCACAGATCCCTTGAATGAAAGATTCTCGTGTCCTAGGGAGACCATTCAAGGTGGTCATTACAATCTATGCATTCTCCAATTATTCATTTACTTCTTCAAGTTTTTCTTTGATCTAGGAGACCCTTGTAAAGTAATACTAGATGGTCTCTGCATTCTAGATCTTCACATTCTTCAACTGGTTTCTCAAGGTCATATTTCAGTTTATGTTCTTTCCTTCAAACAATTTGGTTAGGGCATCAAACCCAGCTTTAGGTATCTTTATGGAGGACACTTTTGGTATGAGGTGATCCTTGATTGAATCAGTAATAATCCTCTTTGCCATAACCAACTTCTTCTTATGTAAGGCCTTAGTGTCAGCTCCCTTTGGAAATGGAACCTCCTCATTGATGTAGGAGTCCAAATCATTTTCTTCCAGGACTAGGGAGATCCTATACTTCCAGGCTCGAAAGTTATCAGCTCCCTCAAGATTTTAATCAAGCTTGGTAAGATGAGACATCTTAACTGAGAACCTCAAATGGAAATACAAAATATTTAGATCTTACTAGGTCAAGATGTCAGATCTAAATCTAGAGCTGAATTTCTACAGTGTTGGTTCAGGAGCAGATTAGGGTTTGTATTTTATGGAGTTCTATCCAAACAAATGCTTTGATCTTGATCTCTAACTTTTATTTTTAGGAGGATATCAATCTAGGCCTGGATCACTGAAAAATTTCACTTCTATGGAAAGCCCTAATTTCTGGCAGTAGTGTCGGGTTCAAAACTGAAAAACCTTAGAATTGGATTCTACTTCGACAGAAAGATGCACCCCAGGGAGGAGAGTTAATACAACCTTCTTTTGCTAAAAATATGTGGAGAGAGATCCAAAAAAATAGGAATCCCTAGTTGCTGCAGCTGCACATTGTCTTCTTCTCGGGTTAGCTCTGATTCCATGTTAGATTTTTAAGATTAAGCTAGCATTATATTAGGATCTTTAACTGAGAGAATAACAAGCACATCAATCAAACAAAAGAGACAATGAACACAGTGTTTTTTCCTCAAGGAAACCATAAATGGAGAAAACCCCACAACTTCCTTAGAGATAGAATCAGCACCAAATAGAAAATCCCAAAACAGTAAGATGATCTCCCGACAGCAATAAGCTCTTTCTTCCTAGCCCTAGTGTCTTCATCTTCCTCAGATGTGCACTACAACTGAGTGTGAGTGAGTGTGTAATAAATAGAGAGGAAAGCTCTCTAATTATACTAATTCTTGACTTGAAAAAACCCTACTAGGGTTGACTTCACTAGGTGAGTCTAACAAACCTAGTGCCAGGGAACTGCAGGGTCTTTAACCCTTCAACAATAGGAGGGTTACCCACAATGAATTGAGATGACTTGTTTACATTATAGAACCTCCCAATGGGAACATAGGGGCATGCCATGACTCAAATACATTATATACACTTCCTGAAATAAATATCGGGGTACAAGACATAAGATATATAGGTGAATACATTCCAAAGTTACAAATACATCAACACATATGCAATTGTGAAGAGGAATATTTTCTTGGTGTGGGAGATTATATTCCTACCTTGCGATACTGTGTTAGGTGTAATTGTATCTGGTATCTAATAGATTTTTCATCCCAATGTAACAATGACACTGCTAGTCCGTGACTCATATACAACATGAAGCTTCTGCATATATGCATGTCCTAAAAGACCATCACAGACTTCAAGTGGTGGCAAATCACATAGTACCTCATCTTTTAAAGGATTTATTCCATATGGTATGAGAAATTATTGATTAATGTAGATAATATGTCCTTGGCTTAGCTAACCAATGTTGTATGGTTTTGGGTTTGGTGTTGTCAGAAGCTGCAATCTCTTGATGAATATTACTGAGATAGGATTCTTTTGGCTGCCATTGTCAATAACAAAATGTAGAGGCATTCCCTTTGCCCACATATACAATTGGAAGAGGAGCTCCTCTACCTATAACTCTTTAGGATCCTCTATTTGAATATGTTTGGTAGCAATAATGGTAGTGGCATTGGAATAAATGAGCTTCTTCCCATGGTCTGCGGCTGTGGCATTGGGTTATGAATTAGAATCACGATATGACTCTAAATATTTTTTCTTGGCCACCAATGACTACTTTGAGTGACATTCATCAATTTTCTGCCAAGGGATTTTATGAAATTTGCACCACTTCATGGTGTTATTATTTGTCTATCCATTCCCCTTCTTTGCTTGTGGCAGGGATTGGTTGTCCTTTCCTTGTCGTTTGTTTTGTGGGGAAGAGTTTCCATTTCCTTGCTTCTACAATGGGTTCATAGGTCCAGAGTCTTACTTGTTCTTTTGTCGAACCAAGTGAAGAGATGTCAAGGAAATCCAATCTCATTTCGGATGTACTGATGTAGACCACTACAATATTTTAGTATCGAGTGTCGCTCGGAGTACTTGGTACCCAGATTGTGTGCAAGGTATGAAAGTTGTTTGTGTACTTCGACATTGTCTAGTCCATCTCTTGATGTAGAATGGTGCATTTGGTGTACTATTCATCGTATTTTCCCACAAGGTAATACTATTCCTTTGCGAGATCTACAAAAGAGCCGCCAAGTGGGATTTAGCTCAAATAGTTTAGACTCGTCTGATGAGATTTTATCCCAATAAGTTTCCCACCAATGTTTTACATGGTGGACGACTTTGAGGAGCGCAAAGGTGATCTTTTCCCTGTCAGAAAATTTGTGGACAGAAAAATACCCTTCTAGAGCATTCAACCAATTGTCTATGGCATCAACATCGATATGGCCTTCAAATCAAGGAATATCAAAGTTAACTTGTACCTTGAAGGTATTTTCATCCTGGAACCATCTATTTGTCGAATATGTACTTGCCACTGTCGACATTCATAGAAGGATTTGGGAGAAACTATCCATCATTGTGTTCCTCTCTCACTCGAGGGATTCCTCGAGCAGTAAATTTATAGGATCTCCTTCTTCGTTGACTCTCTTTTCTTCACCCATGGGAGGATTTTTGGGATGACGAGAGTGATATTCACTAAGTGAAACTAGTTCAAGACCGAACTCTCTATACCCTAACCTCATATGGGACATGTGCCAAGAAACAATCAAAGAGAAGATTGCTCTGATACCATTGATATGGATTTATGTGTGAATGAAATTAAATAATAGAGATAACATCATAAATGCATACATTTTTTAATAAGAACAGAGATACAGTAAACACATTATATTAAAATGGTGGAAATAAAAGAGACTGTAAATACAACAGCTAGAATGGTTGTAGCTATCTTTGAGAAGAGATGTGGCTGGTATGTTCTTTTGTGCCAAGATGAATATAAAATGAGGAAAAAGGGGCCTATTTATAATAATAATGATGGTGAGAACCCCAACAGCAAAAAACATAACCCTAGAATATGAACCATCGTAACTTTTGCGGCCCCAAGGTGGTAAGTTGAACAATCAACTTCTAACGGTCATAAGTTTTGCATATGATCTCCAATTAGGGTGTTCAATAGCTTGTTGGAAAGGTCTATCCAAGATTTACAGCTTTCATATATGGCCAAATGATTTCCAATTTAAAGCATTTGGCCACCTGGATCACCAAAAGACATCGTATAGGGCCTCAAAATGGCCCTGGAAGTTTGGTACCTAAAAAACAGTAGAAACATAACTATAAAACTACCACAATGGGGAATTGTTTTGAGCAAGTTAAATAGGTGGGTGGTCATCGATATCCATCTAGATAAATATTCCCTCCTTAGGAAGCAATGGTCTCCATTGTGTCGAATCCTGTATCTTTTCTCAAACCATGTGTTGAGTTGATCTCCTGGTGAGAGATTTGTTGAAGTGAAGAGGATTCTTTTCTTTGGCATCCTGAGAGGGTTGCAATTGCTATATGGATGATTTGTTTTTGGAGGAGCAACTTGAATGTGTTTAATTTCATAGTATAGGTACTTGGATGGATGAGGAAACAATGACTCTGTTTTCTTCTTGTGTTTGATGAGCAGAGATACCATGTGAAGAGGGTGTGGAGGTGATCTGATGTTCTCCTTTAGACGTAATTGTGAAGAGGAATAATTTCATAGTGTGGGATCTTATTTTCCTACCTTATGATACTGTGTTGTGTGCAACTATCCCTGGTATCCAATAGATTTGTCCTCCCAAAGTAAAAATGGCACTGTGAGGCCATGACTCATATACAACATGACGCTTGCACATATATGGATGTCCTAAAAGAACATTAAAGACTTCAAGTGGTGCCACATCACACAGTACCTCATATTTGAAAGGCTTGATGCCATATGGTAGGAGGAATTGTTGATTAATTTGGATACCTCTTCCTTGGCTTAGCCAATCGATGTTGTAGGGTTACGATAATGGTGTTGCTGGAAGCTTCAATATCTTGACAACTTCTATTGAGATCTAGTTCGTTCGGCTGTCGTTGTCAACAACAAAATGTAGAGGCATTCCCTTCACCCACATCTATGAGTGGAAGAGGTGCTCCTCTACCTATGACTGTTCAGGCTCATCTGTTTGAATATGTGTAGTAGCAATAGTGACTATGGGGTCTACATCAATGATTTTCTTCCCATGTTGTGTGGTTGTGGCATTGGGTTCTAAATTGGAATCAAGGATCTGATTCTAAATATTTGATCTTGGACACAAATGACTACGTTCAGAGAAATTCATTAGTGTTGTGCCAAGGGAGTTTATGAAATTTGCACCACTTCCTAGTGTCCTGATTTGTCTTTCCATTCCCCTTATTTTCTTGTGGCGAGGACTAGTTGTCATTTCCTTTCCCCATTTTTTTCGAGCTAGGGTTTCCCTTTCCTTGGTTTGCAGGTCCAGAGTCTCACTTGTTCTTTTGAAAAAATTTCTCCCCGATTTTTAGAGCATATCGATAGGAAGATCCAAGTGAAGAGATGTCGAGGAAGTCCATCTCTTTTTGAATGTACCGACGCAGACCACTATAATATCTCAATATTGAGTTCCGCTCGGAGTCCTTGATACCCAAATTTGTTCATAAGGTATGAAAGTTGTTTGTGTACTCTGAAACTATCTAGGCCCTCTCTTGATGTGAAATGGTCCATTTGTTGTTTTTGTCATCATAGTTTCCCACAGGGTAATACTCTTCCTTGACGACATCTACAAAAGAGCCCCAAGTGGGATTTGTCTCAAACTATTTAGACTCGTCTGATGATTTTTTCTCCCAATAAGTTTCCCACCAATTTTTGACATGGGGGATGGACTTGAGGAGCACAAAGGTGATATTTCACCTATCAAAAAATTTGTGGACATAGAAATACCCTTCTACAGCATTCAACTAGTTTTCTAGGGAATTAACATCGATATGGACTTCAAATAAAGGAATATCAAAGTTAACTTGTACCTTGAAGGGATTTTAATCCTCAAACCAAATTTTGGTCAAAGATGTACCTTCCATTGTCAGCATTCAAAGAAGGATTTGGGTGAAACTATCCATCATCTCGTTCCTTTTTTGCTCGAGGTCTTCCTTGAGCAGCAAGTTTATAGGATCTCCTTCTCCATCGTCTTTCTTTTCTTCGGCCATGGGAGGTCATTTGGGGTGGCGAGATTAATCTTCACCAAGTGAAACTAGTTCAAGACCAAACTCTCTATACCCTAACCTTGTTGGGGACATGCGCTGAGAAACAATCAAAGAGCAGATTGCTCTGAGAACAATGATCCAGATTTATGTGTGAACAAAATGAAATAAAAAAATATCATCTTAAACACAAACATTTTGCAATAAGAATATACATACAATAAAACAATATTCTATTAAAATGGAGGAAATAGAACAGACTGTAAATACAACAGTTAGAATGATGGTAGCTATCTCTGAGAAGAGACGTGGCTGCTACGCTCATCTGTGCCAAGATGAATATGAAATGATTCCAAAGGGGCATATTTATAATAAGAATGAGGGTGAGAATCCCAAAATTCCAAAACATAACCCCAGAATATCAACCATCATAAAGTTTCCATCCCCTAGGTGGTAAGTTGAACAATCAACTTCCCAAGGTCATAACTTTTGCATACAATATTCGATTTGGGCGCTTGATAGCCCATTGGAAACGTCTATCTGAGATTTAAAACATTCAAAAATTGTAAAATGAATGTTGATTGCAACCATTTGGCCACCTGAATCACCAAAAAATTTCATTTATATCCTCAAAATGACCTCGAAAGTTTGTGACCAGAAAAACGATAGAAATATAACTAGGAAATTGCCACAATGGACAATTGTTTCGAGCCAATGGAATAGGTGGCTTGCCACTGATATCCATATGGATAAATCCTATATCCTTAGGAATAAATGGTCTTGATTGCGTTGAATCCCATATCATATCTTGAACTATGTGTTGAGTTGATCCCTTGGTGCAGAATTTGTTGAAGTGAAGAGGTTGCTTTTCTTCAGCACACAGAGAGGGTTGTAATTGTTGTATGGATAATTTGTTTTTGGAGGAGCACCTTGAATATGTGGAATTGAATTTTAGAGGTTATAGGATGGATGAGGAAATAATTACTATGTTTTATTCTTGTGTCTAATGAGCATAGATACCATGTGCAGAGGGTGTGGAGGTGATATGATGTTCTCCTTCAGATGCAATTATGAAGAGGAATAATTTCTTGATGTGGGATTTTATCTTCCTACCTTGTGATACTGTGTTAGGTGAAACTATCTTAGGTATCCAATATATTTGTCCTCCAAAAGTGGAAGAGCAAGTTGGGTGTAGAGTGAACGTAATGTAGAAAAATGTATAAAATGTGATGTAGGAGATGAAAAATGAATACTATTGTTTGGGCTTAAATAAGCATGTCTTGCACCTTTTCAAAAAAGGGAATGAATATAATAATAATTTAATATTAGTTTATTATTAGTTTATTGTTACATTGCCTTCCTCTTAACGGGAGCTTTGTCCTCAAAGCTTATTTGAGGACAATGATTACATGAACTGCCGCATTGTCTCTGATGTGGATATCTATATGGTTTGCTACTAGAAGGTTTTGTCCTTGGTTCTATTTCGATTATGTGTTTTATTTTTTTGTTTGGTGGGATCTCCATAGGTATCTCTTGAAACACCTTGTGATGTTTTTGAATTAGCTCTTGTATCTCTGGTTGTTTGTCCATATCTCCTACACCTGTTAGAAGCTCCATTTCTTGACATTGAAGTATGTATGTTGGTATTCCTTTTTCAAGTAGTTTTTCCATCTAATGTGATGTAACCAACTGTGTCAGAGGTGGCTAGAGCCTGTATAATTTGTGTGTTTTCTCGAATGCATGGAATTCAATAAAATTTTCTTGGTGATTTGTGGAGTATGTAGCCAAGGTTTGCAACCATTGTATTCCTAATACTTCATCGACTCCTCCTAGCGGTACTGCAAAGAAATCTAATTCTAACTTATACTCATTTATTTATAGTTGACTTGGTGGAATTTTCCTACGTTGTCAATCTTCTTGCCATTTGCTACCATAACCTTCATGTTAGCTGCTAGAAAAATAAATAGGTTAAATACCTTTGCAAGGATGACATTAATGAAGTTATGGGTGCTTCTAGAGTCAATGATAACTATGATGTTATTCTTTTTTATATGTCCTTTAATATTTAATGTTTGTGGTTGGGAGATTCTGATAATAGCAGATAATGAGATTTGTGGGGCGTTGTCCTCAATTTCTGTGTGGTATTCTTGTTGACTATTCGCATCGTTCTCAATTGGTTCCTTGATTTCCAACTTTGCTTCACAGGCATACAATTTCTTTTGTAAGCGTATGTTATTAGGATATCATTTGTCTCCATAGAAATTACATTTCCCTTACTTTATTCTATGGGCCTCTAAACTGGGCTTCATTCCTTCCCTAAGTTGAGGTGGTGTATATCTTGTATTTTCTGTGTATGCTGATTGGAGGAGGGTAGTTTTGGAGTTGTCTTGGTCTAAATTTGTATGAATGGATTTTGTTTCAATAATAATGGCTTTATGTTGTGCTTCCTTCATGGTAGAGATGTTATGTAACTTTATTTCATCACGGATGTGATTTTTTATACCGTGTATGTAGGTTTGTAGTCATTGGTAATTGGTTAACTATGGAACTTGAGTTGACAACGCTTCCCATTCACAAGTGTACTCATCGACACAGTTTTTTTGTTGTAACCTTGTGATTTTGGCAATAAAGTATTTTTCTTCAACTCCCTGGAATCTTTTGATGAGGTCATTCCTAAAGCTAACCCATTTTTGAGAACATATTCTTGTAGTATTCTTCCACCATAATTACCAGTTGTAAGCGTTCCCTTCTAGATGCATGGAGGCATATTTAATTTTCTATCCTTCATAATGGATGTTGTGTATGTTTAGGTATTCCTCAACTTTGTTAATCCATGCTATGCATTGTAGTTCATCCCCATCGCATTTGGGTAACTAGAATTTCACCCATATTTTGCATCCTTGTGTATATGAGGTTGAGGACGACATGTTGAATAGAGGATCTTGCTGGTCCGGTCTTCTAGGAGATTTTGGTTGCAGGTCATTCAATATTTGTAATCTATCCAAGATGGTAGTTAAAAGTGCCTGATTTTTATTTTGGTCTTCCTGTAGAGTGAGGATGGTATTCTCTATTCATGACATGATTTGTGTCCAATTCAATGTCAAATTGTCACCAATTTGTTTGATCTTTGCGTGGAGTTCCTCATAGTTCTTGTTAATTTTCTCATTGATTTTGTCAAACCTGGATTTTATGTGAGCCATTGATATAGTGATTACTAGAATCTTCTCCATGTTGAACGTGGATTTATTTTTATTCATTGTGCGATGCCATCCCGCCATGATTTTTTTAAAGTAATAATAATAATAATGATAATAATTATAATTATAATATATATTTTATTATTAATAATAATAATATTAATAAATACTATTAGTATTAAAATTATTCTTATTAAAAAAATGTTTGACCAGTCATCATGTGGAGTAATGGAGGGCTGCAGGAGAGAAGTGTTAAGTGATGGAGAGTGGTGGGAGGATAGGAGGGCGGCAGCAGTGAAGGGTGGATGATGGCAACATAATGGATGTGGGAGA
>LPNX010001175.1:22454-91963 GCA_001517045.1 Pseudotsuga menziesii | reverse complement strand
AGATTCAATCACACATTGAACAATGATTTGGGAAGAAGAAGGACATCACATCTTTATTAATCTTGAAAACAAGTACAAATATACCTTCTCTTCAAGTTGTCACCTCACGAAACCTTGATCTAGTTCTGCTGTTTCTCTTCTCCAAAGAACTCAGCCTCCAAGCTCTGCAACACAAGGGGAAGACTTCCAGGGCAAAGATGTGGGCAAAGAGAGTCCCGATTCCTCCAGCATAACAATGCATAAATTCCAAGTCCCCTTTCATGAACCTCCCTACCTCTATTTATATGATGAACAAGAGTTAGGGGCGAAGCCAAAGTGGTTACAACTGAAGGAGTCAGTTGTATAACTACCCAAACTAACTCAAAAGGCGTGTTTTTATGTTTTAGTGTTGAGAAACAGATGCGTGACTATGAAGGAGAGAAACATGTTCATGATACGCAAGTTTACACAAGAGCAACCTATGAATATATGCATGCGCGACTTGTAAAACATGAAACTCGCGTATGATACGCGACTATGCCTTAAGGAGAGTCGAGTATACACAAAAAAACACATTTTAAGGGTATTTCTAGGCATTTTCAGACTTTGGTGTCTTCTGGAAAGTTTTAGCTGACTGAAATACCTTTCCAACGGTGTAGAAATGAGGTCCAACGGAGTTACAGAACTCAAGATATGGGTCCTCCAATATAGGTGTTTTTTCAGTGACTTTCATGAAGTGCCGACATGCGACGAAATCATGGGAAAGTGGTCACAGGCAGAGATGTGTCATTTCAAGCTATAATAGATGCCCCCTAATGTGTGAGGTTAGAGGGGAAGATGATAGCTGAAATACATTATAAAGGAAACAGCTGAGTATGGAGAGAGCAGAGAATCCAAGATCAAAAGGCTCGAGTGAAGGTACCTGTAAGAGAGATAAATGTCAGAAAACAGATCTCTGGGACATACATGTCCATATACAAATCATCGCCATAAAGATACAGGAGGATCCAACATATGTATAACTGATGAAACTATCATGGTCACTCAATATGCAAAAAGGCGCCATATCAAATCTAAAGGAGTGATGGCCACAAATGAACAAGGTGGATCCATACTCAATAATCGATCATAGCCACAAAAATACAAGGTGGATCGATGTCTCAGCAAAATGTCATATAAAGTATAACAAGGTCTTGCGCAGCTTGGGCAATAGCAAAAAATGGCAATGCTACTGTCGGCCCAAGGTCTTCAATCCAAACCGCCCCAAAAAAGGTATGAATCTTAACCATGCGAATAAAGGAGCTGAAGTCGAACATGGAGGAAGCCGTTTGATTACCGGTCAATAATGAAAACCGTTAACAAATGCGAGGGAAACCACCATTAATGAAAATGGTCCCCAAGGTACCTAGTACATTCTAACAAGTGTGATTACAAGGACTTGAAGTCGAACACTTGAAGAATCCATTGAGTAGGAGACATTAAGGTATTCCCAACTACCCAATAGCGAGGGAAATTGCCATTGAGGACAACAATTCCCAAGGTACTGCCATAAAACTCTAAATCTCATCCCCAGAGCAAGATGTGTTGTAGTCGATAGGAAGAGATCCATTGGAAGGAAGGCATTAAGGCATCCTTCATCAACCAACATGAGGTAGCTCAAAGACTAATTGGAAATGGAATTGGAACTGAATTTCACGACAAGGAACATTGAAGACATGATGTAATGAACTGCTACCAGGGAATGGCCGACACAAAAGGTCAAGGCAACTGCAGAATGGCCAACAAAGGTTTAATCCTTGAACAGTGAGCATGACACAAAAGTGACTTAGGCAGCTTTTGACACAAAATAGGACCAACGAAACAAATCTACAATGTAGGATACATTGACAGATTCCCCAGATAAGTGGAAAAGAGACCAACTGGAGGAGTAAGAAAACTCTGAATCAGGATAAGGTCAAAAGACTAGGACCCAACTGTTGATAGACTCAAAACTAGTGCTTTGTTCAAGGAAACAAGACTTGCTGCCATGATATAAAAGACATGGAAATAACCTTCCCCTTCCCTTCTTTCTTATAAAGGTTTAACGAGTCCAAGAAAGCAAACTCGGGACCATCTTCATTTTTTGACAAGCTCAAAGAAAAGAAAGAAGAATACTTGATAAGGCACTAATTCGTGGATTTTACGAGCCCGAACTAGTACATGCTCGATGGTGTTTTTCATAGTTTAGAGAGTCTGAAAACTCCAAAGAAGACTCCAGGGGGGTCCTTTTTCATACAATTTAGTCTCCTGAGGCCGAAAAAGTATATAACATACCAAAGAAGAACTCTCTTAACTTCCGAAGAAGAAAAGGCGCACCTTTTTCGTATTTAGTCAGGAAGGTCCGAAAAAGGTTAAATTACCACCTACCCAACGCTCCTTCAAAAGCATCATATAGCCTGAGTTTTACGAGTGTGAAGGAAGGCAAGATCACTCGGAAAGATCCATTTGATTACGAGAAATGGGGCTTACAACAATAAAATTGATGCTTTGTTCTTTAGGGTTTAACGAGCATGACAAAGACATAAAGTACACTCGAAATCTTTTTCATGTTTTGGTCCAGAGCACGAAAAAGAGAAAACTAAGCTCATACCGGGGGCTCCTTCATCAACAATGCAACGAGCAATTGTATAGGGTTCAACTTTGACCTTTATCTGGAAAGGTGCAGCGGAAGGAAGGCGCGACTCAACTAGGCTATCCCAATCAAAGGAAGCAATCCGAGAGCTTGGTGGGGGTTGATCCGAAACAATTTCAGTGCCCCCTTGTTCAGTAAGATCTAAACTGGCAGTGAAGAAAATGTGACTAGTAGACACTTCACTCTCCAAAGGAAGAGTGGGATTGATCGATACTGGGATCGATTCAACCGCTTGGTGAAAGTCACTCTCCGAAGGGAGAGTGGGATTGACCAAAGATGATATTGGTTCAATCACATGAGGAGCACTCTCCGAAAGAAGAGTGGGATCAACCAAATCTGAGATTTGTTCGACCACTTGATCAACCAAAGGTTGAGTAGGATGTTGAGAGACTATGGGGTGTTGAGAAGAAAGAAATCCATGAGTCTTGGACCACACTCTTCGCACCTCTGGGATAGCAGGGCACAGATGAGTAAGGTGATCTCCCTTGCATAGCACACAAGGGAACTTAAGATGATGCTTCGAACGACCAGTTTTCTCAACTGAGTCAACATGAATAGCAGTGGATGACTGTTTTCTCTCAACATGACTAGCAGAGGAAGAGAGTTTGCCCCCAGCGTGAACTACAGAGGCTGGGTGACTGGGTCCAACCTCACTAAGAGAGGCTGGTTGTTGAGAGACTCCATAATGTTAAAAAACGGGATGACCATGAATCCAAACTCTTCGCACCTCATCAATAGAAGGGCATTTATAAGTAAGGTGGTCTTCCTCACAAAGCTTACAAGGAAACTTGAGCTTGTGTTTTGAATGGGTAGACTTGTCAATAGTGTCAACATGACTCACAGTGGTTGACGGGTTGTCTTCAGCTTGAAATCCAGAGGCTGAGAGACTACCCCCGGCTTGACTTGCAGAGGCTGGGAGACTGCCCCCAGCTTGACTTGCAGAGGCTAGGAGACTAGGTCCAACTTGACTCACAGAGGTAGGATGGGCACCATCAACATGAACAACAGAGGCTAAATGGTAAGGATCAACATGCTTCGCAGCAGTTGAGTGTGTGCCCCCAGCTTGAGCAATAGAGGCTGGGTGAACGGATCCAACGTGAACACCAGAGGTTGGATGGGGAGGTTCAAATTGAACACCAGAGGTTGAACGAGTGCACTCAACGTGAATATCAGAGGCTGAGTGACAGGATCTGACATGACCTGAAAAGGTTGGAAGGATCCCACCATCGTGAACACCAGAGGCTGGATGGATGGATCCAACTTGAACAACAGAGGTTGGATGGGAAGGTTCAACTTGAAAACCAGCGGTTGAACGGATGCACTCAGTGTGAACACCAGAGGTTGAGTGACAGGATCCAACATGACCTGAAAAGGTTGGAAGGATCCCACCAGCTTGATCACCAGAGGCTGGATGGATATCTCCAACATGAACAACAGAGGTTGGATAGGATGGTTCAACTTGAAAACCAGAGGTTGAACGGGTGCACTCAATGTGAACACCAGAGGTTGAGTGACTAGATCCAACATGACCTGTAGAGGTTGGATGGGTGACCCCAGCCTGAACAACAGAGGCTGGGTGGTGAGGTTCAACTTGACTTGTAGAGGTTGAACGAGTGCCCCCTTGCTTATGTGCTTTCTTCCTATTCCTCCTTCTTTTACTCCTTTTAGACTGTCGGTTACTAGTATCAGTATTTTCACCGCATGAGGTAGAAGGAGGAGGATAACTAACTACAGGTGAAGGGGAGACAATGTTTTGATGCCCTTGATATAAGGTGCTTACTTGAGAAGCATCAGGAGCATTCAGGACAGTTGGAGTGGAAAACAACCACACCGGTAGCCCTAGGGTGAATCCCGGAAGATTCAGGGTGGCCATCAAGGGAACACCAACATTCCCTGTGAGAGGAATATGACAAGGAGTTCCCATTGAAGGGATCTCTTGGTTGATGTTCAAAGGGGTGTTAGCCATAGATTCAAAACAAGAGACAAAGTCTGAGGTTGATGGTCAACCAAAATTACAAAGCAGACACCTAAAGGCCCACTAAGTAGAGACAAACCACACAGCACTCACTAAAAGATCCTAGAGTCTCAAGCAATCTAAACAGGCTATAAAGATATACCTTCCAGAAGAAGGCTGATGAACAGTTACTTGGCGTCCTTGGGGGGTTCTCAGGCACAAGCGGAGGAATCACCCACCACCCTCCTGCACTTTCCACAAGGGTTACCTTCCAAGTCCGTCTAAGGTGAACCAGAAATAACCTTCCGGTTTACCTGTGTATGAGCCCTAAAAGACAAGAGACTAAAGGCTACCTTGATAATACCTACTGTCTGGGGGGACAGTCGCAAGCCGAACTCATACGCATGGGCAGGGTAACTGATCCCAAAATTCTACCTAGACAGAATCCCCAGATGTGCAAAAGTCCTGGGTTACATTTTGACAAGGATTCAGGGGGTTATCCCCTCTGTCCAAGCCTCCACGCGGCCTCGTGCTTAACTCCCGTTTGAGAGGAGCTTCCCAGATACAGTGATAGAATCAAGGATTTACCTAGTGATAGGCCAACTACGTCTGAAATTTAACACTTGTGGGGAGTTTACACTTCCTAGCCCACAAGTCTAGCCTAAGCTAGTAGGTGTATGACCCTATAAAATAAAACTTACTAGTAATTTTTAAAATTATACGTTTATTTTATGGGTTGTTTTTACTTAGAGGGTAAATGGCATGAAACTGATGCGGTGTTTTGACTCAAGAAATGAAAACAAAATGACTAAGCAAAGAGAAATGAGATGCAAAGAAGCAAATAGCTATTCTCTTTATATTTTCAAATAACTTGAAAGCCAAAAAAGATCAAATCTTTTTATATTTTTAAAATTTTTCAAAAACAATGCTATGCTATGCAATCTAGACTAACAGCCTAATCTACATGCACATAAAGCAAACATATGTTTTTGTCTTTTTCTTTTATAAAATTCAAAAGAAAAATCAGCCTATAAACTAATGCAAACAAGTACTGAAAGCAAAGCAAATAGACAACTACTTTATACCCCAAAAACAAACCCTAGGTTTCCCTAAAGTTGAATATAAACCTCTTTTAAAAGGAAAGCTTACAAAAGTAAACAAGCCAACGATTTGGAATGAAAAGACTGAGCATAAAGACTGACATAAACAAAGGTCAAGAAGTCCCAAGCATCAATCTAACCTACAAACAAAGGCTGCTCAGTACCTTGTCGAACAAGGTCAAACCAAAGAAAGAAGTAGGGGGAAAAGCAAGAAATAAAAGTTCTTTTTAAATTTTCTTTTATAAAATGCAAAAGAAAAACTACCTACAAAGCAAAGCATGCAGATAAAAAGAACAAAGCAAAAGGAACTTTTCTATGCAACCACCCAACAAAATCTAGAACCAATTAAAGTCAGCATAAACCCTACTTGGAAGAAAGGCTTGTATAAGAGACAAGACAACTATTTTGGCAAGGTGAAGTAGATCAACCAAAGAAGGAGGAAAACAACATCCAAAAGCTTCTGAAATCAAACAAAGGCCACTAATAGAGGCTGATCAGAAACAAAAGGCCAAAAATCAAACCAAGCAAAGGAGACAGGTGAAAGAGCAAAGAGTAAATCCTAATGCTATAAAGGGGCTTACCACATAGATAAAGAACAACAAAAAGAATGACACAAACTCCCTGGATTCATGCACCCACAGAAGACCTTAACAAACCCACCATGCACCTGAAATGCACTGTGCTTTAAGTAAACTTGGATCTAATAAAGAAAACAAGAAAGAATTACTCCAAGCAAAAAGACTCAAAGGCTTTTGAAAAAGCAGGTAGAGTGATCACCAAAAGTCTTCAGACAAGCTACACAGCATTCATAAAGAGACACCACTCACAAACAGGGATTACCTGAAGAAGGGAACAAGCAAAAACTTGACTTAAAAAATCCTAACTTCCAGGTATATACGCGACTATCTATAAGGGTAGGTCGTGAATGATACGCGACTGTTCAGTAGAACAACCCGAGCATGCAAACTTGTATTCGTGACTGTTCAAAAGAACAACCCACGAATAGGTGTAAAAATCACAATCAAGGGTAGAAAACTGCCTTAGGAAGGCAGGGGAGAGGGTGCAATCAGACTTAAAAATGTTCCTAAGTGGCAAGAAAGACCTGAAACAATGCAAAAGATGAAAGAAATCAAGAGAAAAACCCCAAACAGACAAGGCTAGTCCCTAGCGGAGTCCCCAGTTTTGTTGTAAAGGAAAGTGTCCTATGGCTAGGGTTTAAGAGGCCATCAACGTACTGGGGTTGAAAGAGAGATGCACAATGTTCAGTAAGCATATAACAGCAAGTTTCAGAGATGAGAAAGACCCACACCTGATTAACTGAATGCTGGTCCAAGCTTTCTCTTCAATCCTCTTCTTGCTCCTCTCGCTCCAAGAGACCTGCAAAACAAGTTATACCTTCCTCAAACCATTATGACCACATATAAGACAATGATAATCAAATAAGCATAAACAAATGATCTGAATAACATCATCATATGATCAGAAACAAAGATTCAATCACACATTGAACAATGATTTGGGAAGAAGAAGGACATCACATCTTTATTAATCTTGAAAACAAGTACAAATATACCTTCTCTTCAAGTTGGCACCTCACGAAACCTTGATCTGGTTCTGCTGTTTCTCTTCTCCAAAGAACTCAGCCTCCAAGCTCTGCAACACAAAGGGAAGACCTCCAGGGCAAATATGTGGGCAAAGAGAGTCCTGATTCCTCCAGCATAACAATGCATAAATTCCAAGTCCCCTTTCATGAACCTCCCTACCTCTATTTATATGATGAACAAGAGTTAGGGGCGAAGCCAAAGTGGTTACAACTGAAGGAGTCAGTTGTATAACTACCCAAACTAACTCAAAAGGCGTGTTTTTATGTTTTAGTGTTGAGAAACAGATGCGCGACTATGAAGGAGAGCAACCCGCGCATGATACACAAGTTTACACAAGAGCAACCCGCGAATATATGCATGCGCGACTTGTAAAACACGAAACTCGCGTATGATACGCGACTATGCCTTAAGGAGAGTCGCATATACATAAAAAACACATTTTAAGGGCATTTCTAGGAATTTTCAGACTTTGGTGTCTTCTGGAAAGTTTTATCTAACAGAAATACCTTTCCAACGGTGTAGAAATTAGGTCCAACGGAGTTACAGAACTCAATATATGCGTCCTCCAATATAGGTGTTTTTTTAGTGACTTTCATGAAGTGCCGACATGCGACGAAATCATGGGAAAGTGGTCACAGGCAGAGATGTGTCATTTCAAGCTATAAAAATGTCAGTGGATAGGGGAGCATGCTGGAGGCTGTGGTGGGAAGTGGAGTGGAGACAGGGGTTGGTGTGGATGGGGAGAGATGGCACAAAAAAAAATTGGAGCATGTGGAGGATCATGCAGGAGGAAGCATCTTGCAGGTGGAGGAACGCAAAGGCCAGAAGGGTGTATGGGAGTGGTGGGAATAAAAATGTATGGGAGTGGTAGGCACATGAATTGGATTAGAAGGTGGTGGTATAGTGCCGAGAGTTGAGAGTCTCTGATACTAATGGAAGAGCAAGGTGGGTGTAGAGTGAACATAATGTAGAAACATGAATAAAATGTAATGTAGGAGATGAAAAATGAATACAATTGTTTGGGATTAAAGAAGTATGTCTTGCACCTTTTCACCAAAAGGAATGACTATAATAATATATTAATATTAATTATATGTAATATTATTTTATTGTTACATGAAGTAACAATGACACTGTGAGGCCACAACTCATATACATCATGAAACTTCCACATATATGGTTGTCCTAAAAGAACATCACATACTTCAAGTGGGACCACATCACACAGTACCACGTCTTTGAAAGGCTTGATGCCATATGGCAGGAGGCATTGTTGATTAATGTGGATACCTTGTGCTTTCATTATCCAACCGATGTTGTAGCATTGTAGGTGTGGTGTTGTCAGAAGCTCCAATCACTTGACAACTTCTGCTGAGATTAAGTTCCTTTGGATGCCTTTTTCAACAAAAAAATGTAGAATCATTCCATTCACCCAAATCTATGAGTGGAAGAGTCACTCCTTTGCCTCTAACTCTTCAGGATCCTCTATTTGAGTATGTGCATTAGCAACAGTGGCAGTGGGGCCTGAATCAATGATTTTCTTCCCATGGTTTGTGGCTGTGGAATTGGGTTCTAAATCAAAATCGATATCTGATTCTGAATATTTCATCCTGGCCACCAACAAATTCTTTGAGCAAAATTCATCAATGTTGTGTCAAGGGATTTTATGAAATTAGCACCACTTCCTAGTGTCATTCTTTTTCTTTCCATTTCCCTTCTTTGCTTGTGGCGGGGACTTGTTGTCCTTTCTTTCTCCTATGTTTTGCGGGCTAGGGTTTCCCTTGCCTTGCTTCTATGGTGGGTTCATAGGTCCAAAGTATCGCTTGTTATTTTGTCAAAATTTCTCTTTTATTTTGACAACATACTGATAGGTATATCCAAGTGAAGAGATTTCAAGGAAGTACATCTTAGTTTGGATGTACCAATGTAGACCAAAATGATATTTCAGTATCGGGTGTTACTTGGAGTCCTTGATACCCAACTTTGTATGCAAGGTATGAAACTTGTTTGTGTACTCAGGCATCATCTGGTCCCTCTCTTGATGCAAAATGATCCATTTGGTGGACTGGTCATCATAGTTTCCCACAGGGTAATACTATTCCTTGATGACATCTATGAAAGAGTCCCAAGTGCTATTTATCTCAAATAGTTCAGACTCCTTTGATGAGTTTTTCTCCCAATACGTTTCCCACCAATTTTAGACATAAGTAAAGGCCTTTAGGATCACAAAGGTGATCTTTACCTTGTCAAAAAATTTGTGGATAGAGAAATACCATTATAGAGAATTCAACCAGTTGTCTAGGGCATCAACATTGATATGGCCTTCACATAAAGGAATATCAAATTTAACTTGTACCTTGAAGGAATTTTCATCCCTGAACTGGATCCTCATTGAAGATGTGCTTTCCACTGTCGACATTTGTAGAAGTATTTGGGAAAAGCTATCCATCATATCATTCCTCTGTCATTCGAGGGATTCCTTGGGCACTGAATTGATAGGATCTTTTGCTCCGTGCTCTCTCTTTTTTTCTATCATGGGAGTCCATTTGGGGTGACAAGAGTGATCTTTACAAAGTGAAGCTAGTTCAATACCAAACCTTCTATACCCTGACCTTGTCGAGCACATGCGAGAAGAAAAAATCAAAGAGCAGATTGCTCTGATACCACTGATCTAGATTTATGTGAGAACAAAATGAAATAAAAGAGATAGAATCATCAATGCAGACATTTTTCAATAAGAATAGAGATACAGTAAACACATATTCTATTAAAATGGAAAAAATAGAACAAACTATAAATACAATAGCTAGAATGGTGGTAACTATCTCTCAGAAGAGATGTGGCTGCTACGCTCATCTATGCCAAGATGAATACAAAATGAGGAAAAATGGGCCTATTTATAATAAGAATGAGGGAGAGAACCCCAAAATTCCAAAACATAACCCTAGAATCTGAATCGTCATAAAGTTTATGGCCCCAAGGTGATAAGTTGAACAGTCAACTTCCTAGGGTCATAACTTTTGCATACGATCTCTGATTTGGATGCTTGATAGCTCATTGGAAAGGTCTAGATGATATTTCCAAATTCCTTCTATGACCAAATGGATGTATATGGTGAAATTTTGGCCACCCAAATTTCCAAAAAATTCATTTAGCATCTGAAAATAGCCCAAGAGGTTTGGGACCTGAACAAATGTAGAAAAATAACTATGAAACTCCCACAAAGGACAATTATTTTGAGGCATTGGAATAGGTGGTTGGTGACCGATATCCATCTAGATCAATCCTCCCTCATTAAGAAGAAATGGTCTTCATTGCTTCAAATCTTGTATCATATCTTGAACTATGTTTTGAGTTGATCTCCTGGTTGGACATTTGTTGAAATGAAGAGGCTTCTTTTCTTTGGCATGCCGAGAGGGTTGTAATTGTTGTATGGATGATTTGTTTTTGGAGGAGCACCTTGAATGTGTGGCCTTGAATCATAGAGGTACTTGAATGGATGAGGAAACAATGACTCCTTTTTCTTCTTGTGTTAGATGAGCAGAGATACCATGTGCAGAGGGTGTGGAGGTGATCTGATGTTCTCCTTCAGACGGAATTGTGAAGAGGAATAATTTCCTGGTGTGGGAGCTTATCTTCATCCCTTTAGAGACTGTGTTAGGTGCAACTATCTCTGGTATCTGATAGATTTTTCCTCCAAAAGTAACAATGACACTACAAGGATTTGACTCATATACAACATGATGCTTCAACATATATGGCTGTCCTAAAAGAACATCACAGAATTCAAGTTGGGCCACATCAAACAGTACCTCATCTTTGAAAGGATTGATGCCATATGGTTGGAGGAAATGTTGAGTAATGGAGATACCTTTCCCTTCACTTAGAAAACTGATGTTGTAGGCTTACAGGTATGGTGTTGATGGAAGCTCTAATCTCTTTACGACTTCTGTTGAGATCAAGTTCTTTTAGCTACCATTGTCAACAACAAAATCTAGAGGCATTCCCTTCAGCCGCATTTGTGAGTGGAAGAGGTGATCCTATGCCAATAACTCTTTAGGATCCTCTCTTTGAATATGTGTGGTAGAAAAAGTGGAAGTGGGGTCTCCATCAATGATCTACCTCCCATGGTATACGATTGTGGCATTGGGTTCTGAATTAGAATCGGGATATGATTCTAAATATTTGATCTTAGCCATTATTTGCTTGTGGTGGGGACTCGTTGTCCTTTTCTTATCTTATGCTTTGTGGGGCAGGGTTTCCCTTGCCTTTGTTTTATGGTGGGTTCGCAAGTCCAGAGTCTTGCATGTTGTTTTGTCGAAATTTCTCCTTGATTTTGACAACATACTGATAGCATGATCCAAGTGAAGAGATGTCAAGGAATTCCATCTTAGTTCATATGTAATGATGTAGATCGTTGTGATATTTCAGTATCGGGTGTCCCTTGGAATCCTTGATACCCATTTTTGTGGGCAAGGTATGAAAGTTGCTTGTGTACTCCAACACTGTCTAGTCCCTCTCTTGACGCAGAATGGTCCATTTGGTGTACTAATCATCATAGTTTCCCACAGGGTAATACTATTGCTTGATGGTGTATATGAAAGATCCCATGTGGGGTTTGTCTCAAATAGTTCAGACTCATTCCCACCAATTTTTCCCACCAATTTTTGACATGAGAGACAACCTTGAGGAGCACAAAGTTTATCTTTTTCTCTTTTGGAAAATTTGTGGACAGAGAAATACACTTATAGAGCATTCAACCAGTTGTCTAGGGAATCAACATCGATATGGCCTTCAAATAAAGGAATATCAAAGTTAACTTGTACCTTGAAGGGATTTGCATCCCTGAATCAGTTTCTCATCAAAGATGTACTTACTGATGTCAAAATTAGTAGAATAATTTGGGAGAAACTATCCATCATCTCATTCCTCTGTCGCTCAAGGGCTTCCTCAAGTAGTGACTTGATAGGATCTCTTGCTCCATCGTCTCTCTTTTTTTCTACAATGGGAGGCCAGTTGGGGCGGTGAGAGTGATATTCACCAAGTGAAATTAGCTCAATACCAAACTCTCTATACCCCGACCTTGTCGAGGACATGCGCCAAGAAAGAATCAAAGAGAATATTGATCTGATACCACTAATCGGGATTTATGTGTGAATGAAATGAAATAACAAGGATATGTCTCAAATGAAGACATTTTGTAATAAGAAAAAATATATAATAAACACATTTTCTATTAAAATGGAAGAAATAGTACAGACTATAAATACAACAACTACAATGGTGGTTGCTATCTCTAAGAAGAGATGTGGCTACTATGTTCATCCATGCCAAGATGAATATAGAATGAGGCCAAAAATGCCTATTTATAATAAGAATGAGGGTGAGAACCCAAAAATTACAAAACATAACCCTAGAAGATGAACTGTCATAAAGTTTGTGTCCCCAAGGTGGTAAGTTGAACAATCAACTTCTCGGGGTCATAACTTTTGCATACGATCTCCGATTTGGGCTCTCAATAGCCCATTAGAAAGGTCTATTCAAGATTTACAACTTTATATTATGCATAAATAGATGTATCAATAAACCATTTGGCCACCGGAATTTCCAAAAAACATTGTTTAGGGCCTCAAAATGACCCCAGAAATTTGGGACCCGAAAAAACATAGAAAAATAACTAGGAAACTGCCCCAATGGACAATTGTTTTGATCTAGTGGTATAGATGGGTGGCCACCAATATACATTTGGATAATTCCTTCCTCCTTAGGAAGAATTGGTCTCCATTGCGTCAAATCCTATATTATATCTCAAACTGTGTGTTGAGCTAATTTCCTTGTGCAACATTTGTTGAACTAAAGAGGTTCCTTTTATTTGGCATCAGGAGAGGGTTTTAATTGTTGTATGGATGATTTGTTTTTGGAGGAGAAACTTGAACGCATGGCCTTTCATTGTAGAGTTACTTAGATGGATGAGGAAACAATCAATCTATTTTTTTCTTATGTCTAATTAGTAGAGATACCATGTGCAAAGGGTGTGGTGCTGATCTGATGTTCTCCTTCAGATGCAATTGTGAAGAGGAATAATTTCTTGGTGTGGGAGATTATATTCCTACCTTATGAGACCGTGTTAGGTGGAACTGTCTTTGGTATCTGATAGATTTTTCCTCCCAAATTAACAATGACACTATGAGGTCGTGACTCATATACAACATGATGCTTCCACATATATGGTTGTTCTAAAAGAATATCACAGACTTCAAATGAAGCCACATCACACATTACCTCATCTTCGAAAGGATTGATGTGATATTGTAGGATGAATTGTTGAGTAATGTGAATACCTCTTCCTTGGCTTAGCCAAAATATGTTGTAGGGTTGCGTGTGTGGTGTTTTCAGAAGATCTAGTCTATTGGTGACTTCTGCTGAGATCAATTTCTTTTGGATACCTTTGTCAACAAAAAAATGTAGAGGCATTCCATTCACCCACATATGCAAGTGGAAGAGGCGCTCCTCCACCTCTGACTCTTCAAGATCCTACGTTTTAATATGTGTGGTACAAACAATGGCAGTGGGGTCTGTATCAATGATATGCTTCCCATGGTCTGCGGTTGTGGAAATGTGTTCTAAATCAAAATCAAGATGTCATTCTGAAGTTTTAATCTTGGCCACCAATGACTGCTTTGAGAGACATTCATCAGTGTTGTTCCAAGGGATTTTCACTTTCCAGTGTCCTTATTTATCTTTGCATTACCCTTCTTTTCTTGTGGTGGGGACTATTTGTCCTTTCCGTGTCCTGTGTTTTGTGGGATAGGGTTTCCATTTCCTTTCTTTTGTGGTGGGTTCACAAGTCTAGAGTCTCACTTGTTCTTTTGTTGAAATTTCTCCTTGATTTTGACGGTATACCGATAGGAAGATCTAAGTGAAGAGATGTTGAGGAAATCCATCTCAGTTCAGATGTACTGATGTAGAGCACTGCGTTATTTTAGTATTGGGTGCTAGTCGGAGTCCTTTATACCCAGCTTTTTGTGTGAGGTGTGAAAGTTGTTTGTGTACTCTAAACCCATATGGTAGCTCTCTTGATGTAGAATGGTCCATTTGGTGTATTGGTCATCATACTTTCCCATAGTGTAATACTGTTCCTTGATGACATCTATGAAAGATCCCCAAGTGGGATTTGTCTCAAATAGTTCATAATCGTCTAATGAGTTTTTCTCCCAGTAAGTATCCCACCAATTTTTGACATGGGCGACGGCCTTCAGGAGCTCAAAGGTGATATTTTCCCTATCGAAAAATTTCTGGATAGAGAAATACTATTCTAGAGCATTGAACCAATTTTATGGCATCAAAATCGATATGTTCTTCAAATAAAGGAATATCAAAGTTAACTTGTACCTTGAAGGGAGTTGCATCCTCGAACTGACTTCTTGTCAAGTATATACTTGCCGTCGTGGGCATTTGTAGAAGGATTTGGGAGAAACTATCCATCATCTCGTTCCTATGTTGCTCAAGGGATTCCTTGAGCAACGACTTGATAGGATCTCTTGCTCCATCATTTCTCTTTTCTTCCTCCATGGGAGGTTGTTTAGGGCGACGAGAGTGATCTTCACCAATTGAAACTAGTTCAAGACTGAACTCTCTATACCTTGACCTCATTAGGGACATGCATCGAGAAACAATTAAAGAGAATATTGCTCTGATACCACTCATCCAAATTTATGTGTGAACAAAATGAAATAAAATAGATAACATCATAACCGTAGATATTTTGCAATAACAAAAGAGATACATTAAATACACATTCTATTAAAACGAAGGAAATAGAAGAGGTTGTAAATAAAACAACAGAATGATGGTAGCTATCTCTAAGAAAAGATGCGGCTTCTACATTCATATGTGCCAAGATGAATAAAAAATGAGGAAAAGGGGGCCTATTTATAATAAGAATGAGGATGAGAACCACAAAATTCCAAAACATAACCCTAGAAGATGAATAGTCATAAAGTTTTCAGCCCTAGGGTGGTAAGTTGAATAGTCAACTTCCTGGGGTCATAACTTTTGCATACGATATTCGATTTGGGTGCTCGATAGCCCATTGGAAAGGTATATACGAGATTTAAATATTTCGGCACCTGGAGAAATGAATGCAAATTGCAATTATTCTACCATCTGAATATCCAAAAAATGTTGTTTAGGGCCTCAAAATGGCCTTGAATGATTGGGACCCAACAAAATGTAGAAAAATAACTAGGAAACTTACATAATGGACAATTGTTTTGAGCCAGTGGAATAGATGGGTGGCCATAGATCTCCATTTGGATCAATCCTCCATCCTTAGGAAGAAATAGTATCCATTTCATTGAATCTCATTTTATATATCGAACTATGTGCTGAGTTGATATTCTGGTGCGACATTTGTTGAAGTGAAGAGGATGTTTTTATTTGGCATCCGAGATCGTTGTAATTGTTGCATGGATGATTTTTTTTGGAGGAGCACCTTGAATGTGTGGCCTTTCATCATAGAGGTTCTTGGATGGATTAGGAAACAATTACTATATTTTATTCTTGTGTCTGATGAGGAAAGATACCATGTGTAGAGGGTGTGGAGGTGATCCGATGTTCTCCTTCATACGCAATTGTGAAGAGGAATAATTTCATGGTGTGGGAGATTATATTTCTACCTTCCGATAATTTGTTAGGTGCAACCGTATCTTGTATCCGATAGATTTGTCTTACCAAAGTAACAATCACACTATGAGGCCACGACTCATATATATCATGACGCTTCCTCATATATGGTTTTCCTAAAAGAACATCAGAGACATGAAGTGAGGCCATATCACACAGTACCTCATCTTTCAAAGGCTTGATGTCATATGGTAAAAAGAATTGTTGAGTAATGAAGATACCTCATCCTTGGATTAGACAACCATTTTTTTAAGGTTGCGAGTGTCATGTTGTTGGAAGCTCCAATCCCTTGATGACTTTTCCTGAGATCAGGTTCTTTTGGCTTCCGCTATCAACAAAAAAATGTAGAGGCATTTCCTTCACCCACATATATGAGTGGAATAGGTGCTCCTTTGCATCTGACTCTTCAAAATCCTCTATTTTAATATATAGGGTAGCAATAGTGGTAGTGGGGTCTCCATCAATGATATGCTTCCCATGGTCTACGCCTGTGTCATTGGGTTATGAATCAGAATCAAGATCTGATTCTGATGATTTGTTCTTGACCACAAATGATTGCTTTGAGAAAAATTCATCACTATTGTGCAAAGATATTTTATGAAATTCTCACCACTTCCCAGTGTTCTTCTTTGTCTTTTCATTCCTCTTCTTTTCTTGTGGCTAGGACAGGTTGTCCTTTCCTTGTCAAATGTTTTATGAGTTAGGGTTTCCCTTTCCTTTCTTATGTGGTGGGTTTGCAGGTCCAGTGTATCGCTTGTTCTTTTGTCAAAAATTTTACTCGATCTTAACAACATATTGATAAGCAAATCCAAGTGAAGATATTTTGAGGAAGTCCATTTCAGTATCAGGTGTCCCTCAGATTCCTTGATACCCAGCTTTTTGCGCAAGGTATGAAAGTTTTTTGTGTACTCCAACTTTGTCTGGTCCCTCTCTTGATGCAGAATGGTACATTTGGTGTAGTGGTCATAATAGTTTCCCATAGGGTAATACTGTTCCTTGGAAGAATCTATGAAAGATCTCCAAGTGGGATTTGTATCAAAAATTTTAGACTCATCTGATGAGTTTTTCTTCCAATAAGTTTCCCACCAATTTTTGACATGGGGGACGATGTTGAGGAGCACAAAGGTGATCTTTTCCATTTCAAAAATTTGTGGATAGATGAATACCCTTCTAGGGAATTCAACTAGTTTTCTAGCGCATCAGTATTGATAAGGAATTCAAATAAATGAATATCAAAGTTAATGTGTACCTTGAAGGGAGTTGCATCACTGAGCTGAATTCTCATTGAAGATGTACTTTCTGCTAGCAGCATTCATAGAAGGATTTGGAAGAAACTATCCATCATCTCGTACCTTTGTCGCTCGAGGGATTCCTCGAGCAGTGACTTGATAGGATCTCCTGCTACATTGTCTTTGTTTTCTTCCACCATGGGAGGTTGTTTGGGGCAGAGAGAGTGATCTTCACCAAGTGAAATTAATTCAAGACCGAACTCTCTATACCCTAACCTCGTCAGGGACATGTGCCGATAAACAACCAAATAGAAGATTGTTCTGATACCACTAATATGGACTTATGTGTGAATGAAATGAAATAACACAAATAAAATCATAAACACAGACATTTTGCAATAATAATGGGGATACAATAAACACATATTTGATTTAAATGATAGAAATAGAACAAACTATAAATAGAATAGCTAGAATGGTGGTAGCTATCTCTGAGAAGAAATGTGGCTGCTATGCTCATTTGTGCCAAGTTGAATATAAAATGAGGCCAAAGGGGAATATTTATAATAAGAATGAGTTCGAGAACCCCAAAAATCCCAAACATAACCCTAGAAGATAAACCTTCATAAAGTTTGCGGCCCCAGGGTGGTAAGTTGAACAGTTAATTTCCCGGGGTCATAAATTTTGCATACCATCTTTGAGTTGGGTTCTTGATGGACCGTTGGAAAGGTCTATCCGAGCTTTAAATATTTTGATTGTAGTGAAATTAATGCTAATGAATACTATTTGGCCACTCGAATCATTAAAAAAGTTCAATTAGGGCCTCAAAATGACCCTAAAATTTTGGGACCCAAAAAATCGTAGAAAAATAACTAGGAAACTACCACAATGGACAATCTTTTTGAGCCAGTGGAATAGGTGGGTGGTCACTAATATCCATCTGGATAAATTCTCCCTCCTAAGGATGCAATGGTATCAATTGCATTGAATCTCGTATCATATCTCAAACTGTGTGTTGAGTTGATCTCCTGGTGCGACATTTGTTGAAGAGAAGATGATGCTTTTCTTTGGCATCCTGAGAGTGTTGTAATTGCTATTTGGATGATTTGTTTTTGGATGAGAAACTTGAATGCATGGCCTTGAATCATATAGGTACTCATATGGATGAGAAAACAATGACTATGTTTTCTTCTTGTTACTAATGAGCAGATATACCATGTGCAGAGGGTGTGGAGGTGATCATTCTCCTTCAGACGCAATTGTGAAGAGGAATAATTTACTGGCATGGGAGATTATATTCCTACCTTGTGAGACGGTGTTAGGTGCAAATGTCTCTAGTATCCGACAGATTTATTCTCCCAAAGTAACAATGATAGTTTAGTATCAGGTTTCTCTTGGAGTTCTTGATACCCATATTTGTGCGCAAGGTATGAAAGTTGTTTGTGTACTCTAAAACTGTTTGGTCCCTCTCTTGACACAGAATGGTTGATATGGTGTATTGGTCATCATAGTTTCCCACAAGGTAATATTATTCCTTGAAGGAATCTACAAAATAGCCCCAAGTGGGATTTGTCTCAAATAGTTGAGGATCGTCTGCTGAGTTTTGCTCCCAATAAGTTTCCCACCAATTTTTCACATGGGGGATGACCTTGTAGAGCGTAAAGGTTATTTTCCCTGTTATAAAATTTGTGAACATAGAAATACCCTTCTAGAAAATTCAACCAATTTTCTAGGGCATCAATGTCGATATGGCCTTCAAATAAATGAATATCAAAGTAAACTTGTATGTTGAAGGGATTTTCATCCCCGAATAGACTTCTTGTCGAAGATGTACCTACCAGTGTCAGCATTCATAGAAGGATTTGGGTGAAGCTATCCATCATCTTGTTCCTCTGTCGCTCAAGGGATTCCTTGAGAAGCGAATTCATAGGATATACTTCTCCATCATCTCTCTTTTATTCGACCATGGGAGGCCCTTTGGGGCAACTAGAGTGATATTAACCAAGTGAACCTATTTCAAGAATAAACTCACTATGCCCTGACCTCGTTGGGGACATGTGTCCAAAAAATATCAAAGAGAAGAATGCACTAATAACACTGATAAGGATAAATGTGTGAACGAAATTAAATAACATAGATAGCATCATAAACATAGATATATTGCAATAATAACATATATAGGTCAAACATGTAATCTATTAAAATGGCGTAAATACAATAGACTGTAAACACAACAACTAGAATGGTGGTATTTATCTCTGAGAAGCGATGTGGCTGCTACGCTCATTCATTCCAAGATGAATGTTGGTGAATCTCAGGGCAAACCCAGGTTTACTTTATTGTACCAACAAAACCCCTAGCTCACTGGCCCTTTTGGCAACAGACCACAGAACGGCCTGAAGTCTCACCCGAAGTGATCCTAGATGGGGTGGCTAAAGAATCAGGTTTCCTCAACCAGGTTCTGTAGCATCCTAGGTCCTCTTGACTCTACTTAACCAGCTAAGTCTCTCAGCAAGGGCTGTCTCTCTCTTCCTAGCTGACTCTACTATTGGACTGGCTCTTATCGCATCATAGCTTCTAGGACGATGCACAAAATTTCTCTTCCGCTCGGCTCTTAACCTGCAATATCTCACACCACAGCCTCCCCGATAGTGCGGTATTGCCTTTCTACACTGCAATATTTCCTATAGTAAGACTCAATATGCTCATCAACTCTCAAGGTATAGAGGCTTCCTCCTTGGGTATAATAGCTCAGTTAACCTTCATTAGGGTGTTAAACAACTTCACTTAAGCTCCTACAGTTTAACACATTTAACATCACTTACGCTCAACTTGGTGAACTAATTATACAGAAGTCACTTAACACTGTAGCTGTTAGCTGTCTTAAATCAAGAACTGATAATCTCATATACAAAATACTCGACACATTCAACTCACATTTAACCTTCTATGTTATTGTAAACTGAAGGATAGCATACATAAATTCATTGAATGATAAGCAAAATTCATGTAACTGTTAACAGATAGAAAATAAGTAAAGCACAATCACATAAAACAGTCGCACAACACACGGATGTTATGTGGTTCACTTCCAGGGGGGAAGCTATGCCCATGGGAACATTGTTTGTATTATATCTTGAGAGAGTAACATAGTTCTGCTGCAACCTCTTATGCAGCTTGAGATCTTCTGGGAAACTCCATGCACACAGCTGGGAGCCCTTCTCTTAGATATTTTCTCCTCTGATAGTGCTTTCTTCTTACAATATACCCTTCTCTCTCTCTCAATCCCTGTGTATTGTTACATTCATGCTCAAGGAGCTGGCCACTGGTTACAGTAAGATAACTATAGACTAAACACAGAACCAGAGCTCGAATCTTCCTCAATGTCTCACAATACTGACGACAACTAGTCACAACCCTATCAACCAACTAACTGACTAACTCACTAACTAGCTAACCCTTCATAATACAAAATACATGCTTAAATAGGTGGCCCGAAGGTCTCACCGTGATACAAAACTATGGGCCTATCGTAACAGTAACCCAAAACCCTAACTATGACAGTTTACCTTTTTGTACTTTGAAATGCCACTTACTGGTCACACTGCAGCTTCCTGTAGTCTTCCGCAATTTCTGGCGCTGCTCGCGGGTATGGGCACCGCTTCCTCGGTCACTCCCCCTTTGTCCTTTGTCTTTAATACCTCGGCCCATTACTCCTTCTCCATTTATGAGGGTAGTTGAGCCCTCCTGTCGTCGCCGTTGCCTTAAATGCAGTGGTTGAGCTCTCTTCTCGGTGGCTTCAAGTACTATTTCCTTTGACTTTCTTGTTTTGACCGCCACAATTTCCAGCCTGTGATCCACAGCGGGAAATACGCTATGGCATCGTACCTTTATCGCATTGCATATCTTATATTGCTAACTTATCGGCATCGCCAAAACTATCTTTCCTCCAAAAAATTTCCATCTTCTACCAAAATTAGCAGCTTTTCCTGTAGCTATGGGGCCCTACTCCAACAGTCCCCTAACACTTATTGTGGCTCATCCCTGAGCAACTAACAGCTAGCTTCTATTTCTATTGCTTCTCCTTGGCTTCCTGTGAAGTCCTTGTGAATCTCTCCTTAATTCCTGCGACATCTTTGTCCATAGCTTTGACACAGTCTTATGTCGCTTCAAGCATAACTTGACTAATCAGGGGGTCTTCTGTGCTATCAATTACATTCGTGCTTGTAGTGAACTCCTTGACCTTTTTCTCAACCGCATCGACTAGCTCTGCGATTTGTTCCTGATATGGCTGAAGCATATTATTGAGTTGTATCTCTTTTCCTTGCAACCTCTATGCTTCCTGTTGCAACCGGTTCATTTCTGCCATCTTCTTCATCTTTGTAAGAGATCCTGAGCTCTTGAATTCTTCCTTTATTGTTGCTATTGTATTCTCTATGTTCTGGATGCTCTACTACAAATCCAGTCTATCTCGGAGCTCTTATAGCTTCGACCATGTCTTCATTGCATCAGCTAGAAATGACTATGCATCATCTATGCGACACTTCATCTGCATTGAAGTGATTCTAAAGGCCCGTGTCCTTGCTTCCTTGTTTGGCTCAGGTGTTCCTAGTGCTTGAGCCTCAAGCTCAGCAATCTACACCTTATGGTCTTCCTCCATCTTGACCATTGTCACTTACAGAGCGTTTTCTCTATCTACAATTCTTCTTACCTTCTGCATTAGCAGCAAGTCAAATTCTATGTTACACTAAGGTAACTCCAATGCGATGTTCTACAGGACCTGACTTAGATCCTGTTCTCTTTCTTCATATTGTCTTAACTCCTCTGCCTTTGTCTGAAAGCCTACGATGAGCTCTTCATTCTGTTGTATCAGCTGAGTGTTCTATTTATAAGTTGCAAGCTCTCTGTCCCTGAGCTCGGTGGCTATCTACTGCTGGATCATCTTTAGTTGATCGATGGGGAATTGTGCCAAATTAACCTCGACAAGTTGTCTAACCTGTATCTACACATCAGGGAATCGGATGCTCCCTGGAGGTATCAGCACTGTATTGGTGCGATCCTTTGCAAAGAATTCCTAGCGGGAAATCGATGGTGTTGAGATTTATCATGCCCTCACCTTGACTAGCTGAGTTTGCATCATGGCAGTCTTCTTAGTTAGTTCTTTCAACTCCAAAAGATACTTATCTATCATGTCTGCAGCTTGTCCTGCGATGTCTGCATCGCCTGAAATGAGTCCTGCATCTCCTCCTTCAATCACGCTGCGATGAGATCATAGTCATCCTCTGTTAGTGTGGTCTGTGTAGTTGGCATTGAGAATTTGACTTGTTTCCTCTTTTGTGCTACTGGTGGCACTTCTACTGCATCTTTCCTCTTTTGTGCCGCTAGTGGCACTTCTACTGCATCTTTCCTCTTGACACCCACCTGACCTTTTCCTTTGTCTAATGGATCTATCGGTGCGATATCTGTTGGTACATTTCTTGTTGTGGCATCTTCTAATGCCTTCATCCACTCTTCATCAAATCCTTTGATGACATCTTCTACATCCTGCGTTGTCATCCTAAACAATCCAATAGCCCAGTCATCCTTTCTAAACCCTTTTGGCCTTAGATATATTGTGTGCCTATCTGCAATGAAATCAAGATGAATGTGATACATGCCAATAATCTCCGTGTTGATCCGCGGTGTCTCCTAGATGACTCGCTTCAACAGCTTATAGTATTCATAGAATACTATCATATTGATCTTTTTCTTGGCTGGACTGTTGCTTTCCCATAAGTTTGCATATCGTGCGCCTCTGCACTCTCCGCCTCATAGGTGTAGAAACTGGGTATGGGGCGGCTCTCTCCACCCGACGAATGCACATAATATAAGAATCCACGAGAAGTGGAAGGGGAGGTTTGGCTCATCTTGCGTTGCCAAACAATCTGCAAGAAAAATATTTAGTAAAAACAAACACCAATTAAACTGTTCACCTTCTGCGACCTGCACGGCAAGGTGAATTACTGATCCTGTGACTTATTTCGGGTGAACTTTAGTTAACAGTCTTCCTGCAAGAAGACTGGCTATAAATATGAGGGTATCATCTACTAAGGCTTTGAGGTCATAAGCCCGACCTCCTCTCTGTAGCTTATACTTGTTGACTAGGAGTGCTGCTAGCTTAGTATCCTTGTTTTTCCCTGATATATGTGTCTGAGGGTCCTTATCGGTCTTGGACAACCCAGTGATGTGGTGTAACAAATTGAAATTTAGATCAACCCTCTTACCTAGCCAGAGGTAACCTCCATGTACACAGGAAAGTATCACACGCACCATGGCATTAAACTCTATACCTTGTCCAAAATGTGGTATTTTCAACAAATTGAGCAAGCCTGACTGCTCAAGAATCTGGACATGTTCCATAGGAACAAACTCATCTGCACCGGTCCTTGGGTTCCTCTGAACCATAAGATACTGATCTGGCCGAAACTGAGGATATTTCTTACTGTCTCCAAGGTTATAGTCTGTAAATTTGAGAGTAGGGACATATCCTAACAGTTCTCCATCTACCTTTACACGAGGATCAATCGACGGTAGAAGAATAAGAAACTTAGCACCCTTGGGAATGGTTACCTCTAGTGCACCCTTGACTCGTGGAAAAATGTATATTGTTTCCATATGAACTTCTTCCTCCTGCTCTGGGCTGGAATCTTCTACTATTTGAGCTTGAGTCCTCATCCTTGGTGTCTGCCTGACCTATGTTGCACCTAATTTCACAATCCTGGGCAGTGGCGTCATAGTAAAGTCAAGGCCACCACGCTTGAATCATCGCACGACATCTTCTAAAGGTTCCTTCTCAGACATAAACCACCTAGTGTGATACTCTAGACTGGCAATGGATATGAAAATGGGGAAACCAACACTCTATAACTGGAGTATCTATGCATAAGGAAAACTCTACAAATTACTCTATAACTCTCAGAAATCGTGAAAGTAAGCCTTCTGTTTGAATGATCTATGTATTTGTAATGAGGCGGTAATCTATGAAGCAATGATCACTTAGGATGCACCCATTGGAAGCATTTATTGCATGGACAAGACAACATCCCGTGCCCTGCTCCTCATTAATTGCTGAAAACCCGTTCAAATTTCCCTCAAAAATTGTGTGCAAGCGGCGGTCTCGACCAAGATTTACCAAATCTAGGACAATGGATACCTGTCATATCTTCATTAACTGCTTGTCAGAAGGTGAAGTGACTGGCCCTCTTTCTCTTTCAAAATCTTCTTTGTAGCACAGGGAACATCGCGTTGCTGCGATGTCACACCGCATCATCTTGGACCAAAAAGTTGTCGTGAAACTCCACAACGTTCAAAACTCTGCAATTGTCCTATGACTTGCGCAAATTAAACTTTCCTACTGCGATTCTTCCTACTTATAACTTTTTCACCTGGTGTAGACTAGTTATGGGTGTGATGCCTCCTTTCAACTACACTGGACATCTGCACCACTTAGTTCTCTGTGTAAGGTTTGGGTGGTGGAGTGGTTATCACTATAAAGCTTGAGCCTACTGCCATTAATCAAAGTAGGAACAAGTTCCCCATTCAGTTTACTGAGCTGAATGGCACCTCCTTCTGTGACTTGTTGAATCTGATATGGCTTCAACCAATGGGTCTTGAACTTCCCTGGGAACTTAACAAACTTGCTGTCGTAAAGGAGCACTAGGTCTCCTGTTTGACAAATCTTGCTCTTGATGTGCCTGTCATGCCAAGATTTTTCTCGTGCATTCTTCACTTTTTGATGAAATCCTACAATGAATTTGTCTTCTTCTAAGGCAAGTAGATGTGCTAATATTTCATGCATCGTATCTGTATCAGCCATCTCGGTAATTTGAGAAATTCTTAAAATGGGAATAATATATTCCATAGGCATAACAACCTCTTGTCCATACACCAAGATGAAAGGTGTGTGTCCTGTAAGTTTCTTGCATGTAGTCCTATAAGCCTATAACACAGCATTAACCCTGAGGTCCCAATCATCTCTTTGGTTGTTACAGATCTTAGTAAGAGAATTTTCTAGAATCTTGTTAAAATCCTCCACCGTACCATTAGCTTGTGGGTGGTAGGGAGTTCTCTTATGGTGCTATATCTGAAATTCCTCCGTCAAGGCCTCAATGGTGTGATTCAGAAAGTGTGTGCCCTAATCACTCATCAAAATTGTTGGACATCCAAATCTACTTATGATGTTTTCAAAAACAAACTGTGCAGCTGTAGCAGCATCACAATTCCATACTGCTTTGGCCTCTGCCCACCTAGTGAGGTATTATGTTCCTGTGATGATGTATCTCGCACCAGTTCGTTTCCTTGGTGGGTTGATAGGTTCCATGAAATCTATAGCCCACTTGTCAAATTCCCACAGCGTAATCTATGGTCGTAGCGGAATTTCATCTCGCCTTGAAGGTTTTCCTACCCTCTAGCAGATATCGCAACATCTGCAAAACTCCTTAGTGTCTTTATGCAAAGTAGGCCACCATAAGCTTGCGGCTAGAATTTTCTGAGCAGTCGACTTTCCTGCGAAATGACCTCCTGCGATACCTGAATGTGCTTCTCTGATAATGGCCTCTTTCTCGTGTGGCATAATGCATCTGCGCAGGACTTCATCTGGACCTAACTTGTATAACTATCATGTGATCAAGCTGAAATCTGCTACTTTAACAACTAACTATTTCTTTTGCTTCTAGTAAACTCGACTGGTGCCCACCCTGTAGTGAGAAAGTGAATAATATCTGTGTAATACTCATCTATGATCTAGATAGAGAACAATTGCACATCTGGAAAAGTATCCTCTAGATTACTTGGTTCTTCTCCTGAGTCTATCCATGACAGATGATCAGGTCTGGCATTGAATCTCCCTGGTTTTACAATAATTTCAAAATCATACTCCTGAAATAGGAGTAACCATCTGTAGATCCTTCCCCCTAACATTGGCTTATTGAACAAATAATTTAAAGTGGAATGGTCAGTGAACATCTTGAATGGGGCACCCAACAGGTAGTGCCTGAAATTTTGTAGAGCATACACCATAGCTAATCCTTCTCTTTCTATAGTGGTGTAGTTCTTTTCTGCGGTAGATAACTTTCCGCTTGAGTACACGATAGGGTGATTGATACCCCCTTCTCCTGGCTGTGTTAAGACAATCCCCAGTGTGATTCCAGATGCATCCACATGTACATGAAATGGCTTGTTCCAATCTGGAAATACTAAGATGGGTGCTGTAACCATCTTCTCTTTAAGAGTGTCTAAACTTTGCTGGCATTCCTCATTCCATAGGAATTTCACTTCTTTCTTTAATATATTTTCCATAGGTGCTGTGATCTTTGCATAGCCTTTAATGGATTTTCTATAATACCCTATATGACCAAGTACTGTCCTCAATTGCTTGACTGAGTTGGGTGCTGGAAGATTTACAATGATGGCAATCTTTGCAGGATCTACCATCAAGCCTTGTTTGCAAACAATATGACCCAACAAAATACCAAATGGTGCACAGAATATACATTTCTTCAAGTTAAGAGAAATCTGATATTGCCTACATTTTTCTAACATGAGCCTTAGCTCTCCTATATGCTTTTTGATTACTCGAAATACAGTCCAATCATCAAAATAGAATTCTAAGAATTTATGGATGTATTCCTTAAAGACGGAAACTACTACTCTAGAAAAAATAGCTGGTGCATTTTTAAGACCAAAGGGCATTACCGTATACTAGAATGAGCCCCATTCTATCGCAAAAGTGGTCTTATGTCGATCCTCTAGATGGATTCTTATCTGGTGATAGCCTGAAAAGCCATCGATGAATGAGTAGATCTCCTGTTCTCCCACATTTTCTAAAAATTCATCAGTAAAAGGTGTCGGAAATGGGCCATGAAGTGATGCGTCATTGAGTTTGCGCAAATCGACGCAAATCGTGATTTCTCCTTTAGTTTTTTTTTTCTTGCACAACCATGGGACTAACCCATTCGCTCTCTTCTACTGGCTCAATGATGCATGCTACTAGGATCTTATCAATCTCATCCTTAACTTTTTCTTTATAATGAGGATTTAATCTATATGGACGCTGCTTAACTGGCCTAGCATCCTCTTTCAAAGGTATCCTCATGACTCCCAAATCTCCTACTATTCCCTTCATCTCTATAAACTTAGTGGGAAATAAGTCCTGATAGTCGTGTAACAAATCTGTGATGTGTCCTACCATTTCATCATCCCAATAGTCTCCAATAGAGGCAAACTTTGGTTCTTTTTCTGTGCCAATATTGATCTTTTTAATCTTAATAGGCTCTATGACAGCTGGAATCTCTAGCTTTGGTCCATCAACTTCGCGAGTCCCTTCTGACTCTGGAATGTAGATACTGCGAGGATTCTCATCCTCATCACCTGGCTCTTCTGCGAAGTTGTAACACTCTAGCACATGTTCTAACTGGATGGCCCAATCAGGCTGAGCATACACTGGTAAGGTATAGTCATCAAATATCTTAGTCTTTATAGTCTCTAGAGCCTGATCAATGCTTGGATACTCAGATTCAAAAGTGAAAGTGAATAGAAAGCTATCTATCATAACTGGCCATGTAATCATTCCTCTACGCAGCTCTGTCTCAGTGTACCAGTTCCTTGGGACTGTGTCTAAAGTGTGAATGAATAGGTGAACCCATTAATCCTCAGGAATGTCTGACCAATTATGTTCACAAATCTTAATATGTGACATGGGTTCACTTTCTCTTGTATATTTCTGCTATAAATGGTCCTTTTCAATAGAGAATCTGATCTCCATCAATATCTTAAAATCATCCCATGATGCGATATTTTCTGTATGTGCATGCCACCATCTTGAAGGTGTGGCTCTTACTGTAAGGTCAATAGCTGCCATCCTCTGCTCATGAGGGATTTCCTGCTCAAACTACTGTAAAAATTCATTGACATCTGCTAAGCCATCAAACGACGAAATATCCTTAATGTTTGTTCCAATCCATTGTAGTGACTCAGTCATAAATGCACATCTGCGAGCTGAAACTTCATAAAGTCTATTCTGCCAATTTTCTAAACCAACATTCGAATCCGATGCGCATGAGATATCACATCGCTAACTAATATTTCCTTCTACGGTGGGATTGATATAATCACTCTAGTTAGTAGTCATCTGATAGAGGCTCTCCATATTACGCACCTCTTCCTCTGCTTTGATAGGTTCAATGTATCGAGGACCCTGAAAAGGATCCAATGGTGCGATGAATCAGATCTGTTTATCCTCAAAGGTCATTTGTCTTTTCTTCAAATCAATAACAGCCATGTTATCAATTGCCCAATCAATACCTAATGAAGTTGGATACGGTCTACTATCGCCAATAATTTCTATGACTTCAAAATCTGCAAAGCTGCGAACTCCATCAATATCAACTGGTACTTGCGGTAGTCGACCCAGTGGCGATACCCTCTGTTGATTGGATAATCACAGATGGATAGGTGATCTAGCTAACTTAGGGCTACCCATCTGTTCCCATGTCTGCTTAGTATGAACATTTACCTCTGATCCTAAATCTAGGATTACCTCATCCATTTCAAACTATCCAATTTGTGTCGTGAGTCTCATTTCTCTTCCTGTTCTTGTATGGCCCATAATATTATGAACCGCACGCTGCGTACTGCTCATGGAAGAAGACTGTTGATACTGATCTATGATGCGTTGAATCTCTCCTATGGATTTCTCATTTCTTATGAGTTTCAAGTAGCTCTGTAGGAAGGATTGTACACTTCCTGTCAACTCATCCTCTTCACTCATTCCAGATGTGGTAGCCTACGATATTTGCACAGGACTAACGCCACAAGGTTTCTGCTGCGGTACACCCCTACAAGGCAATATCTATGATCCTGATGGTATAGGGTCAGTAAAGAAAGTTTTAGCTTGCTGAAATGTTTCTTTTTTCTTCTGCAGGTCAAGTGGTGTAGATTTATCAGTGGCTTTACGCACCCACTTCAGACCTGTATTCTTTTCGGCATCTTGTGATGTCCTACTAGTAGAAGCACTGTTGCGAGTCACAACATTGACTCTTGGTTATGGTTCTTTCTACTCAGTAGTGATAAGCTGAATATTCTGGTTTACTGCTGGCTTAGGGTCCTTAATGTTGGCTATCAAGATAGGACATTCTTCTATAGTATGATCATAGGACTTGCAATACTTACATGTTGTAGTAGGGTTCTGACAATCCCTAGCATAATGTCCTATGGCTCCACAGTTGTAACTAAAAATTGGTCCACGACCACGGCTAAAGCCTCCACCATGGCCTCTTCCTCTGAATCCTCCACCATGGCCATCATGAGCTGGTTCATGCTGTGGACCTACTGCTGGTCCTGATGTCTATGACTGGACTCTGTAGAATTCATGTTTTCTCTCTATCATGAGATCATAAGCTCTACAATTATTTTCATCATGTCCTACTGAATTACAGAATTTACAGTATAAATTCTTAGGAGTTTGTACATACTTCTAAAGTAAAGGGCATTCCTGTGGTCTATGTCCTCTTGTTCTATAGATATCACACCATGGCCCTTGATTCTGTACTAAGGGGTTAGGAGCCCCACTTGCTATATACTCCACAAATACTGGATAGTTATCCTTGGTATGGCCATGTCCTTTACACTTTGTACACCATAATTCTTGTTCAACCTCTTTTCCTTTCTTAATATCATGTAGCTGTAACATGATATTGGCTAAATGATTCTGTAAATTTGTCATACCTTCACTAGTCTCAGCTAGAGGTGAAGCCTCTAGTTTCATTGCCATCTCCAATGCTTCATTCTGCATATGGAGTTTCTGTTGCATTAGGGGAAGTCTGATATGAGGGAGCAGTGCTGCGATGAACCATTCCTTATGCTGCTCCGATGCAAACTCAAAACTAACTTGGTCTATAAGAGATTTAAATTTCTAATCGAAATCCCATACTGACTCTGTGGGTAACTGTTTAATGTCTTTAAGTTCTGTGATACATTGTGACTTAGACTTGGGTTTCTTAAATTCCTTAATCATTGCGGTCCTGACCTCTACGAGTGTTCTATTCTGCACGGCTGTATACTTCATATACCATGTTAAATCTCTTTCTCTAATTGTAGTGGCCAACTGGACAAGCTTAGTATTGTCATCCTGGATCTATTTAATGGTCCATACAACTTCACATAGGAACCAATGCTGTTTTGGGTCTTCTGCCCCTGTACCCCTAAAGGTAGGTAATTTCATGTCTCCCCCATTCTATTTCTACGAGGTGGATTTTGATTTGCTGTATTACTACCACTTGGCGGTGTAAATGGTATACAGGTAGTATATACTATGTGTGAACTACTAGATGGAGTTCCTGCAGGATTACTCTGAGTCCCGGTTGGTTTCTGTGGGGTATAAGGGTGGTAAGGGATACCCCCGACTATTGTTTCTCTATTACTTTGACTCTGTTCTCTAGTACTGTCTAAACAGTCTTCAAAGAAGGAAGATCTGAAATCTACTTTATATCTCTTACCACTACGTGTACATCCAATTTCTTCAGAATCACTCTCAAACTCTTGTGACATTACACTTACTTAACTTATTCATCTGAGAATATATCCAGTACTCCTTTTTCATACAATAACATCTTAAGAGACAAATTTAAAGAGTTCAAGTACTGAACGCGATATCCTTTGAAGAAGTACCTCTCTGCTTCGCTGAAACTCTTTCTTTGATCAAATGCAAACTCTGTAATGAAACCTTCCAACAAACTTGCAAGACAAAAGTCTACTACCCATGAAATGGGATTATCTACTCTCGTCACAGTGTGAATCAGCTTCGGTGTCTAGAGAATGTTTCGTTTCTTCTTGAATACATGCTTATCATTCAATTTTGACAGCCAATCATACAACTCATTTGCATAGGTCACAAACAATATCTCATGCAGGTCTGTGAAGATATGTTTCTATAACTAGTCCTCTGTACTCAGCCTAGGACTGCTGTTTTCTTTCTCAGCAAATTCTCTTTCCTTAGACTCAACCCACTAGTTAAGTTCTTCTTTAGTAGGATGCCAACAGAACATCAGCTCTTCAATTTGTTCAAAATCGGTGACAGAATCATTTGTTGGTGAATCTCAGGGCAGACTCGGGTTTACTTTATTATACCAACAAAACCCCTAGCTCACTGGCCCTTTCTGCAACAGACCGCAGAATGGCCTGAAGTCTCACCCGAAGTGATCCTATAAGGGGTGGCTGAAAAATCACGTTTCCTCAACCAGGTTCCGTAGCATCCTAGGTCCTCTTGAATCTACTTAAACAGCTAAGTCTCTCAGCAAGGGCTGTCTCTCTCTTCCTAGATGACTTTGCTATCAGAATAGCTCTTATCGCATCCCAGATTCTAGGATGATGCGCAAACTTTCTCTTCCACTCGGCTCTTAACCTGCGATATCTCACACCACAGCCTCCTCGACAGTGCAATATCGCCTTTCTACACTACAATATTTCCTACAGTAAGACTCAATATGCTCATCAACTCTCAAGGTCTAGAGGATTCCTCCCTGAGTATAATAGCTTAGTTAACCTTCATTAGGGTGTTAAACAACTTCACTTAAGCTCGTACAGTTTAACACACTTAACATCACTTATGCTCAACTCGCTGAACTAATTATACAGAAGTCACTTAACACTGTAGCTGTTAGCTGTCGTAAATCAAGCACTGATAATATCATATACAAAATACTCAACACATTCAACTCGCATTTAACATTCTATGTTACTGTAAACTGAAGGATAGCATACATACATTCATTGACTGATAAGCAAAGTTCATGTAACTATTAACAGATAGCAAATAAGTAAAGCACAATCATATAAAACAGTCGCACAACACACGGATGTTACATGGTTCACTTCCAAGGGGGAAGCTACGTCCATGGGAACTGTGTTTGTATTATATCTTGAGAGAGTAACATAGTTCCACTGCAACCTCTTATGCAGCTTGAGATCTTCTGGGAAACTCCGCGCACACAGCCGGGAGCCCTTCTCTTAGATATATTCTCCTTCGATAGTGCTTTCTTCTTACAATATACCCTTCTCTCTCTCTCTCAATCACTCCGGATTGTTACATTCATGCTCAAGGAGTCGGACATTGGTTACAGTAAGATAAATACATACTGAACACAGAACTAGAGCTCGACTCTTCCTCAATGTCTCACAATACTGACGACAACTAGTCGCAACCCTATCAACCAACTGACTAACTAACTCACTAACTAGCTAACCCTTCATAATACAAAATACATGCTTAAATAGGTTTTCGGAAGGTATCACCATGATACAAAACTATGGGCCTATCCCAACAGTAACCCAAAACCCTAACTGTGACAGTTGGCCTTTCTGTACTTTGAACTGCCACTTACTGGTCACACCGAAGCTTCCTGTAATCTTCCACGATTTTCGACGCTGCTCGCGGGTATGGGCACAACTTCCTCGTTCACTCCCATTTTGTCCTTTGTATTTAATACCTCAGCCCGTTGCTCCTTCTCCATTTATTTGGGTAACTGATCCCTCCTGTCATCGCCGCTACCTTAAATGCAGTGGTTGAGCTCTCTTCTCGGCCGCTTCAAGTACTATTTCCTTTGAATTTCTTGTTCCGACCGTCGTGATTTCTGACCCATGATCCATGTTGGGAAATGTGCTATGGTGTTGTACCTTTATCACATCACATCTCTTATATCGCTAACTTATTGGCATCGCCAAAACTGTCTTTCCTCCAAAAATTGTCCATCTTCTACAAAAATTAGGAGCTTTTCCTATAGCTATGGGGCCCTGCTCCAACAATGAATACAAAATGAGGCCAAAGTTTCCTATTTATAATAAAAATGAGGGAGATAACTCCAAAATTCCAAAACATAACCCCATAAGATGAACCATCATAGATTTTACGGCCCCAAGGTGGTAAGTTTAATAGTCAACTTCTCGGGGTCATAACCTTTGCATACGATCTTCAATTTCGATGCTCGATAGCCCGTCGAAAATGTCTATCTGATATTTACAACTTTCAACTATGAGCAAAATAATTCCATGGTTACACATTTGGCCACCCAAATCACAACAAAACATCATTTAGGGCTTCAAAACGGCCCCTAAATTTTGGGTCCCAAAAAACTGTAGAAAATGACTAGGAAACTTCCACAATGGAGAATTATTTTGAGGCAGTGGATCAGCTGGGTGGCCACCGATATCCATCTAGATCAGTCCTTCATAATTAGGAAGCAATGGAATCCATTGCATCAAATCATGTATCATATCTCAAACTGTGTGTTGAGTTGATTTCCTAGTGCGTCATTTGTTGAAGTGAAGAGGTTGCTTTTCTTTGGCATCGAGAAAGGGTTGTAATTGCTGTATGAATGATTTGATTTTGGAGGTGCACCTTGAATGCATGGGCTTGCATCATAGAGGTACTCAAATGGATGAGGAAATAGTGACTCTTTTTTATTCTTGTCTCCGATGAGCAGAGATACTATGTGCAGAGGGTGTGGAGGTGATATGATGTTCGCCTTCAAATGCAATTGTGAAGAGGAATGATTTCTTAGTGTGGGAGATTATCTTCCTACCTTGTGAGACTGTGTTAGGTGCAACTTTCTCTGGCATCTGATATATTTTTCCTCCCAAAGTAACAATGACACTGCGAGGCCACAACTCATGTAAAACATGACCCTTTCATATATATAGTTGTCCTAAAATAACATCATAGACTTCAAGTGAGGCCACATCACATAGTACTTGGTGTTTGAAAGGATTGATTTCATATGGTAAGAGGTATTGTTGAGTAATATGGACACCTCATCCTTTCATTAGCCAGCCGATGTTGTAGGGTTGCGGGTGTGGTGTTGTCGGAAGCTCCAATATCTTGATGACTTCTGCTGAGATCAGGTTCTTTTCGCTGCCATTGTCAACAACAAAATTTAGAGGAATTCCTTTCACCCACATCTACGAGTGGAAGAGGCACTCCTTTGCCTCTAACTCCTTAGGATCCTTTGTTTGAATATGTGTGGTAGCAATAGTGGTAGTGGGGTTTGCATCATTGATCTGCTTCCCATGGTTTGTGGATGTGGCATTAGGTTCTGAATTGGATTCAAGATTGGATTCTGAAGATTTGATATCGGTCACCAATGACTACTTTGAGTGACATTCATTAGTGTTATTCTAAGGTATTTTATGAAATTTGTACCACTTCTGAGTGTCCTTTGTCTTTCCATTCCCCTTCTTTTCTTGTGGCGGGGACTGGTTATTCTTTCCTTGTCCTGTTTTTGTGGGCCAGGGTTTCCCTTGCCTCGATTCTACAATGGCTTCACACCAGAGTCTCACTTATTATTTTTTCAAAATTTCTCCTCAATTTTGAAATCATACCGATAAGCATATCCCAATGAAGAGATGTCGAGGAATTCTATCTCATTTCGGATGTGTCGATGTATACCACTGCAATATTTCAGTATCAAGGATCACTCAGAGTCCTTGATACTGGACATTGTGCGCAAGGTATGAAATTTGTTTCTGTACTCCGACACCATCTGGTCCCTCTCTTGATGTAGAATGGTCTATTTCATGTACTAGGAATCATAGTTTCCCGTAGGGTAATACTCTTCCTTGACAGAATCTATGAAAAATCCCCAATTGGGATTTATATCAAACAGTTCAGACTCGTTTGATGAGTTTTTCTCTCAATAAGTTTCCCACCAATTTTTGACATGGGGGGTGGCCTTAAGGAGCACAAAGGTGATCTTTTCCCTCTCGAAAAATTTGTGGACCGAGAAATACCCTTCTAGAGCATTCAGCTAGTTTTCTAGGCCATCGTCATCAATATGGCCTTCAAATAAAGGAATATCAAAGTTAACTTGTACCTTGAAGGGAGTTGCATCCGCGAATCAGCTTCTCATCAGGGATGATTTTAAGAACCCCCCCTAGATTTATATGTATAAAAAATGGGCGAATCTCTCCAATATATAGGAAAATTTGAAGGTTATTTTGATCAATAATATAATATGTATATATAAAAAATTTGGTGAATATTTCATTTTATTATATAATGTTGTAAAATCCTGGCGAATCTTTCATTTTATTATATAATGTTGTAAAATATTGGTGAATCTTTCATTGATTTCTAGAATATTGTCAAAATAGAGGAACAACAAAATTAGTCAAATAACATGAATCATATAATCAACAACAGAACATGTAGACTCACAAGTAACAATTGGAAGGTGTCAATGAAACACAATTGCATTGACTAGATTCAAGGAAAGTAGGGACTCCACTTGTTATCTTGTCCCTTAATGGTCCAGCGGACATGTGGGGACATGAATCTTGACAAACTAATAAACTAATAGAATCATACATTATGCTCGATCTTGGCCTCCACTATCCAATTATGGTCATGGAGGCTAATACAATTATGCATTGTAATTATGCCAATTGATTGTTGCATTAGATGAATGTTGGTCTTGTACCAATAGGTATCCTATGATCAATGCATAAGAACCTAATGCATAAACCATTTTTCTCTTCACTTAGCTATTTAGAGTTCATTTTTTTTTTGAATAATGATCAATATTTACAAATAAAATATACAATCAGCATAAAAGAATAAAAAACTCAAGACAATTAATTCATGCAACTAAAAGTTAATAAAATAATCTTTTCTCAAACCCTAAAACCAGCCTTGATTCAATCTACAAAAAAGGGTTAAATCAAGAATCGAATGAGAACTAGAAGCATTCAAAAGGAATTAAAACAATATCTAACCAAAATACACACAAACTTCAAAAATTAACAAAATGCTTGAAAGAAAAGCAATAAACAAACCATAAAAATTTGTCAAGATATTCGTGCTAAACACCAACACGATTTCATGTACTTGAATGAGCCCATTATTTCTTAGTGAAAGTGTTTTCAAATTAGTTATTTATCATTTAATGTTAAGAAACTATCTATGTGAAGAGATAGCTCCTAGGCCTAGCTTTCTCAAATTCCAATGTCATTTCCTGTCACATACAAGAAAGAGACAATGTAAGAGATAAATATCAAACCATCAATCGTGAAATAAGCTGCATGATGGTAATTGTTGTAGTCTCACAGATCACATAAGGTTACCAATAATACATACCAAAACATACATACATAGTAGAGACAAGAGATAAGAACAAGTAGGTGAATTAACAGATTATATTACATGAATGGGTCCATACAATACAGAGAACTAAACAGAGTTCTCATTTGGCTCAACAACCTAATATATATGATTACAAAATAGTTACAAAGTAACTACCTGTCGGTTCGGTGAACTGGCACAACCTTAGGTGGTCTACCTAATATCTAGCTTAGTCGACCGACCGACTTGGTTAGTTGATCGACTAAGTCGGTTGATCGACTTAGTCAGATATAGTTCAAGTCGACTTATCCACTTGCTCCTCCAACATCTCCCCCATGAACAAAACGTTTCTTCATCCTGAAGAAATAGGTAGGTACAAAACTATTCCTGTATAGTCTCAATAGTCATTGTGATGTGCCTAGTCTTCATGGGCTGTGAAGTCTGATGGTCGGTATTTTCTGTACATAGACTTTGACAATGGCTAGGGATGTCATTGCTAGGTGATGTTGGGAATCTGTCCAACTTTGCAATATATTTTGGATATCGATGGTGAGTGTAGTCAGACTTGATAAGATCGACATCTTCTCTGAAATGGAGACTTCAACTATTCTCTCCATGTCGAGACCCATAAACTGGTCCTTCTCCTCTGCAGTCTCAATAAGTCATTTCATTTGCGGGTAGACGATGTCGACTTTTTCCAAGTTGGGGATAGCTTGTTGCACCCACTGATGTGCTTCCCTCTCAAGTTTCTATAGCTTGGTGGTTTCAAGCACTATTTGTTCTTCTATGTTGGTTCTGAGTGCTTCATCAGTGGTTTTCCTGTTTTCCAGTTCCTGGATCCCATGTCGGGTCTACCGAGTTTGCTGATAGACTTTCCATAGTAAGCAGGCCAGTCTCGCAGTATTTCTTCAGTGATGGCAGACCCCTCCATGTGATCTTGTAGCACTTTATAATCTTTAGAAAAGGTTGTGTGCTACGCCATTAGGAGTCATGAAGTTTCTTCTTTTTGTTCATCCTTTGTTTCTTGAATCTATGCTTTGAGTGCCGACACCATGCTTTCAAATAGCTGATACATGATTTTGAGTGGTTTGTTGGTGCCGACCTCTATAGGGCCTGACATTACTGAATGGGCTAGGTTTCTGCATTTGTTGAGGAACTAGACCCATTCTTTGACCTTGTAATCGAGTTCCTTACATCTCTGCTTGCTCCTCATCTTTGCTTCGAGTGCTAGGGTTTTCAGGAGTTGTCCTAGCTCTGCATCGGTCAGTGAGGTTGCATATTTCAATTTGATATGGACCTTTGATGGCTGTCCATGATTCTCCTTCTATTTCTCCTTCCTCTTCTTATGCTTTTCCTTCTATGTTTGTGTCGGCACCTGTGTACCTGCAAAAGTCGAGTCAGGATTTGCGGTTTGTGGGATAGTGGTTGATGGTTTCTCTATTTGGGGAGGTGGGATGACTGCTACGTCTGGTTGGTTAGATGTAGGGGGTGTAGAAGTGGATGCAGTTGGTGCTGATGGTTGTGGTGGGGCTTTCTCTGAGTCAGGGGGTGGTGGTGGTGATGGAGTTGGTGAATGGTCGGGGGTGATTGGGTTGGTGGAAGTGAGGTCAAAAGGTGGGTTTTCTGGCTGGGGAGGTGATTCCAAGTTAGAAAACATTTGGTTAATTTGTCGATTTATGTCCTTGTTATTTACTTCTCCTCCGGTTGGTACAATGGTTGGCAGGTTGGTTTGGGGAGCAGTTGGAGTGATAGTCGCAGTCTGACGTGCGGTCACTTCAGCTTCCTTGTCGGGATTTCTCTCGAAAGTTGAAGTGATAGTTGCAAAGGTTTGGGACTAGAATTCATGGCTTGGTTGGTATCCATCAACCTCGAAGAGAGGTGATTTTGTGGATAGCTTATGGACCGATGTGAATATCTCATCCAGTTTCTCAATGAATGCCTACAAATCCCTATCCTTGTCGAACTTTTCTTTGACAACTTTCGACATAGCATTTTTGCACAAGTCGAATGGACTTATGGAATGTTGTTCTAGTACTTGCTCCTCTGTTACTTTTTTCAGAGATGGAGGTGGAGGCATAGACACAATATCGACGAGGTTCTCAAGTGTCATCATGTGGGTGGTCTTGGCTTTCTTTGGTCGACCCGGTAGTGCTCCTACCTCAACAAATCTTTGGAACTGGGTTTCCACCAGCACCTTATTTGCTACGGCATCTTCTATTATGTTGATGGCCATAGCACCCAGTTCATCCTCATCATCTAAGGATTATGTAATGATAATCTTGTGCTTACCTTTTCCTTGTTGTTGTTGTTTTGTCTTTAACTTATTCCTTGCAGCTGCTATCTCTTTCGACAATTTTTTAATAATGCCTTTTGTGATAGCGTACTCTGGGTTTTTTGGTTTTGTCTCTCCCCTTGGCTCCTAGGTCAAGATGAGACTTTCTGCAGCTGGAGTGATTACCTATTACCCTGCCTGTGTTTCTTCTATCTATGGTTCTACCCTCTATGCTATCAGAGGTTTGATGATGATTTGAATTCGGCCAGTGTGTTCGATTGGTGTCTCTTCTGACACAAAGGTACTAATGTAGAGGTTAAGCTCGTAGTATTCTTCTTTTTCTTGGTCAGGTAATGGCTCCTCAATTGAGAAGTCGATGTTCTTTGCTATCACTGGTACTGGTATTTTTGTTTTAGCTTTTCGAGACAACTCCCAAAAGATCTGGTCGATCGATGGATAATAGTTGAGGGCTTTTACATTTGAGTCGACACCCTGCATGTACCACACCGAAGTATGGTAGAGCTCTAGCTGGATGTGGGATTTTGTGGGTATACTTCTTCGGATGTTTTGAGGTACCCTCCATCTAGTCGTGTAGACTTTCAGCTATTGGAGCCAATTCTCCAACAGTACTTTTTCTTCTTCAAGTTCCTTCAAGGTTCCTTTCTGGGAGGATGGTTTGAATCTCCACATGTGGAACCTTGTCGGTTCCTAAAAAATTGGGTTTCCTTCTAGGCAGATATGGTACATGACTATCCATAAAATGAGGGAGGTGAACCTGATGATTCCTCTCATCTCTTGGCATCTTTCACAGATGGTCTTGACCATGTTGATGACATATTCAGCCTATCTGTATATTTTCCCATTTTTCGCAATGGTGTCGATAGCTTTTAACATGTCTAAATTGAGGTTTCTACCTAAACCTTCCAGGGTGAGTGTTATGGCTATTATTTTGGCCACAATCTGTGGCGTTTGGGCTATGATTTGACTAGTCATCAACCCCTTCGAGTTATTGCTCGAAGCCAACCCAATTAGTTCTTCGACTAGTCCTTCTTTAATACCGACTGGTACGGGGTCTCCTGTGATTGAGAGACCTGTTAGCTTGGAGATGACTTCTCCAGAGATGTCGACCGGTTGGTCAAAATAGAACCGGTCGTTGTGGTACTGACTTATGATAAATTTTACAGTTGTTTACTTGGTGCCACCGAAGCTGGCCATGAGCGGTGCATTGACATAGTTGAATATGGTATTGTATTTGATTTTCTCTATAGCTTGAGTAGGCTTCTTGTTGACATAAGCCCATTCTTGCATCTCGGTCCATAGTTTTTGCCATGAGCCTTCATGCACCTTGGCATTATTAATGTTCTTTAGCCTATGGAATAAAGGTGTGTCTGCAGTCTGTAGTTCATTGGCTTTGGTTGAGGATCTAGTCTATTTGGGTGCCATCTTGTCGGTTTGGTGGTCCATTTCACTGAGGTATTCTCGACTTTCAGTCGTCTGGATGCTCTGATGCTCTCTTGGTATGAATTGCGGTGAATGATCCTTAGGTGGTCCAGTACATATAGGGGATGTTGTGGATGTTTTTGTCAATGAGTGTATTATTGGTGGATGTGATGTTCCAGTTGGAACACTTGAGTGTGCATTAATGGCGAGTTGCTTTCGGCACTCGAGGTCATGAATGCGCGATGGGACTATCAAGTTCGTCGGTTGATGTTGATTATGAAAATGGTTGATGAAAATGGTCGATGGTGTTATGTCGATGGGAATGATGTCGGTTGTTGAAATGGTAATTTCCTGTCATAGTTTTCTGCATGTACGGTATTATTTTTCTTTTTAGATTTTTAGGTTTTTATAGCTTTTGGTTTAACATTTATGGTCATTATAGGATTTGTTTTCTATATTGTTTATTTCTAGTTTCTGTAGCATTTTAGTCGGGCTCCATTAACGAGTTTCTGAAATACTACGCCTCGTAACATCCTTAGTCAGACTGATCCATCGGTATGTATCTCTTTGACAACATAGGGTCCCATCCATTCTGTATGGATCTTTTTAGGTTTACCTTTTACCCGATTATTGTATAGTAAAGAAATATTTCCTACCAACAAGTTTTTGTTCTTGATGTTTCTATCATGCCATGCTTTTTCTTGTTGTTTCTAGATTTCTTGATGTTGTATTGCCATTAGTTGGTTTTCTTCAAGTTTTCTTAGTTGCAATAGTCGATCCTTTCTTCTTTGTTCCACATCGACATGTAGGATCTCGACGATGATAGGTGTCTGCTGTCAGAAGTGTAATGGAACTATTGCTTCTTGTCCATAGACTAGTCGAAAAGGAGTTTGGTCGGCCGAGCGTTTGTATGCTATTCTATATGCTCATAATACTACAGGTATTTTCTCATCTGAGTCGTCCTTATCAGCATCACATATTTCAATGAGTCCTCTTGTTAATGTTTTATTAAATGCTTCAATTGCTCCATTCGACTGAGGATGGTATGCTCTACTCCGATGATGGTCGATTTGGAACTGGTCGGTTCGGGTTTTGATAGTTCTATTGATGAAATGTTTTCCCTGGTCATTAATTAGGGTTAGTGGACATCCAAATCTGGTAATGATATTCTCATAGATAAACTTAGCAACTATCTCACTATAATATGTGTCGACTGGTTCAACCTCTACCCATTTAGTTACATATTTGACTGCAATTATGATGTACCTTACACCTGTCCGTTTTGCTGGTATAGGAAATGGTCCTATCAATTCTATGGCCTAGATTTCAAATGTCAAACTTGGGTTTATTGATATCAAAGGCAATTTTGTACTAGGAAAGGGTCAACCTAGTCATTGACATTTGTCACATTGATTGACAAAAATTTTGCAATCTTTTTGAAGTGTCGGCCACCATAACCCTAACTGTTGGATTTTCTTTGCAGTTGTGTCTACTTGGAAATGTCCTCCTGCAGGTCCATAATGTGCTTCATGCATAATGTTGTCTCATTCATGTTCTAGTACACACCTTTTGAGGATGTCATCTAATCCCATTTTGTATAAGAATCCATTTATAAGACTGTATGGTGCAGCCTTCATAGATAAGATCTGCTTCTTCTTTGTACTCATTCCTTCTGGTGCTTGTCCATCTTCTAAGAACTAGGCTATTTATTCTAATTCTATTGGGACTATTTCTATCCAAAATAGATGTACATCAGGTAAGTCATCTTCAACTCCTGTCGGTTCTTCTCCTGTGTCGATTCGAGATAAATGGTTGGGACCGACATTTAACTTACCTGGTCTGAAAACGACTTCAAATTCGAATTCTTGAAAGAGAAGTAGCCATCGACAGATTATTCCATGGTGTAGTGGTTTATTGACAAGATATTTAAGTGCCTGATGGCCTGTATAGAATATAAATGGGTTAGCTAGAAGATAATGTCTGTATTTTTTTAATGCAAAGACCATTCCTAATGCTTCTCTTTCTGTTGTCGAATAGTTTCTCTTGGATTTGTTTAATTTTCTACTACTGTAAACTATAGGATAATCCATTCCGACATCTCCTGGTTGAGTTAAGATGGATCCTATTGCTAGGCCTGATGCATCAATATGAACATGGAATTTGATCGACTAGTTTGGAAACCTTAGGATTGGTGCTTCGACTAGTTTTCTTTTTAATTTTTTGAATGATATGTGGCACTCCTCTATCCAGTTGAACTCTTTATATTCCCTTAATAGCTATTCAAGTGGATAGGTCATATCTGAATAATATCTTTTGAATTTTGTGTAATAGCTCGTGTGGCTAAATAACACCCTGACTTGTTTTGGGTTTATTGGTGGTTTTAGGTGGAGGATAATTTTTGTTTTTGCAAAGTCAACCTTAATACCTTCCTTACAGACAATGTGCCCTAATGATATCCCTATGGGGGTGAAAAATATACACTTCTTGATGTTTAGGGATAGTTGAATTTGTCGAAATAAATCCAACATAAGCCTGAGCCATTTGCAATGATCCTTTAACATGGAGTATATTGTCCAATCATCAAAGTATACTGCCATGGTCTTGTAAATATATTCTTGAAATTCTTTGACAACAATTCTAGAAAATGTTATAGGTGCATTCTTTAATCCAAAAGGCATAACCTTGTAAGCAAATGAAACAAATTCACATACAAAGGTTGTCTTTTTCTAGTCTTCTTTAGCTATTGGCACTTGGTTATAACCTGAGAATCCATCTGTAAATGAGTATCATTCATTTCCTACAACCTCATTTAAAATTTCATCTGCATAAGGAGTTGGAAATGGGTCTGTCAGTGTTACTTTATTTAGTTCTCTAAAGTCGACACAAATTCTTAGTTTGGTCGGATCATGTTTCTTAGGTTGTACAACCATTAGACTTGCCCATTCTGATTGGTCAATAGGGTAGATGATGCCTACTGCAAGCATGTTATAAATTTCCTTTTTGACTATCTCTTTGTATTTGTGAGCTAGCTTATATGGCCTTTTCTTCATAGGTTGAACATCAGGTTTAGTGTCAATATTCATTTCTCCCATTTCATGGACTAAGCCTTTGAGGTCTTTATAATCTCTAGTAAATAAATATTGGAACTCTTTTCATAAGTTCACTATCTCTGTGATCTACGCTTCATTCCAGTAGTCACCAATCTTTGCCATTTTTGGTCGATCATCATTTGAGATGTCGAATTCCCTAGTTTTGACTTTAGCATCTAGCCATTATGGTTCTTTGAATTCATTGATTGGTCGACTTCCTTCCTTAAACTATGAGAATGTGTCAGGGAATTCAGCTGCAGTCATTCTGTTGGTATCTTGTTTGTCGATTGTTTCCACTTTAAGGACTGTACAAATAGGTTTGGTTATTTTGACATGGTTTGATTTCCATATAAAGATTTTCCCTTCTGTATTTTCATTTTCTAACTGTAGTCTTGTCGACTGTGGTTTTTTCATTGTTTATATATTGTTTCATTTCATTGTCTGTCGGTTATCTTTTAAGCGTTTGTTTTCTGTCGGCTCTATAAAGTGTTTAATCTGTTTTTCCGGTTCGACCAGGTCTTCATTTTGAGGTATAAAGTTGAAATCTTTAATGAAATTTTCTCTGAGTTCATTCCATAAGAATTCTTCACCTCTATATTCTTACATTTTATACCATTTGTTTAGTAAGTCGAAGAAGGTTGATGGGAACAGGTGTGGCCATGCTTATTCATCCATGTATCCAAGTTTTCTCCATTCTTTTTCACATGTCTTAATGTGATCTTCTGGATTCTGTCCTTGAGTGAATATAGGTATTTGAGCCTGTTTGGTTAACTTATTTCCTCCAAACCTTTCGAAAAAGTAAGTCAAAGATGATGTCCAGGTCTGCAATCTTATCTGATGGGTATCCCACCATCGAGCAACTTGGCCTGTAAAATTTTCTACTAGGCTTTGATGTCGGCGATGGTCACCAATATTTTTGAAAACATGTTCTACATGCATGACTGGTGATTCTCTTTCCTTGTATCATAGTATTTGTGTAGTATTTACATTGGTAGGTTGTAGAGTAGGGTATTCTCTAATTTTCTTCTCAAATATTTTTGGGACAATGGACACTATGAAGCACTGTTGGGTGGGATTTTTCTGCACTTTTTGAATAGTCCAACACCCTCTTGCTTGTGTTTCATAGTTCTTGATCTCCCAATCATATAATTCTGTGTCTAAATTATAACCAACTAAGTCTTGGTTGCCTAAATGAATTTATCCATAGATATTAGGTTCTGTATAATCTGGTAGAGTTGTCGGATGTCGACTTCTTCATCGATAGGTTCAGTCTAGGGTTCTCCTTGAGATGGATGAATGGGTACAATGAAATTTTTTCCATTTCATTTTAATTTGATTCTCTCTTTGTCTAGGGATATCGATGCTTTCATCTTTCTACCCCAGGGTCGACCTACTAACGCTGCGAAGGAATTGGATCCTTCCTTAGGGTCAATGATTTCGAAGTCAACTTTGGTCGAGATTCCTTTTATAGTTGTGTCAAAAATTTTCTAGACTCCAATATGTTCAATTAGGCCCTGGTCGACTAGATTCAGGTATATACTTGGCTCAGATAGTCGAGGTCTTCCCATTTGTTCCCAAGTGTCACAAGTCATGATGTTTACTTGTGATCCAAAGTCGAGCACTACTTGTCGGACATGATATCCTTTGATTTCCAGGTCGACAAGTGGGTCAACATCAACTTTATCTTTTTTATTTAAGCTGCAAATATTCTTCGTTTGTTTTTCGGAGTTGTTATGTTTTATTTCATATAGTAAGTCGATGAACTGAGATACTGAGTTGTCTTTTTGTACAGGCTATATTAATTGCTTTATTGTGTTATGTCGATTGTCATTAGCTTGTTCCTGTCATGCAAATTATTTGAATACATTGGTTGCTTCTTTGTATGTTTGTTTTTCTTTAAGTGGATTAGGGTAGACATTTTTCTCTTTTATTTTGCTGATTCTTGGGTTATCATTTCCTGTTTTTGTCCCTCATCAGGTTACAATATGCAATTTTTTTGTGTTTATTACATCATTTTTTTGCACACACGACAAGACATTAACATTTTTTTTTGTATTTTTTTTTTCCAACATGGTAGGGAAATCCTCTACTGAGTGATCGCCTATTCCTCAATGAGTACAAAATTTGAGGTCAGTTCTGTCTTTATATGGATAGTCTGCATACCGATGTCCCTCCTTATAAAATGTAAAGCATTGGATGGGTCGACATGGTCGGTTATCTCGATTTCTAGAGAATCGACCTTGACCTTCGTAGCTTCCATGTCGATTGTCATACTGATGCTCGTATCTTTGAACTTCATATATCTGACTGTTTTGATCATTTGGTAAGTTGTTTTGCTCATTATTTTGTGCAACTGTAGTGGTTTGGTAGACTGCATGATAATTCTGTCAGTTCTTCATGTTCAGATGGTAGTCAGCTATGTTATGATTTTTAGTTTCACAGATTGCACACCAGGATGCCTTGCCGTTCTTCATGTTCAACGGGCAATCTTTTGTCGAGTGGTCTCCATGCTCTTGGAAGATGTCACAAAAACATTTCATCTGCACGAATTGAATGTCCTATAAGTTGTATTCCTGTCGATAGTTGTCTTTGGAATGTCTGGCCGTCAAGCACTTTGTGCACCGTATATCCTATTTTTTGAGGTTTAATTCCTTTAAATACTTATATACACTCTCAAGATATTCTTCTAGTCTGTGATTGGTGGAGTATGCTGGTATGTCCTTGTCCATTTCCACTTGGAGATATTTTGTAAGGGCATCTTCATAAGACTTGAATATTTCCAGACTTATGTGTCGGCAGATTTTCTGATATAAACCTGGAAGAAACCACTGGATTAATAATTGTTCATCTATAACATACTCCAGTTGGCTAAGAAGGTATTTCCATTGCTTATCATAATCGCGCACAGTTTCTCCTGGATTCTACGATGTGATTTTTAGTTTTTTCGCTGCCAGATTTTTTGCATCTAGAGTTTTGAAAAATGATAGAAACTATGCTTTGATGTTGGCTTTGGTTGCTCAAGGTTGTCTTTCAAAAAAGGTCATATACCAAGTTAATTCCATTTTCCTCAAGGCATTGAAAAACTGTGCCATCTGTTTGTCTTTATCCGTAACTTGGTTAGCCTCCCAAGTCGACTCACAGACAAACCAGTGTCATCTGGGGTCCTCATCCCCCTCATATAAAGGAATGTGTGCTGACCCATGACCCATTTTGGAATCATTGTTGCTTCTCTCAGGAGGTGGCGGTGGCGGAGGTGGGGGTGGGGGTGGTGGGGTTATTGGTTTATTCGTCTCTGCGGAGCTATCATCGATGGAACTTTTGTCTCTGTTGGTTGTTTTTGTCATTTCATCTTCAACCGACAGATAGTTGATTTCAACTTCTTCTGTCGATGTCCAACTGCAGTTACCTGTCCACATTTTTGAATGTTTTGTGTCTTCCAAAGCTATATTTATCAGCGGGGGTGCTTCTTCATGTGTCAGTAGAAGTAAGTGGATACTTTGGTTGGAGGGTACCGCTTGAAAGGTAACCCAATTTCCTTCTTCTAGTCAATGGATAATGAGGTGTCTTATAGTGTATGTCTCATCGTCTAGTCGACTCCATATACCAAAGTCACCAACTCCTAGTTGGAGGTCCTCTTCGACAATAGTTTGTATCCGGGTACACGAATTCAATGAAGATAGAGTTTTTCCTTCATGGGGAGCTCTTAATTGGAGAGCTTCTGGATGCTCTATCCACAATTCTTCCTCTGTATAGGACGCCTCTTCTTCCACTCCTTCTTCTTATCGGTCATGACCTGAATTTGGTAGATTTATTTCCTGGTCAGTATCCCTAGGACTCCTTCCTCGGTGCAGTGCTAAGGCTCTTTCTCTTCTTTCTTCTCTCCTTTGTTGTCTCTCTTCCCTCTCTATTTTCTGAATGTCTGACATACCTTTGTGTGATACTATCTTCTTGATTTCCCTTTTGGTCGACTTCTCATCACTGGTGAATGGTATCTACCTCTATTCAACTCGAATCCACTCCACTTTATCCCAACATATGACCAGCTACCCTCCTATAGCCTACCTGACGCTTTTAGAAATCCTGGATAGTTCGGTCTACTTGCTTAGGCAGTATTCCCACTCCCTTTCTGCAATGAATTTTTCCCACCTCTTTTGCTTTTCCGCCCAGTTAGGGTTTAATGGCAGTCCGTGAAGTGATGGACAAGGTTCGATAATATAACCCACTCCCTTCTTGATCATGAATTTAAACAACAAGGTCGGTAAGGAACATAGAAATTTCTCAGTGAGGTCTATGTAAAATTTCTCCTTGACGGTTTCCACCGAAGTTCTGTCTTCTACTACTTGCTCCTTGCAGAAGTTGTTGACGATTTTTTTGAACCACTCCAACAAGTTTTTTCTTCCCCCTCGGATCAGTTTTTCTAGCAACTATTGTTCTTTAGTCCCTTTCGGATTTTTCATCCATAAGTTTCTTCAGAAGTTGGGGCATGGATTCTACAAACTTCTCATGTGTTTCTATAAAGAATCTTGTGTTTGCTTGTGTGGTCGTTAATCTATTTCTTCGTGTGTAATTTTGTAGATAATTTGCAACTTTACATTCCCACCAGTCCTTAATCTCCTATTCTGATATCATCTGTTTGCATACATCTTACACATGTACTATCGACAATGGAACCAATGTTGTAATCTCACAGATCACATAAGGTTACCAATAATACATACCAAAACATACATACATAGCAGAGACAAGAGATTAGAACAAGTAGGTGAATTAACATATTATATTACATGAATGGGTCCATACATTATAGAGAACTGAACCGAGTTCTCATCTGGCTCAACGGCCTAATATATATGATTACAAAATAGTTACAAAATAACTACCTATCGGTTCGGTGAACCGACACGACCTTAGGTGGCTGACCTAATCTCTAGCTTAGTCGGCCAACCAACTTGGTCGGCTGATCAACTAAGTCGGTTGATTAACTTAGCCGGCTATCGTTCAAGTCGACTTATTGACTTGCTCCTCCAACAGTAATGTAGCTCAAGTCATCAATGTTACAACAAAAAAGTACGATGTAGAATCTATTTTTACCTAAAAAACAACCTCAAATTCAAATAGATTGATCATCACTGACCAACAAGGGTACATGGAACACCTAGAACAAAATAAGACTCAAGAAGTTTAATAGTATTAGGCTTTAGAACATGGTTTGCTTGCAAGTAAAATTTAGTCATTAAAGTCTGTCCTTGAGAATTATTTTAGTAATACTCAAGCCTGCAATTGGCCTTCTTCTGTTCAAATTTAAATTCAGATATTTGTGTATATCTTATTATAAATGACTCTCCCCATGAGGATCACCTGACCATCTTTCTCATGTAAATCAAAATTCAAAAACAAATACCTTCAATTGTCTCCAGTTTGTCCAAAATGATATCTTCACTGTAATTAATACATCAATGATCGAATTGTCAGGTACATCAATGATCCAATCGTCTAACGATACGTCATGGAATCAACCGAATATGATGAATATTCACACAGTAGCTTCAAGTTATATTCCATAGGTGTGGCTATCGCCTTACATTCCAACATTCTGAATCTCTTCAGAATATCCACTGCATACTTTCCTTAACCAAGGTTAGTCAAGGAAACACCTTTTGATAAATCCATCTCTAGCTCCTTTCTTGTTTCTTTAAATTATTTCTTGTTTTTCATTTTTATGATCTCCATCTCCATCGATTAGAGTGTGAAGTGTGACAAGGTGGAGTATGTGTTAACAGTGGCTCCACAAGGGGAGAACATGCTCATGTGAGATGTTGAGATCCCAACAGTCTTCAATGATGCTTTTCTCTGAAAAATCAATCACTCTTTTTAGTATCATATCCCTAAGGCTAGATAAGGTTTTCGATGCACAATAAATGACCTTAGGAGACACATGTTGGGATTTTTATTGATGCATAATCTTGCCTAAATCCCATCAAAGACATACCCTTACTTTCCCCAGAGATATACTTGTACTGACAAAAACAAATCCCAGGCCTTATCCAAAATTTGACCTAACAGAAATGTGTCCCAACTCTGATTTGACTCTGTGAATCAATAATATTAATGCATTCCCAATTTATAGAATGACAAAAGAATCTAGCCTATGACAAAAAGAAATATAAACCAACCTCCCAAATTTGGGACTGCTCATGTGAATGTAGAACAATGTATTTAGAATGAAACAACTTGCAAAAATCGTAAAATAGAAGATATAATTGAAATGAATGCAATGAAGAAAATTCCTAGTAAAAATAAAAATTTTCCACTAGCCTACACCATTACCCAAAATGGACAGAACTCCTAATTTTATTTTTCTCGTCCTTTTTTTTGTTCTCCTTTTTGTGGCCCTTTAGGGTTGTTACTGAAAGTAATAATTTAGTAATTGTGCATTGACTTGAATATGTTTTTCTTCTCCATCCAGATTAGTTAGATGAAAACTGTTCTTCACTGCTTTTGCAGTTTATTTGGGAATGGCCCAACCAGAGGATATTGAATTTACCATATTTCCCTGGTCTCTCCCTTTTCTTGTCCCACAAAAGGACCTTATCTCCGACTTGCAACACTAGATTCTTGAGATTCTTGTCGAAGACATGCTTGGTTTTATTCTAGTAGTTAGTGAGGTAATCGTAATCATGCCTATGGTTCTCATCCAACCGAATAGAAGCATCGACATGGGCTTGTAATGCGTCGAAATTAGTATCAGAAGCATCGACATGGGCTTGTAATGCCTCTAAATTAGTATCAAATGCTATAACAATTTATACACTGACAATATCAAGTTGATAGGAAACACTACATCCAAACTATAAACCAACTTTAAGGGGCTCTTTTCAGTAGCACATTTTTTGGTAATGTGATCAGCCCATAAGGAATACTTAAGTTTGTTGTACAAGCTCCTCTTGTTGTCCCCGACAATCCTGTTAATGATACACAATAAGTTCTTATTGCTTGATTCATCAAGGACATTTCCTTGTGGATAGTAATGAGATGAATGTGAGAGCAGAATGCCATATCATGCACATAAATCAATTAGCTTTGCAGATTTGAACACACTAGCATTGTCTATAGTTATTTTTGTTGGTACCCTACACCTAATCACCAAATGCATCTCCAAAAAGTCAACTATGGATGTACTAGAATACTATCAAAGAGAAACTGCCTCTACCCATCGAGTGAAGTAATCTATAGCTATTAGAATCAATTTAAAAACATTAGTGGAATTTTCATGGAAGTCTCTTATAAATTCCAATCCCCGTTGCTGAAAAGGGCCGTCCATGATCAATGGTTCCAAAGGAAAAGTAGGTTACCTTTGGCATCCTAGAAGCTTTTGACTTTCGTCACAAGACCTTACAAACTGGTGAATATCTACAAATAATATTATCCAGAAGTAGCCATCCCTAGTGATTTTGTGAGTTGTTGTTCTAGCAGCAAAATGCCCCCCACAAATACCAGATTTTAATTCCTCCATTAGTTCTTGAGCCTCTATGGAATCTACACATCTTAGGATTACCTCATTGGGGTTCCTCCAGCCCAAATTGTCATTAGTTAAAAAATATTCATGGCTGCTAATTTAAGAGATATTTGTTGACTTTTATTCAAATGAGGACATGCTAAATGGTGTAAATAAAATGACAAATCAACATATCATTCATCATTCATGATATTGCAACTAAGAAAAAATTACACATACCTTGATGGGGTATTCCTCTACCTGCTTTGTATTTTCAACTAATTCAAGGCTTCCTTCTACCATCAGTTTCATCAATCCTTCCCCCCCTAAAAATATTTGTTGACTTGAGTTCGAAATCATATTCTTGTATCTTAGCAATCTAAATACCTCATCTTCCTCGACATTCTTTCCATGAAAGAATCTGTTTCACTGTAGGATGAGGCAAGTAGGCCGTGACTTTAGCGTTCCAAATATATTCTTGAAACCGTTTTACTACCTGAACTAAGGCACACCACTAATTTTCCATGGCGGTGTATTTAAGCTCAAATCCCCTCAAGTCGTTGCTCATAAAATCTATAATCTCCTCAAAACCATCACTATTTTTCTGTAACAACATAGCAGCCAAAGAAAAATCAGAGGTGAATGAAATTTTTTGAAATTCTTAGCTATGATTTGGGATTACCAATACTAGAGCTTGAAATAGGGCTTGTTTGATGTTCTTGAATGCCTATTTAGCCTCCAAAGTCCAAACTATATCATGTTCCTTTTTTATCATATTTGAGATGGCATAAGTGATTTCAACGAAATTGGGCACAAATCTTAGAAGGAAATTTATGCTCCCAAAGGATTAGATACCCTTCTTAATTTGGGGTAACTGAATCTCTTTTAAGATTGCACTCTTGTTGGATCATTTTTTACATTGTCTTTGAATACTAGATGCGCCAATAATTTTCCTTCGACTACCCCAAAAAAAACTTCTTGGGGTTAAGTGAGATTCCAAAGGATCTATGCCTGTCAAATATCTTCCTCAGGTGCATGAAATGGTCTCCCCTACACTTAGAATAAACTGTCAAATCATCTTGGTAAACCATGATAACTTTGTTAAGGAAATAAGAGAAATAATATGGCTCTTTGTAATGTGGTCTGAGCATTTATCAATCCAAAAGGCACACGGCCATGGACATACATTCCATAAGGGTGGTGAATGTTGTCTTGTATTGGTCATTTTCATCAACTAGTACCTGGTTGTACCCTGAGAATCCATCCAACATGGACATCATTCCAGCACCTGTAACTGTAACACATATTCCATGCTTGGAAAATATAGTTATCTTTCAAGGATGCAAGGTTCAAATTTCAAAATGTTGCAAATTCTAATCTTGTCATTCTTATGGACTGGTACAACATTGGATTCCCACTATGATTAATAAGAAGGAGTGATGAATTCTGCTTTGAACAACTTCTGCAATTATTTTTGTATGATGGGAGCCAACTTGGGATCCATGTTCCTTTTTGTTTTCCTGAAAGGTTTGGCTTGTTTTTTTAAAGGATTTTTATGCTTGATAACCTCAGTACTGTAGGTTTTTAGCTCATCATATGACTATGCAAAAACATCTTTATACTCATAGATAAAATCCTCAATAATTTTCCATTCTAGATTGCATACTTGAGCACTCTTCACTGGTATTGGACTTTCCTTAGAACCCATATTGAGTTAAATGACCTTCTCATCCTTATCAATGACCTTTGAAGCTTTAAAAGCAACAGAATCATAAATATTTTTTTCCAAAGGTACCAAACCTCTAGGGATTTTATTACTTCTCAGTTGTACCATTTGTTTCTCTGGATCACTATTTTCTTATCCCTAATCAATCTGGGGAGAGGCAGTTGCATTTAGACTATTCAAACAGGGCTCAGCATGTAATATTAGTGTAAGCACTGAAGTAATGATAATGACATCATCAGGAGATTGTCGCTACTTGATATTAATTGAGACACTAACCTACACTCAAAATCCCGAGATAGAATCAGTTGCGTGTACACAACAACAATAGAAAGTGTCAAATCAAAACCCACCTGTTGTTGGTTATAAAAAAATCAGAGCATGAAAAAACCATGAAGTTGATTCAAAATTTTAGGATCACAATATTATGATTCTAAATAGAGGATGTTTTACTAAGATCGACTTTTGAATGTAGTCTACACCTATCTCTAAATCTGATTTTCACCATCTGAAATGACTTTACAAAATTCTTGCCAACTACACTAAGGAAAAAAGGTCACTCTAAATCAATGATGATGAGACCCCTGTAAGCAAATTGAATTTACAAAATACAGAAATAAAGGCACCATTCTATTTCTCAATTTAATGAAAGTACTTGAAAAACAAGAAGTTAGTAAAACCTACAGAACAACAAAATCTAGGTATAATGTGAAACTCTCCAAAGGTCTATAGTATAGTGAATAATAATGTTCGCCAACAAATAAAAAATACAGTAACAAAAGCTTGCTTAATGGGAGAAACATTGGAGCTTACTATTATCTTGCAGGTGTACATGCATGTGATAATGATTTCAACCAAACAAATTAAGGTTTATGGTTGGCTATGAACAACTAATGGTCCTCTACGTGTTATGGAATTCCTAAGCTAAGTCTAACTATATATTTAGTTTTTTTTACAAAAGCACTGAACAGAGAGGATATAAATGTTTATATTAGAAAAAATGACATGCCATATCATAAGTTTAGACCATGTTGAAGGAATATGCTATGGGAATGTTAATTTACCTAGTTAAACTGTACAATGCTACAACAACTTTCCACACTGGTAGAATTTGTTTCCATACAGCTTACATCAAAACCTAGTGTAAATAGCTAAAGATGGAGGGTGGGAAGTCAACTATAAAGAAACATGTAAACATTGAAATACAACCAAAATTGATTCATTCACTTAGAATTCACTCAAATTTTGGATCTCTTACACAAGTTTCTTTACAAGTTTCCCAAAACAATAGCGACTTTTCCACCTTCCCTTCTTTCTTAAACACAAGTAAATAAATCAACCAATATGATGGAAACCTCTACTAGTATAACGCTGGATGCATTCAACACATTGAATCTCACAAAATCCCAGTGTCCTATGAAAATACTATACATGCCTTTTTCTTCTCAGAAATACTAGCTACTAAATTTTGAATTTTTTCCTACTTGTAAGTTCGACTGACTGAACTTGAGGAAATCTAATTACCTAATCTCATAATGCCACAAAAAAACAATGAAACTTGATCCTTTAACTACCTGAAAATGTTTTATTTTGTTTGGATGATGTTTGATACCAATTCAAATCCACACAAAATAAATACATCCTAGTGCAAAGACACCAGGTTTGTTTTCGGCTATAAAAGAACTTTTACTTGTAGCTGCAGGACCACTTGACATGGTAGCTTATTTTGTAATCAAGTTAATTCCATGAACCCATACTTCTGCATCGACATCATTTATTTCTTCAAAGTGAAATTCTCTTTTTCTTCATAGTGACAATTCTAAATGCCCCTAGTATATTGGCATCACGTTTCTCATGATTTCTCTGGAATGTAGGACTTGGTCCCAACGCAGATTCCTTAATGTAAACATTTCTTCTCCATGACTTCCCCCATGTTAGCACACCAGATTTAAGCATCCAGACCATATTCATATGTGGAGCACCTTTACCCTGATTTGTATGTTTGCAGAGCTGATCACCAGTAAGAACCAACTTCCTTGCAAGAATCCTTCCCTTTATACCTTGATGTTTGACTATGAGCTGGTGAAGTTTAGGGATTTATTACCCTGGTTTGGGAGGTATGCACCAGCAGATTTAGGCCTTACAATTTAGATTTCTATCCATGCAATGAGTATTTCATTAATCCTGCAAACTATTTTTTTGGAGGGTATATCGATCTTGCTAAGTGTCTTTCTTTGTTTAAATATCTTGTCTGATGATACTTATACTAAAAAATGGTGGTTATTTTGTGCTAGAAGAGTTTTCCTTTGTCCAGTAGACAAGCATGAATCCTAAAGATGGTACCTACCACTTCAGTTTTTGCAAGTGGATTGAAGAATACCAAGTAAAATGGCCCCCACACTTTCACAAAGGAAAATCAGTTGAGGGTTGTTGCTGAAATTGATGAGACCAAGCAGACTAAAAAGGACAAATGGAAAGGTCCTACATACGATGTATCTAATGACCAATAGGATATTAGACATGGAAAAGAATGGTTGATTCCCCTTTCCAAGCTCCGATGGGGGCTGGTACGCACAATGCTATTATGAGTTCTTATGACTATATTAGTACTACTCAACAAAAGTACATTTCTATAATTTGTGTCCCTTCCTTTCAGTTAGTTAGCTTTGTATTTTTCTATTCCCAACTTCTACATTTTGCTATTATATATTATTTCAGTTTCAATCAAAATACCAACCACATATCTTTAGTCTACGAAACTTGGGTATAATTCTTAATAACTAACTCATCTACTCCATGTTGATGTAATTGGATCTCTAATTTTTACTTTGGAAGGGGTCTAAAATTATAAATTTACACCAGAAAAGTAGATTTTGCTTGATAATATACATAATTATTATTTTTAAACAGCTATGGATTTGACAACACAATGGATGGGTACTACATTGCTTTTGACTTTATGGACAAGCTTATTGTTCACATCTCGAAGAATTTCATGAATTTTCCTAAGATTAAGGTAAGGGATGTTCTCCATTTGGTTGAATGTTCAGTATATGTTCTTGAATTCAATGGAAACCCCTTTATTGATTATAATTTTTTCATATTTTTTGTAGGTTCCACTCATTCTTGGTATCTGGGGACGCAAAGGTCAAGGAAAGTTATTTCAATGTGAGATTGTGTTTGCAGAGCTGGGAATCAAGTGAGAAATATTTCCCATTCTTTCCCTTTGGCACAAATATGCGGTGTCATTCAATTTCTGAGAAAGTAAACACAAATACACATTGTGTTTTATTCTGCATGGATGCTTGTTCTTTTGATCTTAAGAGTAAGGTATTCTCCAACATGCTTGGGAAAAATATTGATTACGGGGTCATTTTAATTGTGTAATTGCTTAGTGTGCCCATAGAGACTAATTGGAATCAATCAAAGGATTTTTTTGGAAAAGTAACAAAGTTTAGGATACTTACAAATAGTGTTACACATAACAATGGAGTGTAAAATTCAAGGGAGATTTTCAGTTTCTAATATTGATCTGATTTCTAATCAATGAAACAGATAAATTTTTTTAGAAATTTTGCAGCTTATAAATTTGCGTAGCTTTCTTATATTTTTCCCAAATTGGCACCAATAACAATTTAAGGGTTAATGTAATTTACAACAGAAATATACTTCCTTAAAACCTTCCCTGTTTCAACAAGTCTTTTCCTACTAGTTTCTAACTTGTCTTTGGTTTTTGTGTCTTTGTAGCCCAATTATGATGAGTAATGGAGAAATGGAGAGTGGAGATGTAGGAGAGCCTGCAAAATTTATCAAATAACGATACCATGAAGCATCTAGAATTATCAAGAAAGGGAAGGTGCATGTGCTCTTCATTAATGATTTGGATGTAGGAGCTGAAAGAATGGGTGGCACAACTCGGTACACATTGAAAAACCATGTGGTCAATGCCACCCTCATGAAAATAGCTGATAACACAACCAATGTTCAACTGCCTGGCATGTACAACAAACAAGATAATCCTCATGCTCCAATTGTTGTGACAAGAAATGATTTCTCAACTTTGTACGCTCCATTAAGTGATGGGCATATGGAGAAGTTATATTGGACTGCTACTCGCGAAGAAAAAATTGGAGTCTGCCAGGGTATTTTTTGAGAAGACAATGTAAACAATGATGACGTTATGAGGCTTGTAGATTCATTCCCGGGCCAGTCAATTTGTATGTGTATTGGACTGAATGTCTTCATTACTCCCTTCCCAACTGTAAAGTTTTAATAAATCAATTAGGATATATATATATATATAAGTTATTTAATTTTACAAAATTCTATATATATAAGCTATTTAAATCTACAAACTTCTATTGAGAGTCTTATGCAAAACTACTATATTGTTGCTATCTTCTAGATTAAACTATGTTGAAGTTTAGAAGTTCCCACTTTTTGAGTGGACACCTATCATCAAGGGTCTAGTTAGACACCCATCGTCAAGGATATATCTAGGCTATGGTTAGACCCTAATAATGGGTGGGATGTCCACTTTGAAAGATAGAGACTTCTAAACTTCAACACTGTTTAATTCAGAAGATAGAAACAACATGACTAACTTTGGAATCGTTCACTCTTAAAGAATACTATAGTTCTCAAATTCAAGATAACCCTGTTGTTTTTCAAGTGTACATTCTACCCATCATCATGGGTCTAGTCAGATCCACCCATCATCAAGGATCTAGGTAGATTTTGGATAGACCCTTGATGATAAGTGGAGTTCCCACTCAAAAACTAGATACTTCTAAACTTCAACACAATTTAATCCAAAAGATAGAAACACTATGTCTAACTCTGGAAACATTCACTCTTAAAAAATACTATAATTCCAAAATTCAAGATAACCCTATTTCTTTTATAAAAAAATTATTTTCTGAACATATGTAGATTATGCAATAGTATGACTTATGTCCCTGCAAAATTAAATTGGAAATTAGCTAAAACATCTCTACATATCCTAAACACTTGGCCACCTCCGTAGAGATGCAATAGCAACATAATTTCCCAATAAGATTTGGCCTTTTATAAGGTCTACATAAGCCCTAATGATCTGGTGATATTCATCTTCAAAAATTACACTGATCCAATATGGTACAATGGGTATTAATCTATGGTTAAAAGAACATAACATGTGTTTTTAACTCATATTCTAAACATAATGTGAGACTATCCTTAATGTATGTTCCACATAACATCGCATGGTGCGTGGTTCAACATAACATCGCATGATGCACGGTTCGACATAACATCGCATGATACACGATTCGACATAACATTGCATGGTGTGTGGTTCGACATAACATCGCATGGTGCGTGGTTCGACATAACATCGCATGATGTGCAGTTCGAAATAACATCTCATGGTTCAAACGGTCAAGTCTTATGGTTAAGACTTGGCATCTGGCAATTTGTGCACCGTCAAGAGGTAATATAAAATGGTTCGTAACATGCTCGCGTAGTTAGTTGGCAACGTTCTGGTGGTCTTGCACACTGTTAAGGGGGAACCTCAAAGGGTTCGTGAAAATCCCACGCGGTCAAGTGTATACCCTCTAGCGGTCTTGTGCATGTATAAATGGCACTATTTTGGTGGTTAGATGAGGGTGCATGGTCACGTTTGCTGTGACATTTCTGGAGTTTATTTGTATGCTGTGATATTTGTGCTGCGACATTTGTGGAGTTTAGTTATATGCTGCGACAACGGATATAGAATTTGGAACAGCTCTAAATGTAACAGATATCCATTTTGTGGTGGGATATCAATACCATATGGTATTAGATGGAACCGTTGGGAACCGCTATGACATTTGGCGGAACAGAAATGGATGTAATGTACACCCTTTTGCAACGTTTCGGGGATATGGAACGTCGTGGTAACATAATGTTTGTGCAACGATTTGGCAGGATTGCATGATTCAGTTTTAGAATATGGTTGAAACGTCTCGATGGAAATTAAAAGATAGCATATGGAAGATGAAAATATGGGTAGAAGATGAGTCGAAACCGTTACTTATCCTCCCACTGAACACTTAAATAGAGGGGGTTCAGATTGTTTAAAACACGGGAGCCCAGAGCATCATTTTTCTATTATGAGAAGCTTGTAGAAGCACTGAGAGTTTTACTGTGAAGTGTCCAGATGTTGTTGTTGGGGAAGTCGACATTCTCTGTTATAGTTTAGCTTTCTTTGCCTTTTGAAGGCTAATTGTAATTTCTAGAAGAGAGGTCTTGAAGACTTTGTACAACATTCTATTTACAGTTGTTGAAGTTGAGTCCAGAACCATTTTTGTACCATTTTAAAGAGATTAATTGGATCGGTACCCATTGGAGAGGGACCCAGAGACGTAGCCCACCGAAGGGGGTGAACTTCATTATCAAATTCTATTTGTGACTCTCTGATCCTGTGTTTGGTTTTCCCACATCTGTTTATCAGTTTTGCTTTCCATTTCCATTTTAATCATTTAATTTCTGTTAATGTTGTTTCATGAATTAAGCAAACTGGAAAATGCATTCTTTAAAAACTTTTAATGCACTCAAGTTGAGATCCAACAGATGCATATTATGGTATCAGAGTAGGTTAACTACTTGTGCAATTTTGTGAATTCTTATGAGGTCCAGGTTAAAGCTTGGTGAAGGAGATCCTGAGATTGGCTCAAGGAGAACATTATCAATAACCATGTCTTCTCCATGAGGGGAAGAAGAAGGACATACAAAACGGGAAAAACCTATTATTTCTGAAACTGAGTTTTTGGAGGTTTTTATCAGCATGAAAGCCATGATGGAAATTCTACTCGATGAGAGAGTAGAAAGGAAGAAGAAAGAAGAAGGATCTTCATCCAAAGATGCAGAAGCAAAGAAGGAAGAAAAGGGTAAAGGAGCAGGAGGTGATGGTGATCCTCTTGATACCAATCAAACTTTCTCTTCTTCTCATACTTCTCATTCAAATAATGCAAATCCTAATATGCCTTATTTCAAATTGGATGTCAAATTTGAATTGCCAATATATAATGGAGATTTAGATGCTGAAAAGTTAGACAATTGGATCAAGAAACTTGAAGTATATTGCAGGGTGCAGGGCATTAATGATGACCCTTCCAGGATTCAATTGGCCGCATTGAGAATGAGTGGTATGGCTCTTACTAGGTGGGAGAGCAAGATTCAGCAAGATCTTCGAAATAACGGTAAAATTATTTCAGTTTGGAATGAATTCATTGAAGTATTAAGGAAGCAATTTTATCCTTTAGGACATATTCAACAATTAACCATGAGTTGAAAAATGTTTAGACAAGCTAAAGGAAAAAATATTCAAGACTATACTCATGAATTCAAAAAGAGGGCTATTGCATTGAATGTTTCATTAGATACATAGGAAACTCTTCTTAAGTACATTGGTGGCATGCATTATTATTTGAGACATACTTTGTTGATGTTTAACCCCAGTAATTTGGATGATGTATGTGTTCAAGATACACATTTAGAAGCTAGGGGCAAGCATGCTAATGATACTTTTGTGAAGAAATCCTTTAAATTTGACAACAAATCGAAAGGTAAATATAAGGGGAAAAAGAAGATGGCTACTGTTAAGAAAGAGAGTGAAAAGCCTACATGTTTGCATTGTCAGAAGGGATATGATGTCTCTAAGTGTTAGAAACTTCATCCGGAGTTAAGGCCAAAGAAGTACAGAGGAAACAAAGATAAAGGCAAAGAAAAAGCTACTGCAGTAGTTATTCAATACTTGGGATCTGACTCAGGTGATGAAACAAAGGTTACAGCTGTCGGAATCCAGGGTAAGAATAAAGGTATCTCAATTCCCATCAATGCAAAATCAAGTTCTAGTGCAAGTACAAATCTTCCATCTACTTCTAAGAAAAATGATAAATATAGAAGTGCACTCTTTCATGTTCATGTCATTACAAATCACAAAAATATTGATACATTGTTTGATAGTGGTTCACAAGTAAATCTGATATCAGAAGAAGTGGTTAAGAAATTGCATTTAGTTACTATGCCTCATGAAAAACCCTATCCTCTTGGTTGGGTTACTAATGATACACAATTGCAAGTTACAAAGAAATGCGTTTTGAAATTTGCAATCACTGGAAATTTCATGGATGAGGTAGAATTGGATGTAGTACCACTTGACATTTGTGGAATTTTACTTGGGAGTCCATATTTGTATGACCGAAAAGCAGTCTTTTATAGAGAGTAGAATAAGTATCATATTTTTAAATATGGTGTGGAATATATTGTACGAGCACATAAGACAAAAACAAATCTAGCCATAGTCTCTGCAGGACAAATGAAGAGGTTGGTAAATGCTAGTAATAATTGTGTTAATGATGGTTAAGGTGAAAAATAATGAGATATCTAAATATTTGAAGGATGTGATCCTAAACATAAATCTGAACTGATTGAAATTATTTCTGAGTATGATGATTTATTTCAAGATCTGAAAGGGTTACCACCAAAGAGAGAAATTCAGCATGAGATACATTTGCAGCAGGATGTGCCACTCCTGAACATAGCTATGTACCGGATGTCTATAATGCAGAATGAGGAAATCAAGAAACAGGTTCAAGAGCTAATTGAGAAGGGGGTCATCCGGCCAAGCACTTCTCCTTGTGGCTCTCCTATAGTCTTGGTTTCGAAGAAGGATGGGTCTTGGAGGATGTGCATCGACTATAGGGCCCTTAACAAAATCACCATTAAAAACAGGTATCCTCTTCCTCGCATTGATGATTTGCTTGATCAGTTGAAACATGAAACTTACTTTACAAAATTGGATCTACGTAGTGGGTATCATCAAATCCGTGTTGCTGAAAATGATGCCTGGAAAACAGCGTTTAAAACAAAACAGGGTTTGTATGAATGGCTTGTGATGCCTTTCGAGCTCTGTAACGCACCTTCTACTTTCATGCAGGTCATGAATGATGTCTTTCATCCATTCATTGATGATTTTGTAATTGTTTAGCAAAACCTGGAAGGAACACATTGTACATGTGAAGAAAGCTTTAGATGTACTGAGGAAGGAGAAGCTTTATGTAAAAATGTCTAAATGTGAGTTTGCTAAAACTTATTTAGTATATCTGGGCCATATTATTGGTGGAGGCCACCTGCGAGTGGACCCAACCAAGGTTGCTATCATTGTAAAATGGCCACATCCTAACACCGTTACTAAAATCAGAATTTTTCTGGGTGCGGTTCAGTATTGGGGGGAATTCATTTCTGGGTTTTCTTCCATTGCTTCTCCATTACATGCGTTGACAAGCATCAAAGAAATTTTCTAGTGGGGAGGCAAGCATCAGAGAGCCTTCAACACTTTGAAGGAAAGGATTAGCACAGCACCAGTTCTGACATTTCCAAAGTTGTAGTAGCCATTTGAGATCGAAACCAATGCCAGCGGGTTTGCCATGGGATCCATTTTGATGCAAGGGAGGAAGCTAGTCTATTACCATTCAAAAATGTTCTCTACTGCGATAAGTAACTATCTAACTTATGACAAAGAGTTGTATGCTTTAGTACAGAGTGTGAAGAAGTGGAAACATTATATCATGGGAAAAGAAACAGTCATACATACTGATCATCAGCCACTTCAATATCTGCAATCTCAAACTAAAGTACAGCAAAGTAGGAATTTAAGATGGATGGGATTCTTGCAACAGTTTCATCTCATAATTAAATACAAAAAGGGAATTCATAATAAGATAGCAGACATGTTATCAAGTCCGCCTGCAAATGCTTCAATCATTCTTCAGAATAGTTCATTAACACATGGAAGTTACATTGAACAGTATGCAGAAGATAAAGATTTTAAGAACGTATATGCATCACTAATACATGGTAAACAGGAAGAGAACTATTATGTGCATAATCAACTCCTGTATCATCTTGGTAAACTCTATATTCCAGAGAAAGAGAGAGTGCATGTGATCCGAGAAGCACATAGTTCATTGATTGCAGGACATTTTGGTGTAAGTAAAATGTTGACAATATTGCAGAATCACTGTTATTGGCCTCAGATGCAAGAAACTGTAGCTAAATATATCCGAGGATGTGTTATGTGTGCAATGAGTAAGCCTAGCAATAGGAAATTGGGTTTGTACACAACTCTTTCAGTTTCCTCTTATCCCTGGGAAAGAATTTCTATGGACTTTGTAGGAGGACTACCTATGTCTAGAAAAGGGCATGACTACCTATATGTTGTTGTGGACAGATTCAGCAAAATGTGTATCTTAATGCCATGCAACAAACAGATCACTGCTGAACAAACAGCTCATCTATTCTTTCAGAATGTTTGGGTACATTTTGGGCTACCCATGTCTATTGTATCTGATTGGGATTCTCGGTTCTTGGGAGAATTCTGGTCAACTTTATGGGAGCTTATGGATACTAAACTTAAGAAAAGTACATCTTTTCATCCACAGACCGATGGGCAAACAGAGGTAGTAAACAAAATAGTGGTTCAACTGCTCAGGGGATATTGTAGTAAACATCCTAAACTTTGGGATGAGTAGTTGCAGTATATATAGCATGCTTACAATCATGCAGTTCATTCTTCCACGAAAAGATCTCCTTTTGAAACTTTTTTTGGTTATCTGCCAAAAACACTGATGGACTTCTCTTTTGGCAAAGATGCAGTGGATGGACATCATGATGCAGATAAAGCTCTAAGATTCATTCAGAGAATCCAAGCAGTGTAACAGGCAGTTCAGCAACAGTTGGAGAAGAGCCAGGCAAAGTACAAAGCCAGGCATGACAAGCATCGAGTTGATCATCAATTTCAGGTTGGTGACAGAGTTTGGTTAGATATCACCAAATAAAGAATGAAAGGTGAAGGTAAAAAGCTTAATCCTATCAGGTATGGTCCTTTTGAGATCTTGGAAAAGATTGGTACTAATGCTTTTCACTTGAATTTACCTCCATACATGCAAATTTATTTAGTTGTCAATGTTGAGAATCTTAAATTGTATGAGCCTCCTATGATCATAGTTGAGGAAACTAACATACAGATTCCTTCAGTTGATGATATGGCACCTAAATACATGAAAGAGTTGTAGGATGATGTTATTCTTGATAGAAATGTAAGGAATTCACGAAGGGGGAATGTTGAGTATCTTCGAGTGGGGCTTAAAGGCATGCATCCTAGCAAAGCAAGATGGATGGAGATTGGAAAAGTGAGGGAGCAGTACCCTCACTTACTTGCAGAGTGGATCAGGATTTTGGTGGTCCAAAATCTCTCCAATGGGGAGGAATGATCCGGTGGATTATTCATATTCAAAAATTACACTGATCCAATATGGTACAATGGGTATTAATATATGGTTCAAAGAACATAACATGTGTTTCTAACTCATATGCTAAACATAGTGCGAGACTAGCCTTAATGTATGTTCCACATAACATCGCATGGTGCACGGTTCTACATAACATCGCATGATGCGTGGTTCGACATAACATCGCATGATGCGTGGTTCGACATAACACCGCATGGTGCGCGGTTTGACATAACATCACATGGTACGTGGTTCGACATAACATCGCATGATGCGCGGTTTTACATAACATCTCATGGTTCGAACGGTCAAGTCTTATGGTTAAGACTTGGCATCTGGTGATTTGTGCACTGTCAAGAGGTAATATAAAATGGTTCGTAACATGCTCACGCAGTTAGTTGGCAATGTTCTGGCGGTCTTGCACACCGTTAAGGGGGAACCTCGAAGGGTTCGTGAAAATCCTGCGTAGTCAAGTGTATACCCTCTAGCGGTCTTGTGTGTGTTTAAATGGCACTATTCTGGCAGTTAGATGAGGGTGCACGTTCACATTTACTGTGACATTTGTGGAGTTTAGTTATATGTTGTGACAACGAATATAACATTTGGAACAACTCTAAATGTAACGGATATCCATTGTGTGGTAGGATAGCAATACCATATGGTATTAGATGGAACTATTGGGAATCGCTATGACATTTGGTGAAACAGAAATGGATGTAACATACAGCTTTTTGCAACGTTTTGGGGATATGGAACGTCGTGGTAACATAACGCTTGTGTAGTGATTTGGCAGGATTGCATGATTCAGTTTTAGCATATGGTTGAAATGTCTTGACGGAAATTAAAAGATAGCATATGGAAGATGAAAATATGGTTAGAAGATGAGTCGAAACCGTTACTTATCCTCCCATTGAACACTTAAATAGAGGGGGTTCAGATTGTTTAAAACACGGGAGCACGGAGCATCGTTTTTCTGTTATGAGAAGCTTGTAGAATCACCGAGAGTTTTGCTGTGAAGTGTCCAGATGCTGTTGTTGGGGAAGTCGACATTTTTTGTTATAGTTTAGCTTTCTTTTCCTTTTGAAGGCTAATTGTAATTTCCAGAAGAGAGGTCTTGAATACTTTGTACAGCATTCTGTTTACAGTTGCTGAAGTTGAGTCCAGAACCATTTTTGTACCATTTTAAAGAGATTAATTGGATCGGTACCCATTGGAGAGGGACCCAGAGACATATCCCAGTGAAGGGGGTGAACTCTGTTATCAACTTCTGTTTGTGACTCTCTGATCCTGTGTTTGTTTTTCCCACATCTGTTTATCAGTTTTGCTTTCCATTTCTGTTTTAAGTATTTAATTTCTGTTAATGTTGTTTCATGAATTAAGCAAACTGGAAAACGCATTCTTTAAAAAAATTTAATGCACTCAAGTTGAGATCCGACGGATCACCTAAGGAACTTCTTCTTTTAACTTGCTAAATTCAAGATGACCTTTACACAAAGATGCTTGTAGGAATTCTTATTCATGTGTAATTATAGAAATTTCAAAAGTAAATCATAATAGTTGGGCGTATATTTTCCTATTCTAACTGAAAGTTTATCTTTTTTGTAGACTTCTTTGGTGCCTTGAGGGATAGGTTCTATGATGATGAGGTGCAAAAGTGGGTCTTAGATACATCCTGTATGGATTCAAAACATTGGCAAGAAACTTGTTAACTCAAAGGATGGCCCTCCAACATTCGAAAAGCCTGCAATGACAATTGAGAATGTTCTTGAGTATGGTAACATGCTTGTTGCAGAGAAAGATAATGTGAAATGTGTGCAATTGGCCAATAAGTACATGGCTGAGGATGCTCTAGGAGAAGCTAATGAGGACTCCATCAAAAGGGGAACCTTCTATGGTTATTTTTCTTATCCATGAGCCATAGTGGGAACTTAATATATATGTATGTGTGCATAAATAGGTAGAGTATATTTAGGATTAGGATTGGGTGGCAGGAAAGAGGGATCTCCTGACTTTGATGGTGGGGACTATAGTTCAAGCTTCCCAGCATGTCAATTTGCCTGTTCCTAAAGGCTGCACTGACCCAAGGGTAGCAAATTTTGATCCAAGAGCAAGGAGTGGCAATGGAACATGTCTTTACGATTTCAAGGAGGAGAAGTAGGCATCTGATTTCTTCCCAGTCTATGCTTTTATCCTTTATAAATAGAAGTAAAGACCGTATTAAGAGCAGCAGCTAAAGCAGGAAAATGGTGGTGGAAGTAGTTGTATAATTCTTTAGAGATGGACTGGATTCATATGTCTGTGCAATGTAAACACACCATATACAAACTTACTGAGCTCCTATTGTGTGGAATGTAATCTCTTTTGAGTAGAATTTAATCTCTTTTGAGTAAAGAAATATCACTTCAATTGTTTCTTGCTTAATTCATCTTTTACCAAAGCTAGTAAGTTAGTGAGCATTTTTTTTTTAATATTTACAACTTGCAATAAGAGTCAAATAATATGCATCTTAACAAAATAACGTGGGCTATATTGGATCTTCATCAAATTTGTTTTCTATAATTAACATAACTTAGAATTAAATTTAAATTCTATATTACATTATTTAATTGCATATAAAAATGTATCTTCCACTAGTTGTACATTTGGCTGATCTCATTAGGTTGTCCTTTACTTAAGCTAGTTGTACACGTATTCTTGCTTAATAGAAGAAGCTACCATATTTATTACTTCTATAAACCCAATAAGCTTACCTAAATCCTTACCAATTTTCTCCATCACCTCGTCTTCCCATAAGGGAAAGGATAAACTTTGGACTCTCACCCAGAAAAACACGGAAGATGGGTTTAATTATGGGAACCAAGTCACCAAGAAGAACCAGCCCCACCCCAAGTCAAGGACCCTTCTTCCATTACTCTCTTCATATCCTCAAATTCATTGTAACAAACTATGAAAATCCTTGAAACATGGAATCTTACCAATACATTTGTTGTCCAATTGTCACTTATCGAGCTCATGAAAGCATCACAATTTGGCCAATCTCTGTAAAAGAAATAGATGAAGGCCTCGTATTTGAAGGCTTTAAATTTATTACAAACATATTTTGATGATACTTTTTGAACCTGGATAGAGCCTGATATCTCCATTATGAATCTTCCAACATGAGACAATTTTTTTGGTTGAGAACCATTGAGTCATTGATAGATCTAACCACATATTTAACTTATATCACTTAAAGAAGAGAAGCACCTTTAATTGAAGAACCTAGATTAATACCCTTCAAACATTGAACATTGGATGGAGACTTTGCCACTGACTCCCCTCTGGAAAAGGAGGGAATCTAACAACCAGAATTTTCCTTCAAAGCATCCTATCCTTAGTGCAGGAAGGAAGGACTTGAGGCCAAGGAGGGAACCTTTATCACCACAAACACTGATCTCATGTGGGTCATGCATAGCTTTCTCATTGGCATACAAAAGACAGTGACTAAGATCTGTTGAGAAGAATGTAAGCATATTTATTGTTCCAAGTGATGAGTAAATTGATCTCCAAGGGATCTATCTTTTTTTGACAGTAATTAAATATATTCTCAATATTGAATTGCAGTTGTTTTCTATGTGATGTTACAAACTATCTCACTTAAGTGGCATATCCCTCTGTTGGGATTCCATTCAACATTAATACCCCTCCTCTTCAATCAGTAAAAATAATAAATTCATCAATAACTTTCCCAACACAATGGTAGACCCACAATGTAGGTACAATTTAAAAAGTCCCAACTCAACATCACAATGGTAGAGCCTCCTCTTCAATTAGTAAAAATAATTAATTTGTTAACAAGTTTCCCAATGAAATGGTAGAGCCACAATGTAGATATAATTATAAAAGTCCCAACTCAACATCACAAGTAGGTTATCTCCCATTTCTATCTAGATCCATCATAATAGATGAATACCTTATAAATTGAAGTAGGGATGACATTGACAGTCATTGAAATACACAATCTAAGAAAATGCACAAGATACTAGACTACTGATGAATTGGGGTTTGGATTCTGTTTGGCATTTTTTAGGACTCCATAATAATTGAAATGATAGACCAAAAATGAGGAACAAAAAGGATAGGGATTCTGAGAACAACAGCTGAGAGACAAATTCAGCCTAAACATTTAGCAAATGGCCAAGGGGTCTCAATCCCATAAAAAATAAACCCCCCTACCACCACTTGAACAAAAACTTATACATTTGTCGGATCCTATAGTAGTTAAAAATATGTAGAGAACATTAGTTTATGCCACCTATACTATTTTCCCTGACTTTTCCTATAGGTATTTTATAGGAACTTAGTATGCTATAGGTGCTACAAGTTATGCTTAATATGTACTTGTATCAACAACTAATGGTGTTGGTCCTTTGACTAAATCTACCCTTGCTGTCACATACCCCAATTTTGTAAAATAACGTTAATTGTTTTTATTATATTCCCGAGACATTATGTTAAATTAATGCTAAGTAGGAACTGATGACTCAGCAGAGTCAACAGAAGTGGAATGTAATTCAGAATATTTTATTATTGATAAATAAATTGTGGAGACAACAACATGGGAGAGCTGTTAAAAAGAGGTTACTGGTCAAACTGGTGGATGGAACTAGGTGGAGGGAAAAAGACAAGTGGCAAAATCCTCAAACACTTCCTAAGTTGCAGGTGGAAACTTCCCTATATTTGGGGTCATGATCCCCCAAGAAAGTAGGATCAGAGCAGGTGGCTCATTAAATGACAACTAACCCAAAAAGACCTAGGCAATCTTTTAAAAGTACTCAATGAAGAGAGCTGAGGCTGCTCAGATATTTTCCAGAAAGAATTCATTCAGGTGAATGATATTCAGGAAATTCATTGAGGAAAGAGGGAAAAATAGTAAGGAAGTTGTTCTGAGAGGAATGCTGCAGTAACTTGTTTATTACAGCTTGTTAGCTGGGTGAACTTACTGATAAGTTCTGGATTATTACTGAGTTTGAGGACTGGTAACTGACGATTGTTGCACCTAGTTCCAGCCAGGGAAACTCGATCAAGCTCAGGGGTCCTGAGAAGTTGTTGTTTGAGCGCTCTCCAAGAATTGGTATGGAGGAACGGCCTCCCATTACTGTTGTTGTCCAAAGCTTAAACATGTTTTGTCACCTAACTATTTTGTTCTAGTAACTATGAATGGTTGGATGTTAAGCTAGTAGTTATTAAATGGTTTACTGATGAGAGTGTTTTAGTTTATCAGTCATAGAATCTGTTGATGAAAAATAAAGACCACTGTGTTTTTCCACATCTGGGGTTTACCAAATTGTACTCTAGCACAGGGGTAAAAATTATAAAAGATAGTATGATGAGATGGTAAAATAGTAGACTATTTTCTTTACTTATCATCAGAAGACATTATTTGTTTTACTGACAACTGTTTATGTACATAGATAAAAACTAATCTCTCATATAGTATATCTTTCTCAGTAATCTTATTATTTGTAAGGAACAGATAGAAGAATGTAATAGTTGTACTAATGAAAAGATAGATTAAGTGTACTTGCTGTGTAAACCTTATAATTGTTTTCTTCTGGTTTGAAAGAATCTAACTTTTGTATGCTAAAGAGAACAACACTGATAGTAGGAGTATTAAAATATTGTTTAGATTCTACAGTTAAAAATCTAGTTGTGTTAGTCTGTATGTATGGTTAGGGATGTAGTTTTTAATTACTAAATCTTATTTTATTTCGACTGAGCTCAAATAGAATACAGAACTGTTATTCTATTTCTTAGAGGGTACGTGAAT
>LPNX010001175.1:0-22147 GCA_001517045.1 Pseudotsuga menziesii | reverse complement strand
CTTTTATACATATAAAAGTATTTAGAACAGAGCTAGTAGTAAGGTAATAAACAATTCCAGGTAGGGTAACTTGTAACAAGTAATAATATAAAACCTGTTTTTAAGGTTACTCTATCAGTAACCTAAAATAGGTTATTAAAAACATTTAGATTTTAAATGGTAAAACTATGATAACAATTTATAATAATTATCCAGAATATTATTAAAAATTACAGTAAAAACCCTGCCAGCAAATACCATGAATAAGTTACAGAGAATAAATCTAGTACTTATCAAAATTCACAGAGTTCAAAGGTATCGAGGACAATTAGGCTTATTAAGCCAAGTTTAAATAGTAATAGTTTCAAAGCTGTACAAGTAACATAATATTAACTTAAAGAAAGTAGCATGGATAGTGCATAGCTCCAAATTCAGGGTAAACCCTGATAAAAACTTAAAGTATGTACTGGAGGCGGAGTTTCATCTCCTTGGCACCTCACGGCTACCAATATCAGTTACAAAAATAAAGCTTACATCCTGTACAATATTAATATTCATGCATGCTTAAACAGTAATCAAACGAAGACCCAAAACCCACGGTCTTGGCTTCAGCCAAGCACACATGCTAAACAAAGAGTGAAACTCTCTTAAACAACGTTCAGGTTCACCATACTGAACCAAGGTAACCACGAGGGTTACAAACCATGAATTCAAATCCATGACTGCCCTAGAGGACCAGCAAGGAGGAGTATGCCTTGGGTAAAACCAGGCTTACCAGGAGAAGCCATCTGCCGAAGTTCTGCACCTTTCCACGCCGAAAGGAGAAGTTTAACCCTGTAACAAAGATAGCTAAATATTAAAATCATGCCAACTGTTGTTGCTTAAGCTTTTGTTTGAAATAAAAAGAGAACGAAATAAAACTGTAACTTACCTTAATGCCTAATAGAAATATGGCCACCAATGAACAATAAGACTACCACGAGCAGGAAGAAGGGTAAACCCTTCATTCGTCACAGAGAAGGTTGAGCTCACAGGAAACTAAAGGAGTACCTGTCATGATGGAGAAACCCTAAGTATTTTAACACTACTCAGTAGTCAACAACAAACTACTCAACACAGTAACCCTCCACGCAATGCAGCAGATAAACCACAAGGAACTAAACCAGCAAAGGAGTCGACTAGCAGACAGTGCGAGCAGCGAGATGGACCAGGAGGTTTTGCAGAGCGGTCGAAGGCCCGCAGGCAGTGGAGAAATGAAGACTAGGGTTAATTCAAACCTTTATAAATGACAGTGTGTGGCTGGGAAGAGTCCACGTAGTCTTGTTGATAATTGACATGCAGTGGGTAGGAACTCTAATGTTCCACGACAAAGAATCACCAATGATTTATTTTCACAACCCTAATCATTCGTAGGGATTCCATAAGGTTCATCATACCATAAGCCATCACCTGCGTTATAAAATTTACCATATAAACATTAGGATAGTGTTTATAAAACATTATAGTATGTATTTGTTTCATCATCGGTCTCATACAATTAGGTATGGAGATTTGTATTTTTTGTTTATAATAAGATATAAGAGTAAAGAAGTAAGATTAATTACCATGGACCAATTTATTTATAAACTTATTTTCTTTCTATTTTATATATTGCAATAGTTTGCAAATGAAGTAAAGGGAATAATAATATAAGGTTTATAGAATTGTAATAATTCTTATGAAATGATCATTTGAACATGATGGTAGTTTTACTCTTAACCTGGTGAACCTTCTTTGTTTGTAAGATAACAATACTACTAATATTCATAGAACCATTTTCATGTTGACAAATAGACTTTTAATAAATTCAAGCCCAAGGGTTATAGAATATATTATAAGTCAATATCTGACTGATAGCTTGAGAAAACTCAGCATTCTTGGCTTGATAGTATGGACATGATTATCGTGATTGGTATTTGAGTATAATAAGTATGAAAATGTTCCGTACTATTACCAACAAACCTTTGACTTTAGAATAGAAACAATATTCTAATCATGAGTATAATAAGCCTAGGAATAATTTAGAAGGTTTTGTTTCCATACAAACTTTGAACATGGAATAAAAGTAGTATTCCAAAACAATGCAGATCCTTAAGGTATTAAAGGAAGTTTTGTATCAAGTAATAAACCTTGTGAATACTTAAAATAAGAAAAGTATAGATTTGATACTTAAACCTCCTTATATTTTTACAGTTGCAGTTACCATTTCAATATTGTTTGGATGCAGTAGTTATGAGCAATTAAAAATTAGATCTTGATGTGGTAAACCAGTTATACTTACTGTGCTAAATAAGAAACATTTATTTACTTTTACACTTGCATTTCAGTAGACACATCAAATGGTTCAGTACTCCATAAGGATACTTAATCCTGCTATCATGAAGGAAAAATAGCTATCATCTTTACTAGTAGAATTCAACTCTCTATCAGTAAGATCTTAAAAGAGATTATAGTTAAAGCTTTACCTTTAGAAGCCTGGTAAATATGACTAGCATGTATATACTTTTACTGAATAAATTTGTACAGCGAATCGTTATTGAATACTTTAGAAATTTGTTAGTAGCGACCCGAACATATTACCTGTATATCTGTAAGAGAAGGAAAACTGCTGCATTAGCTCCGAAGCTAAGTAAGCCCAGTCTGTCATCACAATCCCCCTTGTAGTCGCAAACAGAAAACAAATCAGTAACTGAAAAGAAACTATTCTTTAAGGATAAGTATAATCAAAATATCATTCAGTTATAATTCTAGTAACATAAAACTAATCAATTCAGTTAATGGCTGCATTTATTAAGAATATATGCTATTTAAAAAAAAAAAAAAAATCGGAAAATTGGGGTTATGACACTTGCTTCCTATGCTACTCCACAAACAATACAAAAGGCATGAATACATTAATGAATTCCATACAAGTTCACAACTATGTGACTGATAATGAAACAAACTATGTTTCCAGACATGAAAGTATCTTGCTATGGGAGGATATAATTCTTTCCAAGCCAATAGTGCAATAGAGTATAAGCTTCCATAATCTGTAAAGAAGCAAACTATGTCAAGACTGAAGAATGGAATGTGGGAGGAGGATAGAATTCCTGCCAGTCCAGATGTGGAAGAAAGTATAAACTTCCATAATAAGCATGGTTTAAGGCCCAATAGCTAAACAACATGTCAAATATTCCAGTATGCGTCCTGGGATGATGACCACCTCAGCTGGTTGAGTTGGAAATCAAACTGGGCACTAAAGCTTCCCCTAAATGTGATACAAATAATGCCATCTCCTTCTATCAGCAATGTAAGGAAATATGCCAACTATGATGAACAATATAGAAAATATAATCCGAGTGGAATCCAGATATTTCTATACCATGAAGATATGATACCCCCACCATAAATACCAGAATTACATTTGGGCAAAGGATTCCTTTCCAATATGCTTTGCTGCTATTAAAATCAAGTGGAAAATCAAGTGTTCCTAGCTCCTCTTCCTAAAGTTCTAGATGACCCACCATACTATTCCTTTTCTAGGCCAAAGGGATCCATAGTCACCATTAAAGACATGGAATTTGAGGCTCCCCTAGATATAATATACGCCTCAGTGAACTCAGATGGATTCAATAACCACAAAAGAGGAGCCTATTAGAATATAAAGAAGTATCTAAAGAAATAAGAGGTGCTCTACTTTGATCTTCCTCAAGATCAAGAATTTAACAAATATATGATAACCTTCACCATGATGAAGAGGAAGAATCAAGATCCAAGGATGATGATGATGGAAGCAATTGGATGCAATTAAATCATTTACCTTCTTTGTCTCACAAGTCACATTACCCAACAACTGGGATCAAGGTGAAATTGTTGGAACTTGGCTCTAGGCATGGCTATATAGGTTTTAATAATATAGGGGAAAGGAAGGTGAAGTTGTACACCACACATGCTGGAGAATGAGTACACACATCGCTCAGTTATTTCCATTCTTATAAGGGATGAAAACACATCAGTTTGGGACTGCTTCAGATCTGATCTATCACTATTATAAAGCTACTAATTCATTATTACAGACCTATATCAACATGTCACAAAACAACCAACAGTCATAGCCTACTCCAAACATGCCTAAAACAATTACATCCCTTTCTAATAGGATGAACAAACCTTAGGAAATTTATGGTTCAAACATAGAGGTCTCACAATGATCACAACTTAATCCAAACATCCTTTAAATGGTCACGGATGAGTTTAACAATTTAACAAGTATTCATGGCTCAGATCTAGAAACCCACAAGGTTCACAAGCCATATATAGAAGCCCAAAAAGTCATGGCCCTATCTACAACAGCCCACAAGTTCAAGCAAGGTCACAAATGTCACAACCCAACATAGAATCATTAATACAATCACACATCATCCTAGGAAGGTTCAGTAAGGTTTAGTAAGGTTTAGCAACCCGATAAAGACTACAACCCAGCTAAAAAAAAAACAAAGCAACAGCCTCAACCATATATAGGAATTAAACATTAGAGAAGCAGTACCATCAATGAAGTACAAACAACCTCACAAGCTCTTTGGTTGATAATGAAAGTCTTCTGGAAGAATAGTTGTCACTGGAGGCTAATACAATTATGCATTATAATTATGCCAATTTATTATTGCATTAGATGAATGTTGGTCTCGTGCGAATAGGTATCCTACGATCAATTCATAGGAACCTAGTGCATAGACCATTTTTCTCTTCGCTTAGATATGTAGAGCTCATTTATTTTTTTGAATAATGATAAGTATTTGAAAAGAAAATATGCAATCGACATAAAATAATCGAGATTCGAAAAAGTGAAGACAATTAATTCATGCAACTAAAATGTAATAAAAATATCTTTTCTCAAACCCTGAATCAATGGAAACTGATTAAAACCAGTCTAGATTCAAGCTACAACAAATGGCTAAATCAAGCATCAAATGAGAACTATAAGCATTCAAGGGACTAACACAATATTTAACCAAAATACACACAAACTTCAAAAAGCGACAAAATGCTTCAAACAAAAGCAATAAACAAACCATAAAACTTTGTCAATATATTCCTGTTAAAAACGAACATGGTTTCATGTACTTGAATGAGCTCATTCTTTCTTAGAGAAAGTGTTGTCAAATTAGTTATTTATCCTCTAATGTTAGGACACTATCTATGTGAAGAGATAGATCCTAGGCCTAGCTTTCTCAAATACCACCATCACTTCCTATCACAGACAAGAAAGAGACAATGTAAGAGATAAATATCAAAACATCAGTATTAAAATAAGTTGCATGAAGGTAATGTAGCTCAAATAATCAATGTTACAACAAAAAAGTACAATGTAGAATCTATTTTTACCTAAAACACGACCTCAAATTCACATATAGTGATCACCAACAAGGGTACATGGAACATCTGGAAAAAAATAAGACTCAAGAGTCCTTAATGTGTATTAGATCATATACAATCTTAGGTGAAATCCAATTTCCAATTCACATTCTAGCCCTAGTCCTCATTTTTGACATTTTTGACATTCTGGCTCTGGTCCTCATCTTCCACATTAAGTTCATTAGAGATATTTGTTATATTGTTTTCTCCCCTTCTTTCACGATCCGATCGCCAAAGATCTAATGCTCTTTCATATGGAAAATTGTCAACCTCCTACTTTGTTACATATAATCTTAATCATCTATCCACAATTTTATCAAGCTTGTTCCTCAACTTTGACTTCAAGAATGTCAGTGCACTAAACATTCTCTCATCCTCCACTGATCCCAAAATCATGGTTTGACATAAATCCACTAATTTGAAATATTCTGACATTCTTTCCCGTAGCAATTCGCTACCACTGAGCTTAGTCCATAATATTGTAATTGCACCATATTATTTACTATATGATGGAGAAAATTGGCCCCACATTGTTTTACCAAAGCATTGATATTGATCTATCATTTTTTCTTTATCTAAAATACCTTGACTATGTTCTCCTTGTATCTCGGCCTCTCGACAAAAATGGCTCTGCAAAATCTTGATTTTCTTTATAAAGTCAGCTTGTACCATTTTTAAATTTTGACTATGGTCCCAATATTGAGGGTATATGATAGACATGGCCTCCAACAATTCAGCTCGAGGAAACCATTCTCTTCTCTCTGATGATAATGATTTTGCAATTTCTTTCAAGTTATCTCTCACTAAAATTACAACATCGTGAAATTGTTCTCTTGAGACGGGGAAATGTTTGGTGGATCTTCCTATCTTTTCATTATAATAAAAGGGAACCATATTCCCATGAACTGCCATACATAGCATCCCTTTTTCATCAAACTTTAAAAAAAATTCAACATTTTCTATATTGATTATCTTCCTCCAATTTGTAAATGCTAAATCTGTAAAAGACTCTTCCCTAATATACAAATTATCCAATGCAAGACATGTTAATTTTCTTTCTCTTATGTATTCAACAATATACATCGTGCGACTCTTAGCCATATTCATGAGGTTATTCATTTCATTAAGCATAGGGAGAATTCTAGCCAATGTTAATAATGTCTCTATATCAATTAGTAGAAATAGAAGAGTTTGAATTTTTTCTACACTTGAGCGATGTTCATACATCACCCCTACCAAGGATGCAAATTCATTGAATAGTCTTTCAGCTGGTCCTTTCAATGATATCCATCTTGTATAAACATCTTTTAATAGTTTTTTTCCATTTGTAACACCATCAGAAAAAAAAATTTAAACTCCAAAAATCATTTGGGACTCCGACAAAAGTATGCATGAACCTCACGTACAAGATATTCAACCTTAGAAACCAATGAAAAGTTTCTCACTATTTTAAATGCAAGATTCATCCTGTGAGCCATACAATGAATACTGAGCATATATGGTGAAGCTGAGAGTTGCATTCTAGCACAAAGGCCATTACTTTGTCCTTTCATTACTGATGCTCCATCTGCTCCAACACATACTAACTTTTTTGCAATCATGGAATGATCCATACCATCAATTTCCTTCAAACTATCAATAACAAGTTCATAAATATTTTGTGTTGTAGAAATTTTGGTCATTTTATGAATTCCAAGTAGATAGGAATTCCTGATATGGCCATTGACCATATAAATGCTCATGCAAATCCATGAAGTATTATCAATAGCCTTAACTTCATCGAAAGACAGTGACAAAAATGTAGCATTTACAATCTTCTCTTCCATATCGTCCTTTTCTACTTGAGCTAGATATTTTCCCCATTCCCAACCACTCGATAAAGACCAATGAGAAGATGGAAAATTTGGCACTTGAATAAAAGATAGATATTTCATCATTTTTGGATAATCTATCATAGGACAACCATTGCATAGGAGGTGAAATATAGTGCTTAATTGTATTTTCTTTGATAACAAATTTGTTTCCATCATCTTTCCAAATTGAGATTTGATGGTTCCTACACTTTCCTTGATTTTTTTCTTATTTAGTAAGAATTCATTATATTCCACTTCAAATTGGAGATGTCAACATTCGCTAACAGATTTCCATCTGGCAATAGATTTATTCCTATCATTTGCAGTTTTCTTATCATACACCTTCCCAACATGATTCTCGATTACGTCTAACTTCATCTGTAATTTCACTACCTTCCCAAGTTTCCAACTACATGAAATGCATTTAACTTCTCGTGAGGTCTTATTCTCATTTGGTGGAGGTATTGGTTCAATACATGGGTATCTTGAGACCCAATCAGCTTTTAATTTTCTCCATGCATCCCATTGGCCCTTTTTCCTTTTTTCCGTGAATCCTTTATGTCACCTTGCAATGAAAAATATTCAACATTTGAACGACCAATTTCAGATGGAAATTCATTTGTCTCACTTTGATCATTAGAGGAATGTATTCTACCAGCCATTGTCTAGGTTGCAGATGCATTCTCAAAAGCAGTGACATCTTTCTCATCGTATTGAGGCCTGAAAAATCATAGGTGACAACAGCAAGGGATTCTCCCCATTCAATGTTCCCAACTAGCCCGTGACTGTTTGGTATGGGGAATCCATCCGGTTTGCGGTCTAGCTACTATAGGTCAAATAACAAAAATAAAGGGTTTTACCAGTAGCGACCTGGTCCACCATGTGTATTTTTGTGTTTTTAACTTTAAGTATGATATGCAAGTGCCTATCTAACATGCATATTGATAAAGAATTGAGGAGCGGTCACAATGTGATGTGCAGGTTCTTACCTCTTGTCTTAAACTCTCTCGCATCTAAATCACACACAACAGAAAACAAGACTAACTACGTTGTCCCTAGGGAGCAATATTATCAATTAATGAGTAATGTATTACTACTCATATGTTAAGATAAATCATAGGTAGTTGTTCTTAGAACTAAAACACATAAACATGAATAGAGTAATGCACAACAAGATAGCTCGTCATTTGTTAAAACATTCATTACTCATAGTGGAAATTATCATAAAATAAACCAGAGAAAATTCATACAAGAACATAGGTTCAAAAGGTTAAAACGATCTCGCAGTTAATGAAACACAGCTAAAAATGAAATAGTTCCCCTTCAACATTGTTCATTTCACAACATTTGAACATTCCACACAGCACTTTCTCCAACATGAAAAAATTGTAATTATATTATTGCAAAACGAAATAGTTCCTCTTACAATAAGTTTTTCACAAGTCTCACTAGGAAAAATCCCTTTCTCTATCTAACTCTCCTATACTTATTCAAAAGAAAAAAACTTTTGGGCTGCCCCCAAATGATCCCTGGGCTTCCCCAATGTTTCATCTCCCACAATTCTCTCATATTTAGTGCTTATACAATTTACAATATATTATATTTAAACAAACTAATAAAGCACTTAAGTGGAGGGCCCCACTAGATTGATTAGGAACGTCTTCCATGCTAAGGCTTCTAATGCAATGTTATTGAACTCAGAAGGCTCGAGAAAATGAATATTAATTTCAAACTTTGCAGCCTGATTTTTAATTACTTCAATCTTGGTTGAACTTAAGCATAGTTGATCTTCCAGTATCTGCACACTACCGCTGAATGAGCTACTTCATCTTTCAATATCTGCTCGTTCAGGACCTTGACCTGTTGAATTCTCTGTTCATCTTCTTGATATATGTTCTGTAACATCTCTATGCACAGGTCGTGGTCTGGAAATGCGTCTATTCTCAGTTCAACAGATACCTGACATCGGTTGTAAGTGATCAACAGTCTTCTACAAAACTCGATGCAAGCTCCTTTCGTTTTCTTTACAGCATTCTTAAATTATTTCATTGTGTTTATGGCCAACTCTAACAAGTCATAATCTTGTTTTAAGCCTTGTTGATCCTTTGCTGGTAAGTCTGTAAGGATATCCTCATTGGCCTCCAATCTCGCTATTCTTCCCGTTAGGACTTCTAAAATGTTTTGAGATCTGTCTACAAAATATGAAGAAGTCTCCAAAATGTATTCTAATCTATTATCTACCTACAAAACCTTGCACCTATCTTCTTCTATGGACACTTGCATCCTATGCATTTTTCTTCTTTGTGTTAAAACATGTTCTTTTAAAGGCTAAATGTTGGTTTGTTGTTCCCTGGGTTCTTCCCAAGATGTTTCTACTGAAGCAATTTGTTCTTTAAACTCTACTACTTGCACCTAAGATTATTTTTCTGTCTCCTCCAAAGTAGCCTTTTGTAATTCCATCTTACCAATCTTACCTTGCAGCTGGTCTCGTTCTGCATGAAGAATTTCATATGTTATTTTCAGCCCATTCTTTTCTGTCATTAGCTCCTGATATTCCTTCTGCAATTTCGCTAAGCTTTCCTAGGAAAATTCCAAAGACATCTTGTCTACTTGGAGGGACTGAAGCTCTGCCTTTGAATACTTTACTTCATTTTCCATGTCTTCAAACTTCCTTTTCAATTTGTTGCTTTCCTCTCTCTCCCTTCTCAGTGTATCTTTCAGCTGGGTAGAATTTTTCCTTGATTGCTCAAGGTATGTCATTATTCGATCCACATTATCTTCATAGGCATGGATCAATGCTACTCCAGCTCAGATAGTGAGTCTCAGGTTTTTGTCTATTCCATGTAGCAATGTTTTATCATTTATCATCTTCCCTGGCTGCCTCCCAATTTCAACTTTATTTTCAGTTCTCTTCACAATTCTTTTCTTTTCCTTATCGTAAAAAATGGTATTGAAGTCTGGAACTTATTCCTCTTTCTTTTGTTCGAAACCGATCAGTATTAGGCTAGAAACAACAACCTATCCTAAGGTGCTACTAGCAATTACATCCAGGTCTTGAGAATCAGGATTACCCAGATCCTAAACTTGAGTGTTTGCAGGGTCGAAAGTTTGTTGCTCTGTCGTGGACCCTGTCAGTTTCAGTATTTCAGTTTCCAATTTCCTGAGTTCCTCATCCTCTTTCTTTTTCCTTTCTTCTTCTTCCCTCTTGGCAACTTCCTCTGCACTCTTAGCTGCTTCTTGTTCAGTTTTCTTCTTTTCTTCTTCCTCACTTCTAAGCCAACTTTCAACCTCCTCTGCTATTCTCCTAGCATCTTCTTCTCTTTTCTTAGCCTCCTCTTCATCTGCTTTCTTTTGTTCAGCTTGGCATTTCCCACCTTTAGTAGTGATCTTCTTTTTGAATCTTTTTCTTAATGCAGTCACGTTTTCTACATTTCAGAAAATTGATTCATCCTTATCCCAATGGCTTGTATATTCAAAATGCACATTGGCTTCCTTGCAGTGTTCTACAACTTTATTCCAAGAATAATTCTTATGGAAGTTTATTTCTCCAAATGAAATTTCTCCAGCTCCTCTACAAACTCATCAGCCTTTATAACTCTTGAAAACTTATAACTTCCCAATCTGAATGGTATGGGATGATAAGTCACATTCTTGTGCTCAAACAAAAAACTCCCTATGCCATCCAAGAAAACCTGCCTGGATGCCTCCTTGTGTACCACATAATCACTAGCATATTTTGGAAGCATCGAAGGTGCCCTGGAGCAGCCATACATTCTAATATACATCCCGTCCTCAGTTAAGTAGTAATCAACATACTCCTCAATGACTTCCAATGCCTCTTCAGACATGCAGTTGCATTATTTCAAGAAAATCATTGTATACAAAGGCATAATAAAGTGTTCACACACTTCTCTGTAATGATTGTAGTACTTATGTGCCCATAATGGCTTGTAGGCTGTGTATAGCGGTGTTCTGTCTCTGTCCCAAATACACCTTAGGTTTGGGAATGACTGGGTACATGGTATGTAATCAATCAATATGGAGCTCATGTAGTACTCATATTTTTTCTAGGACACCCCTCCTAGGGCTGAAGCAATGCAAGCTAAGAGACTATTTGACACAATGTTCGCCTGGTTGAACACAGTCCCTTGGGTGGCTATACAGAAGATGGTAGGAATCCATCCCAACTTAAAAACAATTTCGTGGGCTCTCCCAAAGATTATGTTCAGCATTAAAGCAATGAACCTATACGGGGTTCTTAAGGTAGCTGTGTCGTATTCCCCTGATGGTCTGGTTTGGAAATTCTTACCAGGTACCATCATTCTTTTTAGAGTTTCAACCAGGTCTAGGTTAATCTCCTTCAACCGTCCTTCAGTTATGTAAGCCTAGGCTTCTGGTAAGTGGTAAGCTAATGATACATACCCAGGGCTATAAGAAGCATAGCCCTGGTTATTAGTATTCATCAGAATCATTGTAGTTACGTCTGCCCTAGGCAGGATCCATCCAATTACTTCTGAGCATGGGAAAATCTTAGGCCTGGTAGCAATCTTCATTAAAGAAAATCTTTCAATATTAGCATATATCATTTCTTCTTCAAAACCAGTGTTAGGCACTTCATGGTGTGATATCAGTCTATAAATTTCGCCCCACTTGTATTCAGGTTCCACTCCTGTGGTGAATCTGGTGTCTTCGTAAATATACTCAGTCTTTGTGATAACTTCTACCTCAGGTTCCTCTTCCACTACAGGGGATTTCCTTTTCTTCCTTTTTGACATCTCATACTCGAAATTTTTTCCCTGTCATACAACAAAAGTATTTTAGGCCCCTTTATCTATTCAACCAATATTCAAGAAAAACGAAGAAAACTATATAATATTTTACCTCCACCATGGTAGTCCTAGCTAAATTTATGTACAATATAGAACTAGTGCTACTATCAACTACTTCTCCAAAAGATAAGTCTACAAAAAACCTAAATCCTGCTCATGACCAAAATTCAGCATGATAAAAAAAAACACCATAACTTCGTTAACGCTGTAAGTTTTCTCCCGGCAAAGAAAACCGTCTCATAAAAAATACATCCTCGGCGCTATCAATTCTAGAACAAAATGTCCTATCGCCAATCCCATCAAAATGAGGTGCAACCTCAAAAAACCACAACCCTAGTCCCAAACACGTGAGCAACCAAATCACCGGAAAGACCAAAACCTTCGGCATTTCGAACCCAACCAGGGAAAAACGCCTACCTACTGCAAAAGAAAGGAAACCACCCCCCCCTCGGATGGCCATACGTAAACTAGAAAAAACTGGTGCAGATAGCGTAACTCTTTTCTGCACAAGTTTCCCAAACAGTCGGGTGAGGTTTGAAAATTCATAACGGCACCGCAATAATCACCAGGAAAACAAAAAACCCCCCTTTGGATGGCCATAATGTCGAAATGAACTACATATATGCTGATAAAACCATAAACCTAGGTGTCTATTAACCACATAGGGAAAACTTAACCAAGGATGACAACCCTATTTCAAAACTCAAATGAAGGGGTAGAATCCAATGATTTTCCTACCTGGCAAGGAGATGTGCAGTTGACAAGAAGAATACAAGAGCTTCCATTATGACACCACCTATGAATGAGCTACCGACAGCAAGTACAATGCCCAGTTCGAAACGACAATGACAGCACACGCACGGGTTCATAGGTAAAATAATATAAAATGCCCCAAATCCCCCATATATATATATCTCCCAGTAAAAACATTCGGTGGGAAAAACACGACAATCGGGTGGCGGAGTAACTAAGGAATCGGTGATCAAGTCTGCTAATGTGCCACAATGGTGGAAGACTAAACAACTGCGAGTTTCACAATCCAAAGCAAAACATCGACGAGAAAAAATGAACTCCGCATCAGAGCTCAACTAGGCTATAGCCTCGGACCATAGGTTGGTTGGAACACCACAACGGTAGAAGCTGTAAAGACAAAGAGTTCTGTAGACCAGTCAAATTCAGAGAGAAAATAGAATCAAAACTTAAGAGAAACATCAGCAAAGAATTATACATTGGCCAAAGGGAAAACTAAATTGGAAGATTAGTCCATTCTAGAGCTGCAACGACAGAGCAAAATAGACTAAGGCCTTGTGAAACAAAACTGACAGGAATAAAAAGAAATAAAAACATCTGTCATGTTTCTCGCAATCTGTCATCCGAAATGGTGGTATTGCAAAGCACTAGAGTTCCGACGGTTTTCAAATAAGGACGCCTATAAGAAAGCGCATCGGTGGAAAGTGACACTTTGGATCAGATCTTCATTCAACTGCACCTCTGCAATGACAGATGTGTAGTTAACTGTGGTTCCAATTCATAGCTTCAACAAATTCCAACAGTGGAGTAAGAAATCATTGTAAGTCATAAAAGGCAGCATCAGCATAAAGATATTCATTTAACAATTATCCTAAAAAATTCAAAATTGCAGTAAAATCAAGCAATCCCAACCAAGCTAAGCAAGACAAATTTAAAGAGAGGGTCCCAAATTTTTAGAAATTTGGGAAATCGTTGCAGCTGCAACAATTGGCGACTACCTGGTGAACCCCAGATTTCTGAATCAACTCTTCCCTCAATAATAGACTGTTTAGCCATTAAGCTAATAAGTTGAATTGTTCTAGATGCTTGTATTCCTACAATGGAAAACATATGAACTTTAATCATTGATGATAGTCCAATTTTGGAAATGGGAACACCAAAAACCTCATATTCAGGATAACTCTTTTGAGTCTTAGTAGATGCATTTTATTTTACCTCTGTCTTTGGGTAGTTTCTAGCTTGGACACCACAGAATTGTAACATATGGTAAATAGAAATATTCATTTGTTCCTCATTCCCATGCGATTTTACACTTTTGTGCCTTCTGAACCTTTTGTTCTTTTGAGTCCTCCTTATGCCTTTCTTTCTGAATTTTATTCAGGCTCCTCTATCCATAGTTTCCTTTTGTGTGAGAGATGTATTTAATTTTCATCTCATGGACAGAGAAGAACTTTTGCCAAATTTGTATTCATATGATTCGATACTTTGATTTGATATGTATTGCTTCTTTTAGGATTTTGACTCTTAGTAGCCTTTAGGCTTTCAAATCTTGGAATGGGATCATTTATATATAATATACTATTTACCTTGCTTCCTTTCTGTGAGTCTTTTGTTGTCACCCCCTAGGACTTTTTTAGATGTGAAATGGATGGAGCCTCAAAATAGTATTCTAGACCTTTTGATCCCGAGTTATTTTTCGGGATTAAGCAGGACTTCAATTAGTTCATAGCCATTTAGGAAAACTACTTACTATAATAAATTCTATCAGTTCAAACAAGAATACACAGTCTTATCCCAAATATTTCAGTTAATCGAGAATCCTGATGCTTTCCATTCAACCAAAAGTTTTCCTCTTTTATTCAAACCAAACCAAAAGTAAATAGAAACAACAATAGCAAAACAAAGTGAAAAACTACATCAAATTATTTATGTACAAGGCATCAAGAGCAAAAAACCAAGAAAAATAAAATTTGAGAACTAAACCACTACCTGATCAGTTCTTTGCCCACCCCTAAAGATCTAGAAACTTGTAATTTAAGGGGCTAGGCTTGACTGCAGATGTGAAATACCTAACCATTATCTAATTCTACCATTCTTGAAACAAAAACTGCATCTACTAATTTACAATCAATCTCATCAGCCTGTGAACATTGAGGGAGATCGGGCTGGGTGTCTACTATGTTGTTGGTTTCTTCAAGCTCAATTAGATAATTCCCCAATACAAAATTTACTGATTCATTTTCCTCTTCCAACTTAGTGACAGTGTGTTTCATGTAGGGTTCCCTTAATATTTTGATCTGATTTGGGGCTACTTTATGAGGCAGCCACAAATGTGACCAATCTAAAGCAAAATACCCCTTTAACATCGTTGACCAGTCTCGGTTCAAAATAATTCCATAACCATCAGGTATGCCTGCCACCACAATAGCAATATATTGACATATCTTTTCATTTGCAGATAAACGAATGAGAAAATTCTCCATTTCCTCGACTACTTTGACATTAGTTCTGTCTAATTGAGTAGCTTCCCAAGCAGTAGGTTTAAGTTGTCCATTAATCCTTTTACAAACTGCGAGTGGCATAAAATTTATTGATGATCCAGAATATACCAAACAATTATGCACCTTATGATTCAAAATTTCCAAAGTCAAAAGGAAAGGTGGGGTTTTAAACCTAGTTTTCCCTTACCCAATTGCTTCAACAACTTCCTCCATAGGTTGGTTTTATGTGGGTAAATCTTCCTCTGGTTCTTTAGGTTTTTTTATATTTTCCTTGTCATCACCTACTTGGTATTTCATAGGCTTAACAGGCATGCTGGTTTGCTTCAGACCTTGACTGGTAATAGTGACTTTAGGTACCTAACCATCTACATTGTTCTTTGGTTGTTTCTTGACATTCTCTTGCAGTTTCTTGATCTTTGAGAGCATTGAATTGTCTTTATTCACCAAATATAGGCCTTTTGTTGTCATATTTATTTCCAGTATCCCCTCAGGTTTCAAAGTACTTCTTTCTGTATCAAAAAGTGAGACACAGTCCTATAGAAACATGGTATCATTTTCTTGTTTTTCTGTGGTTTTACTACCCTTTTCCTCTTCATCACTGTCCTTAGTTCATTTAGAATCCAACAGCTGATTCATTACCAATGTCATTGAATTTATCCATTGAGGACAATTTTTTTTAGAATGGGATTGTTGGTGGAAAGTACAAAAATTATCCATACCTACCTCTGTTAAATTTATCGATGTTGGACTGTATGGAGGAGGTTTGGATTGGTGATTATCCTCTCTTCTCTTGTAATACGCCTTATATGCTTTCTGAGCTTCCTTTTATTTCTCTAAATCTATTATTCTGTTGGAAATCTTCTGCATCATTTTTAACATCCCCTCAAAATCATGTGATTGCTCCTCTTTAGGTTTAGACAGCAATAAGGCTTTCTTCGCAAAAGGTTTTTCTCCAGGTTGCTCTAGATAATATTCTATACTTTCCTTTTCAGCCTCTACTCTTTCAACTTCTTCATAAGTCTCCAATAATGTAGGCTTAACTTGAGCTTTTCTGAACATAGCCAAGTCAGGACCTAAAGCTAAGGTATAATACTCAATCAGAACCTTGTCAGAGGGCTTATCAGTTGCAGATAAATTCTTGAGGTAAGCAGAAAAACTTTGAGTAAAATTATGTACCTTTTCCTTTCTTTCTTTTCTCAGAGTGCCTAAACCTTTCATTAGTGCTGCATGTGTCTTTTGGGCTGCATATTTACTTCTGAAAATCCTTTCAAAGGTATCCCAATCTGGGATTGAGTTTGCAAGAAAACCAAAATACCATGATGTTGTTGCTTCTTTATGGGTATGCAGAAAAAGTCCACAGACTACATCCTCATGTTCCCCAGCCCTTAATCCTTCTATTTCCAAGTATAAACTTTGCAAGTGGTCATCTACTAAAATCTTCTCATTTGGATCAAACTTGGGCAGCATCTTCTCAAAAGCTTGAGGTAGGTCATATAGAGGAGATGCTAGGTTTAGAGGTGATCTCGCTTTCCAAGCAGGTGGTGGATTTGGTGGGTTAGGTGGCTGATTTGGATTTACACCTGCCATGAGTCTAGGTGGAGAGTGAGGAGGTTAGTGAGTAGGAGTATGGATATGTGAACCATTAGGTGTATCAGGGCCTACTTGATTCAAAGGCTGAACAACTTTCTGTAATGCTACTTCCACTAATTCTTCCAAATTTCCAACCAACATTGAATCTTCCAAAATAGAATGGTCTTTCTTCATGTATTATCTTCGGAGTAAATAAGGGATAGTGGGTAACCCTCCAATACTCTTTACATAGGCCTGTGTATGTCTTCTCTAATCATTAACTACTTGGTTGTCCACAGAAAAAAAAAAAAAAATGTTCTCTATTCTCTTTAGTAGTCGGATCAGGAAATAAACTGCTTTCAAAACTATCATTGGTGGAGTAACTTCAGGGAAATGGATTTCCCCATCCAACCATGAACTGGTGGCCCTCCTTCTAGTGCCAAAAACTGTTGAGGCCTGAAAAATCATAGGAGACAATAGCAAGGGATTCTCCCCAGTCAACGTTCCCAACTAGCCCGTGACTGTTTGGTGTGGGAAATCCGTTTGGTTTGCGGTCCGGCTACCATAGGTCAAATAACAAAAATAAAGGGTTTTATTGGCTGTGGCTCAGTCCACCGTGTGTATTTTTGTGTTTTTAACTTCAAGTATGATATGCAAGTGCCTATCTAACATGCATATTGATAAAGAATATGAGGAGCGGTCATAATGTGATGCGCAGGTTCTTACCTCTTGTCTTAAACTCTCTCGCATCTAAATCACACACAACAGAAAACAAGACTAAGCTGTCCCTAGGGAGCAAGATTATCAATTAATGAGTAATTTCTTATTGTTCATATGTTAAGATAAGTCATAGGTAGTTTTTCTTAGAATCAAAACACATAAACATGAATAGAGATATGCACAACAAGATAGCTCGTCGTTTGTTAAAACATTCATTACTCATAGTGGAAATTATCATAAAATAAACCAGAGAACATTCATACAAGAACATAGGTTCAGAAAGTTAAAATGATCTCACAGTTAATGAAACACAACTAAAAACAAAATAGTTCCCCTTCAACATTGTTCATTTCATGACATTTGAACATTCCACACAACACTTTCTCCAACAGGCAAAATTTGTAATTATATTATTGCAAAACGAAATAGTTCCTCTTACAACAAGTTTTTCACAAGTCTCATTGGGAAAAAATCCCTTTCTCTATCTAACTTTCCTATACTTATTCAAAAGGAAAAAACTTTTGGGCTGCCCCGAAATGACCCCTGGGATTCCCCAACGTTTCATCTCCCATAATTGTCTCATATTTAGTGCTTATACAATTTACAATATATTACATTTAAACAAACTAATAAAGCACTTAAGTGGAGGTCCCCACTTGATTGTTCAGGAACTTCTTCCATGCTAAGGCTTCTGATGCAATGTTCTCGAACTTAGAAGGCTCAAGAAAATGAATATTAATTTCAAACTTTGCAGCATGATTTTTAATTACTTCAATCCTGGCTGAACTTAAGCCTAGTTGATCTTCTAGTAACTGCACACTGACCGCTGAGTGAGCTAATTCATCTTTCAATATCTACTCGTCCAATACCTTGACCTATTGAATTCTCTAATCATCTTCTTGATATTTTTTCTGTAACATCTCTATGAACAGGTCGTGGTCTGGAAATGTATCTATTTCCAGCTCAGCAAATACCTGACATTGGTTGTAAGTGATCAACAGTCTTCTACAAAACTTGATGCAAGCTCCTTTCATTTTCTTTATAGCCTTCTTAAATTCTTCTACTATGTTTATGGCAAACTCTAAAAAGTCATAATCTTGTTTTAAGCCTTGTTGATCCTTTTCTGGTAAGTTTGTAGGGATCTCCTCATTGGCCTCCAATCTCGCTATTCTTCCCGTCAGGACTTCTAAAATGTCCTGAGATCTATCTACGAAATATGAAAAAGTCTCCAAAATTTCTTCTAATATGTTATCTACCTATAAAACCTTGCACCTCTCTTCTTCTATGGACACCTGCAACCTATGGGTTTTTCTTCTTTGTGTTAAAACATGTTCTTTGAAAGGTTGAATGTTGGTTTGTTGTTCCCTGGCTTCTTCCAAAGATTCTACTAATGAAGCAATTTGTTCTTTAAATTCTGTTGCTTGCACCTGAGATTGTTTTTCTATCTCCTCCAAAGCAGCCTTTTGTGATTCCAGCTTCCCAATCTTACCTTGCAGCTGGTCTCTTTCTGGATGAAGACTTTCATATGCTATTTTCAGCCCATCCTTTTCTATCATTAGCTCCTGATATTCCTACTGCAATTTTGCTAAGATTTCCTGGGCAACTTCCAAATACATCTTGTCTACTTGGAGGGACTGAAGCTCTTCCTTTGAGGACTTTACTTCATTTTGCATGTCTTCAAACTTGCTTTTCAATTTGTTTCTTTCCTCTCTCTCCCTTCTCAGTGTATCTTTCGGTGGGGTAGCATTTTTCCTTGATTGCTCAAGGTCTGTCATTATTTGATCCACATTATCTTCAGAGGCATGGATCAATGCTACTCTAGCTCAGATAGTGAGTCTTGAGTTCTTATCCACTCCATGTACCAATTTTTTATCATTTATCATCTTCCTTGACTGCCTCCCAGTTTCAACTTTCTTTTCAGTCCTCTTCACAATTATTTTCTTTTCCTTGTCATAAAAATGGTATTGAAGTCTAGAACTTCTTCCCATTTCTTTTGTTTGAAAGGGACCAGTCTTAGGCTAGAAACAACAACCTGTCCTAAGGTGCTGCTAGCAATTGCATCAGGGACTTAAGAATCAATATTACCCAGATCTTGAACTTGAGTGTCTACAGGGTCGAAAGTTTGTTTCTCTGTCGTGGACCCTGTCAGTTTTAGTCTTTCAGTTTCATGTTTCCTGAGTTCCTCATCCTCTTTCCTTTTCCTTTCTTCTTCTTCCCTGTTGGTAGCTTCCTCTGCACTCTTAGATGCTTCTTGTTCAGCTTTCTTCTTTTCTTCTTCCTCACTTCTAAGCCAACTTTCGGCCTCCTCTGCTAGTCTCCTAGCATCTTCTTCTCTTTTCCTAGCCTCCTCTTCATCTTCTTTCTTCTGTTCAGCTTGGCCTTTCCCAACTTTAGTAGTGATCTTCTTTCTGAATCTTCTTTTTAATGTAGTCATCTTTTCTGCATTTTGGAAAATTTATTCATCCTTATCCCAATGGCTTGTATATTCAAAATGCACATTGGCTTCTTTGCAGTGTTCTGCCACTTTATTCTGAGAATCATTCCTATGAAAGTTTATTTCTCCAAAATGAAATTTATCTAGTTCCTCTACAAACTCATCAACTTTTTTAACTCTTGAAAACTTATAGCTTCCCAATCTGAATGGTATGGGAGGATAAGTTTCCTTCTTGTGCTCAAACAAAAAAATCCCTATGCCATCCAAGAAAACCTACCTGATTGCCTCCTTGTGTACCACATAATCAGTGGCATATTTGCGAAGCATTGAAGGTGCCCTGGAGAAGCCATACATTCTAATATACATCTCGTCCTCAGTTAAGTAGTAATTAGAATACTCCTTAATGACTTCCAATGCCTCTTCAAACATGCAATTTCATTCTTTCAAGAAAATCATTGTATACAAAGGCATAATAAAGTGTTCACACACTTCTTTGTAATGATTGTAGTACTTATGTGCCCATAATGGATTATAGGTTGTGTATAGCAGTGTTCTGTCTCTGTCCCAAATACACCTTAGGTTTGGGAATGACTGGGTACAAAGTATGCAATCAATCAATATGGAGCTCATGTAGAACTTCAATTTTTTCTAGGACACCCCTCCCAGGGATGAAGCAATGCAAGTTGAGAGACTGTTTGACACAATGTTCACCCACTTGAACACAGTCCCTTGGGTGGCTATACAAAAGATGATAGGAACCCATCCCAAATTAAAACTTTTTTCATGGGCTCTCCCAAAGATTTTGTTCATCATTAAAGCAATGAACCTATAAGGGGTTCTTAAGGTAGCTGTGTCATATTCCCCTGATGGTTTGGTTCAGAAATTCTTACCAGGTACCATCATTCTTTTTAGAGTTTCAACCAAGTCTAGGTTAATCTCCTTCAGCCAACCTTCAGTTATGTAAACCTGGGCTTTTGGTAAGTGGTAAGCTAATGATACATAACCAGGGTTGTAAGAATCATAGCCCTGGTTATCAGTATTCACCAGAATCATTGTAGTTACATCTGCCCTAGGAAGGATCCATCCAATTACTTCTAAGCATGGGAAAAGCTCAAGCCTGGTAGCAATCTTCATCAAAGTAAATCTTTCAATATTAGCATATATCATTTCTTCTTCAAAACTAGTGTCAGGCACTTCATGGTGTGATATCAGCCTGTAAATTTCAGCCCACTTGTATTCAGGTTCCACTCCTGTGGTGCATCTGGTGTCTCTGTAAATATACTCAGTCTTTGTGATAACTTCTACCTCATGTTCCTCTTCCATTACAGGGGCTTTCCTTTTCTACCTTTTTGACATCTCATACTTGGAAAATTTTCCCTATCATACAACAAAAGTCTTTTAGGCCCCTTTATCTATTCGACCAATATTCAAGAAAAATGAAGAAAACTATATAATCTTTTACCTCTGCCATGGTATCCCTAGCTAAATTTATGAACAATATAGAACTAGTGCTACTATCAACTACTTCTGCAAAAGATAAGTCTGCAAAAAACCTAAATCCTGCTCATGACCAAAATTTAGCATGATCATCAAAAAACACCATAACTTCATTAACGCTATAAATTTTCTCTCGACAAAGAAAACAGTCTCATAAAAACTACATCCTTGGTGCTATCGATTCTAGAACAAAACGTCCTATTGCCAATCCCATCAAAATGAGGCCCAACCTCAAAAAAAAAAAACTCTAGTCCCAAACACGCGAGCGACCAAATCACCGGAAAGACCAAAACCTTCAGCATTTCAAACCCAACCAAGGAAAAACACCTACCCACTATAAAATAAAGGAAACCTCCCCCCCGGATGGCCATACACAAACTGGAGAAAATCAGTGCAGACAACGTAACGCTTGTCTGCACCAGTTTCCCAAATAGTCGAGTGACGTTTGAAAATTCATAACGACACTGCAATAATATTCATGAAAACAAAAAACCCTCCTTCAAATGGCCATACTGTTGAAATGAACTACATATATGCTAATAAAACCATAAACCTAGGTGTCCATTAACCATGGAGGGA